>VYZX01004485.1:30280-77977 GCA_013401335.1 Brachypteracias leptosomus | reverse complement strand
GGGGAGGCCTGTAAGGGGGGGGTGTCTTTGGGGCCTGCAACCCCCTCCTCAGCTGGGTTAGCATTATAAGGGGGGGTCTTTGGGGCCTACAACCTCCCCCTAAGCTCGGCTAACACTTTAAGGGGGGGTCTTTGGGGTTTGAACCACCTCTATCTAGGGTAGGTCTGTGGGAACTTGTACCCCCCCTAACTGGGGTGGCTCTATAAGGGGGGGTCTTTGGGGTTTACACCCCCCTAGTTGGAGTACCTCTGATAGGGGAGGGGGGGGGTGTCTGTTGGTTTTACACCCCTCCCCATATCTAGGGTAGGTCTGGGGGGTTTGTATCCCCCCCCCCAGCTGGGGTAGCTCTATAAGGGGAGGGTCTTTGGGGCTTGAGCCTCCTCTATCTAGGGTAGGTGTTTGGGAACTTGTACCCCCCCTCAACTGGGGTAGCTCTATAAGGGGGGGGTCTTTGGGATTTCAAACCCCTCTATCTAGGGTAGGTCTGTGGGTTTTCAACCCCCCCCTAGTTGGGGTAGCTCTATAGGGGGGGTCTGTGGGGTTTGCACCCCCCCAGCTGGGGTAGCTCTACATCTAGCCAGGGTCTTCACAGCATCAAAGAACAAGGGCTGGTGGGGGTTTAAGCCCCCACCCAGGACAAGGGTGGGCTCTGAACCCCCCCCAGGGGCTAAGCCAGCAGAAGTAGCCCAAGAAGGGGGCCCAGAGGCCCCCTGTGAGGTCAAGTGGGGGCCCCCCCCTCTCAACCTGTGGATGCTGCGCCCCTGGAGATGATGCCCCCCGAGGAGGAGAGTCCAGATGGTGGTGGGAAAGGGGACAGGGGCAACGGCCTCGTCCTCCTGCAAGCCCTGAAGAGCAGCAGCAGCACTCGGAAGGTGAGACATGGTGGTGGGGTGGCATGGGTTGGGTGCTGGATGGCCATGGAAGGTGGGGTATGGTGGTGGGGTGGGTGGTGGATGGTGATGAAGGTGAGGTATGGTGGTGGGGTGGCATGGGTTGGGTGCAGAATGGCAAAGAACCCAACTGAAGCTGGGTCTTCTGGTGTGGTCCATGGGGCTGGTGGTCCCCATGGGTGATGCAGGCATGGGTGGGAGTCTAGGGCCATGCTGGCCATCAAACCGTGCTGGGGTGTGACAGGGACCTGGCTGGGGAAGGGCTGGACGTGTGATGTGAGGTAGGAACGTGTCCAGTAGCTCATCCATAAACATCCCTACACAACTTGTAGCTCAGCATACCTAGTGGGAGGTGTCCCTGCCCATGGCAGGGGGGTTGGAACGAGATGATCTTGAAGGTCCTTTCCAACCCAAATCATTTTATGGTCCTTGAACTCCCCTCCTTTATCACTGGCTCCATCTACAAGCTTCCCAGTGACTGCTTTGACCCAAATTCTCCTCTTTTTTGGCTTTTCCCTCCTTACTGCCCATAGGGAGGTGGTCCAGCCAAGTGCTGCTGGTACTTGGAGGCACCAGGCAGGGTGTAGATCCCTGGAACTCCCCAGAGAGAAAGTTTGGTGGCTCTACATGTGAGATGGGACCGATAGTTCCACTGGCATCACTGGTTTAATTAATAACAGCAGAATAAAACCAACAGGCCTTGTCCTCAGGCTGCCACTGAGCAGCTCAACTTCTCCAGCCCTCACAAAACCAAACAACACCTAAAAAAAACCCCCCAACCACCATAAAAAGAACTCTAGAGGTGTGTTTGGGTTTGGTTTCCCCCAGTGAGGGCTGAGATTCCAACCTCAAGGGTCAACCTGATCTTGGGTCACTTGAGCTTGGCCTCCAAGAGGGCAGCTGAGGAGGTTGCAACCTTAGACCACGTTGGCCCAGGGCCAGGTAAGGGAAGAGCAGCAGGACCTTTAGTTTTTTGTGTCCCCCAGTTCCATAGGATGGGTTGAGTTGGAAGGGACCTCCAAGATCATCTAGTTCCAACCAGGGACACCTCCCACTAGACCAGGTTGCTCCAAGCTCCATCCAACCTTGCCTTGGACACCTCCAGGGATGGAGCACCCACAACCCCCTGAGCAACCTCTTCCAGTGTCTCTCCATCCTCAGAGTGCAGAATTTCCTCCCCATTTCCAATCTAAATCTAAAATTTACCCAATTTTCCCCAAATTTGTCATTTCTCTTGTACTAGGGCCCAGTTTGTCCTGCTTGGATCTGTCAGAGGGTTGGAGAATAACATAGGAAAATATTACAAAGCTTCTGGGGGAGGGGGGGAACCAGCTGGGGACATGCAGCATCTGTCATAACATGATTATTTCTTTTAATTAAACCCCCACCTGATTAGATTCCCTCTTAACACCACCAGCTTTTCACTTAACCCACCAATTTAACCTCCTCCAGTTGGGTCTGTTCCCCTCCAGAACATCAGGATTCCCCTTAAAGGGATCCCAGATGATGCTGTGCTGGTGATTTCTTTATTATTATTATTATTTTATGGTTTAATTTATTTTTCTGGCCACAGTTCATGCGCTGGGGCTGCAGATTTAATACATCTGCTTCCTGCTGGCACCTTGCCCTGCCTCTCATGGTGCCTCCCCCAGCTCCCTGGAGCAATTTTCTCCTAAAATCCAACCTCTGGATGTTAAAAAAAACCAACCATGGCCCATATTTTGATTTTTTTTCACTCCCCTCCCCTTGTTTTCTTTCTCCTTCCTCTCCCTGAGCTCCCCAGCCAACGGTGAGGGCACTTTGCTGGGAAATTTAAACCCTTAATCCTGAGTTAAAAGGCTGCATGATGTAACCATACTCTCAATAAAAAGCTTTGAGAGGTTTGAGCTGGTAATATCTCCCAGGGAAAACCAGCTCCAGGAGATTAGGCTCATGCTGGGGACTTTTTTACTCCCTGGATGTTTATTTATCTAGAAAAAAAATCTGTTGTGACCTACTCATGGTCTTGGAGGAGCAGCTCATGTTACCTTCTAAAGTGCTTTTTGCCTGGGAGGAGGAGGAAATGATCAATAATTGCTTGAAAATTCTCTTTTTTAGCCCTTTTTGTGTGTGGGGGGGGATGATTCACCAGCTTTTGTTTCCCTCTCTATCCCGTGGCTCAACCAGGGTCACTTGGCCACTTGTCCTCTGCTGGCCTGACTCAAACTCGTGGCCTGCAAAGGGGAATAATAATCTCAGTTGACAGCTCTGGCTCTGTCAAAAGAGCCTCTAGACCAGGGGGGTGCTGGGAATAAAGGAGGTGCTGGGAGCTGGATGTTCTACTTGGTGCTTCTACAGCAGCTTTTCCAGCTGCTGGACCATCTGTCCAGGTGGGAATGTCCCTTTTTTGGGGACAAAACTCCGTGTTAGGAATTAAAATGTCCATAGGAGTGGATGAAAATAGGTATTAACCTTTTAAAATTATTTTGGTGGGACATGGACCTGTTGGAGTGGGGCCAGAGGAGGCCCCAAAGATGGTGGGAAGGCTGGAACTCTTCTGAGCATCTCCATGAGGGTCTACCCTGACTCCTCTCCTATGAGGACAGGCTGAGAGAGTTGGGCTTGGTCAGCCTGGAGAAGAGAAGGCTCCAGGGAGACCTTCTGGGGGCCTTGCAGTATCTGAGGAGGCTACAAGAAAGCTGGGGAGGGGCTTTTTAGCAGGGCTTGGAGTGATAGGACAAGGGGTGATGGGTTCAAGCTGGAAGAGGGGAGATTGAGATTGGAAATGAGGAGGAAATTCTTCACTCTGAGGGTGGTGAGACCCTGGCACAGGTTGTCCAGAGAAGTTGTGGATGCTCCATCACTAGAAGTCTTCAAGACCAGGTTGGATGAGGCTTTGAGCAACCTGCTCTAGTGGGAGGTGTCCCTGCCATGGCAGGGGGGTTGGGACTAGATGATCTTTGAGGTCCCTTCCAACCCAACCCATTTGATGATTCTATGTTGAGTGTTCCTTGAATAAACAGGGTTGAGGTTGTACTTGGAGACCTTGTGCTCCACGCACAGGGTTGAGGTCATGGGTCAAGGGTACTTCTGTTGATGGCAGCAGGAGGGTGTGGGCCAGAGCTCCCTAGAGCTGTAGAAATTGTCATTTTGGGCTGTTCCTGGTCACTGCACAGGGATTTTCCTTCAGCTTTTACCACAAAGCCAGTGGTGATACCCTGGAACATGTGGAGAGCAAACACAACTTGACCTTGACCAGCTCTTTTGGAGTTCAGAGAATGGGTTGAGTTGGAAGAGACCTTTAAAGATCATCTAATTCCACCCCCCCTGCAGCAAACGAGGACATCTTGAAGTGGAACAGGTTGCTCAGAGCCCCATCCAACCTCACCTTGGATGGTTCTAGGGATGGGACATCTCCCAACCCTCTCAAGTTGTCCACCCCTGCCTGAGTTATGCTTGGTGTTGGTGCTTGACCTTCCCAAGCTCTTTCTTTGGATCTTCATTCACCATCCCTGCTGGGGTTGAAGGTTTCCTGGGCACAACCCATCTGGTTTCCTCAAGCACATCATGGGTGCAGCCTGGTAGGGCTGGAAAGGTTGGTTGGCCACCAACTTGGAGCTCTAGGAGCTCACCACTTGCTAGGACAACCCTGAAGAATAAGGACCTTTAGGTTTGGCAGCAAACCCAACCCAGCTTTGGCATTGCCCAGGAATCCTGGTCCTCCCTAGAGGAATTCCCTGTCTGGGTGAGAGGACACTTTGCAGGTGGGATGACTCATGATGGCCAAAGGTTGCTGTGACTCTTTCTGGAGCATGGCCCTTGTGTCAATCCGAGATATCTCAGGCTGGGTTTGTAGCTCTGCTTGGCTGTGCCTCCAAACTTCTAAAATATTCTTTATTTTATTCCACCTCCAGTTCTGTGTGTGTGGAAGGAGCATCTGGAGTGGCTTTTGTGGGGGGTGTCAGGGCAGGAGATGAGGTGAAGGTGAAGAGCTGCTGCCATTTCATCTGAGGGTTGTATTTACCTTCAGCAACTGGTTGGTGTGGGGAGAGGACACTGGAGAGGTCAAGTGAGGAAAATCTCAACGGGTTGTCCAATGGCTTTAGGTTGCCCAGAGAGGTGGTAGAAGCCCCATCCCTGGAACCATTGCAGGTGAGGTTGGATGGGGCTCTGAGCAACCTGAGATAGTTGAAGTTGTCCCTGCTCTCTGCGTGGTGGTTGCACTAGAAGACCTTGAAAGGTCTTGGAAGGTCCCTTCCAACCCAAACCATTGTATGATAACCATGTTGCTCTTCACTGAGGCTGGATTCGAGCCCCTGTTGTCTGACATGGGGCACCAGGACAGGGCTGACCCCAGTGGCGTGACCCTAATGACCAATCTTAGAGCAGAGAACTTGATGTCCATGAGAAAGATGCTTCTTGAGTTTCTTCTGCTGATTGATGGGCACTCTCCAGCTGCTCCAATTGGACAATAATCCTGGTGGTGACTGTTCTGTACCTAAAGCTGCTCTTGGAGGTGGCCAGACTTGTTCCATGCTTCATCAGATGGGCTGTGGAGCACCTCCTGTGATCCAGCCAAGCTCTGTAGGTAGCTTGGACCTTCCACCATGATATCTATTGAGGCTGGAACTGAACTCCCAGCTCCACATGCTGAGAGCTCCCAGACATCCTTTGATCACTCCACATGCTGAGGTTTTGCTTCTCACCTTGTTGCCTCCAGCCACCAAGCTCTTCTAGCAGCAACAAGTCCCTTTGTGCCTGGTTTTGCCCTTTGGACCTTCTGGCACCCACCTCTTCCTCCAGCTAATGAGGTTCTTAATACTGGGAGAGCTGGGAGGTGGTGGCCTTGTCCTGGCACTGGGGCCACAAATAACTCAGCTCTAGATGTGCCTCCTCCCCCAAGACAGATCCAGGCTCCATCTGCTTTTGTTTGCTGGAGACCTGAAGTGCAAAGTGCACTTGGGGATCACCTCTCAGCAAACATTCCCTCAGGACTTGCTTCTCCAAGGAGATCTCACCACGTAATTGCCCCATTTAACACCCCAGATGGCTGCTCCTGAGCTGGAAGAGGTGGTGGGGAGGTGACATCATTGGAGATGTTCCCTGGGAAGATAAGGTTTGCATTGGCAGAAGCTTTGATGTCCCTCAAAGAGGATCTGCTTGTCTTGGCCTCCTCTGGGAGGGGTCTTCTGACCTCTTCCCTTTTCTCTTTACATGGAGACGTTGCCTGAGGACTTTTCCCACCCTCCTCTTCCCATCCTGAGGGTTGAAGGCAACGTTATTTGGCAGATGTCCCCTGAGCAGAGAGGACAATAACCCTGCCTCTAATCCTGCTTTGTCAGAGGCAATAAACTTCAGAGGTGGACACAACCCTTAGAACTTAATGACCCACACCTCATTGGCTTTCATGGCGTGCTTAATGAGCTCCATCCTCTGGGTACATGCAAGATGTGGTGCTCCTTGGTTGCCCCACAATTTATGGCCTCTTGCTGGAAGAGTTGAGGGCTCACTGCTCCATAAAAGCTTTGAAACTCTCATGTTCAACCTGGTCACTTCTTATGCACCCAACTTTACTCTGCTGTTGAATCCTTGAGTGGTTTGGGTTGGAAGGGACCTTTAAAGGTCATCAGGTCCCACCACCCTGCAGGGAGCAGGGACATCTGCAACTAGAGCAGGTTCCTCCTGTCCAACCTCACCTGCAATGGTTCCAGGGATGGGGCATCTACAACCTCTGGGCAGATCCTCACCGCCCTCAGCATCCAAAATTTCTCCCTTCTCAAATCTTAATCTCCCTCTTTGAGTCTCAACCCATCTCCCCTTGTCCTGTCCCAACAGACCCTGCTCAAAACTCTGTCCCCATCTTTCTCCTAGACACCCTTGAAGTACTTAAAAGGCCCCAAGAAGGTCTCCCTGGAGCCTTCTCTTCTCCCAAAGCCCAAGTGGCTGGTGGAAATACCACCTCTTTCTTCTGACCTTAGAGGGTTGACCTCAAGAGCTTGTACAAAGAAGAATTAAGCCAAGAAAATCCCTTTTATAACCTAATAGTGGGGCTTGGTGGGTATTTTTTTTTCCCCCTTATATAAGACACTTAAACCTGTCACCACCTCAAACTCTGTGCTGCAGTTTTCAGCTTTTGGTTGCAACTCAGAGTCATGGAATGGGTTGGGTTGGAAGGGACCTTAAAGCCCATTTAGTTCCAACCCCCCTTTCCATGACCTGGAGAGTAGAACAGGCAGAACTTTGGGTTCCTTTGACCACAAGCTATTGAGGGATGACCATGTTCTCCTCTTGACTCCCTTCTGATTTAAACATGGCCTTTTTTTTGCTTGCAATGATGTTTCCTTTCCTACCTAACTTAACCTGGGCTGAGCATCTCATTCCAGAGCTGAATTTCCTTCTTGCTCCAGTCTCTGTGAACCAACATCACTGCTTGGTTGTTCCCCACCATCTGTTGGTCCACACCAGCCAGGGATGATGCTCTGGGACCAAGAGCAGATCCTCTGAAGCAAGATGTTGCTGCAATCCCAGGGTTGGCTGCAGTTACCCAACCTCAGGAAGGGTGAGGAGGAAAGAGAGGTGTGTGGAGATCACATGGAGGACAGCAAGTCTTGAGCTCCTCACAAGGCTTTGGTGTCACATCAGGTGCTCCAGTACCTGACTTTCCAGTCCCTTCTTGCTCTTGGCTTAGGAGCCTGGATGGGAATTGATGAATAGCTCATTAAATCTTGAAGGAGAAGACACCCAGTGTTCAGACAGGGGGTGAAAAAACCCTCACAAGTGGTTTGCTGTCTCTTGGGGTTGTCCCAAGCTGGGCATAGGAGAAGTTGGGGGGGCTGCTAAGTTAATTTTTTTTTAATTGCTTTTGCAGTGAAGAGGTTTTAACACTATTTTTTAATATCTTCTAGACCCATCCTGGTGCCTTCTCGTGCATCTTGCTTCTTATTTCTTCTTGTCTTGAACCTTCTCTGTTGCTTCTCATAGTCCTTCCACTTGTGCCTCTTCCATCTCTCACCTGCCCAGGTATTCAAGTAGTTTTTACTCTTTCCCCCCCCCAAAAAATCTTAAAATCCACTAATTACTTTCAACCAAACCTCTGCAAGAGCAGAGAGGTCTTAAAGCTCCTGGAGGCAAGAGAAAAGGTGCTTCCCACCTCTGACAGTTGCTACCAGAGCTGGATGGATTTTTATGGCTTGGGAAGCAGAGAGAGAGGGCCTAGATCCTGCTAATTTGCATATATTTGGGTTTATTTGCATATATGCTTGAGTTGCCTGTCTCTGGAGCTGACAGCTCTCAACCTGAGGGGCTGTTGAGATGTTAATAAGGACCCAACATCTCTTTAGGCTTTAATTCCATATATAGGTTAATATCTCACCCTGCATGAAGACACCTCGTTGGAGGCACAATGTTTGTAATGAGCCTTTAATTAATAAAAGAAGCACTTGAGCAATAGCTTGGGCTGCATCTGCCTAGACAAGGCCCCCCCGCCATCTCCTTTGCTTGGAGAGCCTCTGGGTGCTCAGATCTGAGTAGTGCCCCCATGGTTGGGTTGGTTCAACAATGGTTGGCCATGGTCAAGCTCCTCCTTGAAGGATAAAACCTGGTGTGGTCCCTTCTTGGGCTTCCTGGTGTGAAGTTCCTCATCTTATTTTCATTTTCTTCCCATTTTTGGATGGTTTTCCCCTGGTGTGTTCAGGCTGGGTGGGTTCCTCAGGGCAAATCAAGAATTGTCCCTCCTCAATCAGCCTTTCCAGTGTCTGCTCCAAGATTTATGCTTTATTTTGTTTTCCTTCACATCCTACTTAATGACTTCTCTGGAATAATCAGGGGCTGCTGCTTCCAGCTTGGTCCTTCACCCCATTCCTGGATTACTCTCAAGCACTTAACCTGCAGCTTGATGGACCAGATGGAGCGACTCTGATTCTCCAATTAGGGGCTCAAGGCTCTCATTGAAATGAAAATGTCACTGTTAATCCCAGACCCTTTTCAAGGGGGGCACCTCTTAATGAGCTTTGAATACAAGAAATTAATTTCCAGAAAGCTCAAGTCCCTCAAAATGCAAAATTTTCCTACTTCCTAATCAAAGCTGGTCTCTTTTTTTTTTTTTAATTTCTTTTTGCTTTCCTACTTCCCTAGAAAAATCAAATAATGGGTTTAAAAACAGGTTTTCCCAGAGTAACACTGGGACCTACAGTGTTTGCTGGAGAGGTGACCAAGCCCTGCCCTGGCTTGGTGGGTTTGGGACTGTCTTGACCCATCCTGGACCATGTGAAGCCCACCAAGATCTCTACATGTCAGAAATGAGCTGGGAAGGTGTTTTGGATGTGATGAGTGAGCTCTGGGGAGTTTCTTGGGTGGCCAAACCCCTTCTTGAGGTGGAGGGATGGTGTCCACCTACAGCAGTGGTGGGCACAGCAAATGGAGGTCTTCTAAGAGGAGCAAGAGGGTGAAATAGTGGAAATAGCAGTGGAATAGTAGAAATTTGAGGGATTTCTACAGTGGGTTTTAAGATGCTCTTGGAGGGATCTGCCTGTGCATGAAGAGCAGGCTCAGAGGTCTCCATCCTCTCAAACTCCTCAACCTTGTGCCTCCCCAGGGTTGTTTTTCTTCATCTGGCTTTCGAGAGGCTCATTTCATCCACCCCAACCTCTCCTCTCACAATGGGAATCATCTCTGCTTGGCCAGAGCTTTTGTGCTCCAGGATTTGGAGACGCTCCTCAGGGCAACCTCCGTGCCTGGGGCACCTCGTGGTGACCTCCTGCCCCTCCTGAGACAGGGGGATGTTGATGTCTGTTATTTCCTGAAGCTGGAGATGAAATGTGTTTCCCTGGCTGCAGAAAGTCCCAGCTGAAGCCAGGGGTGGAATTAATTTAGTGCTTGGTGAAGCTCCTTTCTCCACCCCCATGAACTCTTGACTCCATCCCCTGGAGCTGGCAGGAGCTGGGAGCACTTAGAAGGTCACATCTGGTCCTGGGCTGGAGCTCATCTGTAGCCCCTGGGGTTGGCTTTTGTGTCTGGCTGGCTGGGAAGGAGACACTTAGTTCCTGTTTGTGGTGGCATCTGAGTAGCTAAGAAGATAAAGTGCTGGAGGCAACGTAGAGTCATGGAATTAGTGTGGTTGGAGGAGATCATGGAGGCCAAGTGTGAACTCAGCACTGCCAGGTCACCACCAAACTATGGCCCTCAACGTGGTGTTTGAGGTGTGGCCTCACCAGGGCCAAGTACAGGAGGATGATCCCTGGCCTAGTCCTGCTGGCCACTATTTCTGGTCCAAGCCAGGATGCTGGTGGCCTTCTCTGGCTCATCTTCAGCTGCCCTTCAACCAACACCCCCAGGTCCTTTCTAGCCACTCTTCCCCCAGCCTGGAGGGTTGCAGGGGGTGGTTGTGACCCAGACACTTGGCCTGGTTGAACCTCATTGATCCAGCCTGGCCAGGTCCTTCTGTAGAGCCTCCTTAACCTCAGCAGATCCACATCCCACCCAACTGGGTGTCATCTGCAAACTGACTGAGGGATCATAGAATGGTTGAGGGTGGAAGGGACCTCCTGAGGTCATCTGGTCCAACCTCCCTCCACCAGCAGGGACATCTCTACCTAGGGCAGGCTGCTCAGAGCCCCATCCAGCCTCACCTTGAAGGACTCCAGGGATGGGGCCTCCACCCCCTCTCTGGGCAGCCCCTTCCCCTGATCCATCACCCTCAGATTAATCATTGATAAAGATAGCAAAGAGATCTGGCCCCAATACTGATCCCTGGGGAACACCAGTTGTTGGGGGGCCACCACCTGGAGTTAACTCCATCTCCCACCACTCCTTGGGCCAGTGTTTCACCCAGCAGAGTGTACACCCCATCCAAGCCATGAGGAGACACTTTCTCCAGGAGAAAGCTCTGGGATCCATGTCAGAAGCTTTAGTGAACTCTAGGTGGACACATCCCCAACCTTTCCCTCATCCACCGAGCAGGTCACAGGAGATCAGGTCGGTCAACATGTGGGATTAGACAATAAAACTTATTTAAAGGGTAATGCCAGGTTCTGAATGTGCCCTTTCTAGTCCCAAAGTGGTGGGTTTGGGGTTTTTTTGGTGAGACTCTCCCCATGTCTCCCAGCAGGGCTGTGACCCCTTCGCCCAGACCCAGCGCAGCAAACTCCAGCACCGGCGGGCACGGATCAACCAGCAGATCAACAAGGAGATGAGGATGAGAGCAGGGGCAGAGAACCTCTTCAGGTGAGTCCTGCCCCCTCAGGGCTTCCCTCTGGCCCAGGGGTTTCTCTCCTGTGAAGACAGGTTGAGAGAATTGGGGCTGTTCAGCCTCCAGGGGGACCTTCTAGTGACCTTCCAGGACCTGAAGGGGCTCCAGGAAGGTTGGGGAAGGTCTGTTCAAAAGGGGTTGTAATGACAGGACCAGGAGTGATGGTTTGAAGCTGGGAAAGGAGAGATTTAGGCTGGAGATTAGGAAAAAGTTCGTAGATCAGTGGAAGGGGCTGCCCCGAGAGGGGGAGGAGGCCCCATCCCTGGAGTCCTTCAAGGTGAGGCTGGATGGGGCTCGGGGCAGCCTGCCCTAGGTAGAGAGGTCCCTGCTGGTGTGGGGAGGTTGGACCAGATGATTTCTGGAGGTCCCTTCCAGCCTCAAACATTCTATGATTTGGGTGGAAATAGGGTCTGGATGTGTAGGTGGCAGCTGATGCTGGGCCATGGTTGGGGTTTGCTCAGGTTTCGGTGAACTTTGCAGCATTCCTCCAAGAAATCCCTGTCCCCTGTTTGGTGGGGTGCTGATGGTCTGAATTTTAATGAAAATTGAGAATTTGAATGTCCTGGAAGGTTGGTACAAAGCAGGGGGTGAGCAGATCGTAGAACCCTTAGGTTGGAAAAGACCTTTAAGGTCAAGTCCAACCATTAACCCAACACTGCCAGGGTCCCTCAGCACCACATCTCCACACCTTGGAAACCCCTCCAGGGATTTTTGTAGCTCTTTGTGTGTCTGTCATGTTTCTGTAGGACATTGGAGCACATATTCAGGTGGGCAGGTCTGTTAGAGTGAGAAAATATGATAAAACTGCCCTAAAATAGCTTTTTAGGGGCATTTTATAGATGTATTTGAGGTTTTTTAATGAAATAAGGTTGAATTTTCACTCCTGAGCTTGAATGACTTCATGTCAGTGGCTTCTCCTCCTGGAAGGAGGGAGGAATAGTTGCTCTGCTGAGCAGGGGGGTTGAACTAGATGATCTTTAAGGTCCCTTCCAACCCAAACCACAGCAAGAAATGATGTTTTATTGGTGGATGGGGACAATGGGGCTTCCTGAGGTGAGGCTACAACCCCCACAGCTTCCACCAGCCTTTAATCATTAAAACAAGACCATGAAATCCCAACGTGAGCAGCTCCCCTTCATGAATAATAACAAGAAATAAAATGAGGGGGGGGGTGAAACGTGCTGGCTCAGCAGGTTTGGGAGCAAACAGCAGGAATCAGAGACGTGTGCAGGGGAGTGAGTCAAAAATGTGATGCAAAAACACATTTTAATTAATCAGATGCACTGATGGGGCTCTTTTTTTCTGCTGGGTCAGCACTTTGAGTGCCTGAGCTTTGCCTCTCTCCCCTAAGTCCACTTTGCAGCTGGGTAATAATAATAACAACAACAATAAATGTGGGTTTCTGGGTGTTGTGGTGCTCAGAGCTTAGGAAATAGGGGAAATCTGGGGGGGAAGAAATGAAGCTGGTGCCTGGAATGAAAGGGCTGAGGTGGGGATTGGGTTGGAAGGCTGAAGGTTGTTGCCTGGAGATTATAGATAAGGGTGAGGGGAGGTTGAGATTAGGTCATAGAATAATAGGATGGGTTGGAAGGGATCTTTCAAGGTCATCTGGTCCTACAACAAGCAGGGACATCTCTACCTAGGGCAGGCTGCTCAGAGCCCCAGCAAGCTTGACCTTGAAGGTCTCCAGGGATGGGGCCTCCACCCCCTCTCTGGGCAGCCTCTTCCAGTGTCCCACCACCCTTATATTAAAGAACTTCTTCCTAATGTCTTCATAAGCTCCCCTTGTCTAGATTAAACTTAGATATAAGGAAGTTCTTCACTCTGAGGGTGGTGAGACACTGGAAGAGGTTGAAGACTGACTTGATGTGTTCAAGACCAGGTTGGATGGAGCCTTGAGCAACCTGCTCTAGTGGGAGGTGTCCCTGCTTATTGTAGGATGATCTTTGAGGTCCCTTCCAACCCAACCCATTCTCTGACTTGAGTTGGAGAAGCTTCTTTTGCACCTCTTAAATGAAAATAAAAAAAGCTGGGGGGGGTTTTTTTGCTGTTTTGTTTTTTTTTTTAACCTCTGAAAAGGCAAAAAAAGCCTCTTAATGGTTAAAAAAAAAAAATCTAGACTGTTCTATTCAACATTATCAGTCTCCTTTCCTGGAGAGGTTGCCACGAATGGTGTGTTGGGGGAAAAAAAAGCCTCGTGGTGTTTGCTCAGTGGTGTCAGGAGGGTTTGTTTGCTGGGTAAATAAATGGGCAGAGGCAGCAGAAACCTTTTCCCTTTCCCTTTCTTGTGCAAATAGTGGGGCTGGGTCAAGCTCTGGGGGAGATAAAGGTGTTGCCAATAAAGCAGCTTCTTAAAAAGAGGTAAAAAAATAAAATATATAAATATTTGATTGATGTTGGCTGAGCAAACAGGTGATAATTGCCCCAAAGTCACGTTGAGGTGCTGGAAGCCCCATCCCTGGACATTTTGAAGGATGGGGCTCTGAGGAACCTGCTCTAGTGGGAGGTGTCCCTGCCATGGTAGAGGAGGTAGAACTAGATGATCTTGAAGGTCCCTTCCAACCCAACCCATCCTGTGATTCATGAAATCAGCTCTTGGTAGTATAAGAAATTAAAATTAAAAAATAAATTAGGTGTTGTTGCCAACTGGGAGCAAGAAAAGGAAGTTGTTTAATTGATATTGGAAGAAAATTGCAGCAACAGGAGGTCTCCACGTGTCCTGGAGGTGGTGGGAGGTGTGGAGGAGTGATTAGATGCTGGTTTATATGGGAGGAAGGTGGTACCTGTGCTGATTATGGGGAATTGAAGGAGTCATGGAGTGGTTGGGGTGGGAAGGGACCTTTCAAGGTCATTTAATCCAACCCCCCTGCCCTGAGCAGGGACATCTGCACCTAGAGCAGGTTGCTCAGAGCCTCCTCCAACCTCCCCTGCAGTGGTTCAACCTCAACCAGGCTCCAACCAAGAAGGTCTCCCTGGAGCCTCCTCTTCTCCAGGCTGACCAACCCCAGATCCCTCAGCCTTTCAGAACCAGAATCCAGAAGAAGAGACCAGGCACAACTCATTGAAGTGCCTCACCCTGCTCAGATGAACCTGTTTCCACCCCAGACCAACCTGCCCCTTACCCATCCATCCCCCCCTCCCACCTCCAGAGCAGCTTCAGATGTGGCTGTGACCCCTCAAGGTGCTCACCCACCAAATTAAGACACTTTATGGTTGGGTTTGATGGGAAAACCCCTTATTTTTGGGTGCAAACAAACAGAAGAGGCTTCTTGTGGTTGCCCACGACTCCAGCCAGCCCCTGCCCTCCCTTCCCCACTGGGCCACGTGAGATGTGAACACCATGGATGGATTTCAGCTGCAGGACAAGCTCCCAGGCTGATAAGAACCTTCTTATCTGCTCCAAAAGAAAGCAAAGAGAGATAACCCAGAGCTGAGAGGGGCTTGTGCTAAGTCACACCAGGCTCCAGGAAAAACACCACGTGCAGGAGAGGTCCAGGGCACCACTTCCCACCAGCTCTTGTAGAGCAGGTTGGCTTTGAGTTGGGTTTTTTTGTGGCTTGCAGCCTTCAGGGACCTTGGCCTGACCTGGCTCAGCAGGAGGAGCCACCTTGTGTTTCCTTGAGGTCTTTTCATGTCTCTTCCTCTCACTCCCCTTTGATGGGGTTTCCCCAGACTGATGAATTTCTGTCTTTTAAACAAACAAAGCAAAACCACAGCAGGTCCCAAGGTCTCCATTGAAACATCCTCCAGCATTAGGCTGGAGAGAAGGAAGGAATTTTGGATGCTGAGGGTGGGGGGAGCCTGGTTGAGGTTGCCCAGAGAGGTGGTTGATGCCCCATCTCTGGAAATATTCAAGGTTTAGGTTGGAGGAGGCTCCAGATGACCTTGAAAGGTCCCTTCCAACCCAACCCAACCCATTCTCTGACCGCGTGCAGAGCACGTTCTGCAAGAAGATTTGGGTGGATGCACGTGGGGTTGGAGAACTTCATCTCTACTTATCAGTAGAATGCAGTCAAACATTGATAAATGGAGGCACTGATGGAGTGGAGGAGGTTCCATCCCCACCTTGTTGCCTTGCAGGGCCACCAGCAACCACAAGGTCAAGGAGACGGTCGCCCTGGAGCTGAGCTACGTGAACTCCAACCTGCAGCTGCTGAAGGAGGAGCTGGAGGAGCTCAACAGCAGTGTGGACATCTACCAGAATGAGAGGTACACCAGTGCTGGGGGCTGGGGGCCTCTCACCTTGGGGCTTCTGCCTCCTACGCAGGGTTTGGCCCTATGGTGGTGGCTGGAGAAGAGGGGAGGACTTGGGCGTGGGCTTCCTGGGAGCTTTGGGGTTTCATTTGTAGAGCTGCAAGAAGAGCAAACCCAACAGCTTTTCCCAGCAGATATTTAGATGGAAGCTCTGAGCAGCCTGCCCTAGGTAGAGATGTCCCTGCTGGTGTAGGGAGGTTGGACCAGGTGACCTCTGGAGGTCCCTTCCAGCCTCAAACATTCTATGATCCTCTGTATCTTCTGGATGCTGATGTCCTAAAGCAGGAGGAATAGGTCAGGAACATCTTCACTTGCATCCACCCCATTTTCTGAGCAGTCTCTTCACCCAAGTAACAAGCTGAGGGAGCTGGGGGGGTTGAGTCTGGAGCAAAGGAGGCTCAGGGGAGACCTTCTGGCTCTGCACAACTCCCTGACAGGAGGTTGGAGCCAGGGGGGGTTGAAATCTCTTGACCCAAGTGATGGGACAAGAGGAATCAGCCTCAAGTTGCCCCAGGGGAGGTTGAGGTTGGAGCTGAGGAACAATTTGTTGGTGGTGAGGGTTGTGAAGGGCTGTGCCAGGCTGGAGTCCCCATCCCTGGAGGGGGTTCCAAGGCTGGAGATGTGGTGCTGAGGGCCAGGGGTTAGGGGTGCCCTGGCAGTGCTGGGGGAATGGTTGGACTTGATGATCTTCAAGGTCTCTTCCAACTTCCAAGCCAAGGGAGCCCATATCTCCATAACCTGGTGTTGGCTGCACTCAGGGGGTCTGTGGAGGTCTCTGAATGTAACTGTGGGTGTTGGATCTTCTCAGCATCCTCCCCACGTCCTCTCCTATCAAGGATCTTCAGCTTTTCCAACCCACTGCTTGTTTGAAAAGAAACCAGCAGCAACAACCACCCCAAACCCCTGCCCAGGCCAAACAAAAGCCCCTTTGTTTGCTCCTGGCATTGGATTGAAGCAGAAACCTCATTAGGGAGCCACCACTAATGGCTTTTCTGCCCTAATTATAGCTCTTGAAGCTGTTCATTCAGTAGGAAGAGATGAAAATATGGGGGCAACCTTCCCTGCCTTTCTTCCTAGGGTTTTGCAACTTTCTTCTCCTCTTCTCCTCCCTGGGCTAATGAGTGAAGTTATCAGAGGTGGCTTTGGAGGTAACCAGAGGTTGTGGAAACCTTGGTTGGTGAGGGCTTGGTCCTGCCCATCCCCAATCTCTTGGGTCCTGCCCATCCCCAATCTCTTGGGTCCTGCCCATCCCAAGCTTCCTTGATTCTTCAGACCAGTCCTCTAGGAGACCCAAGTGTCCAAGGATGCAGGAACATGGCTCAATGTCAGTGTTGGGGACAACCCCAAGGGGTAAATGGGTTTGGGGGAGAGCATTTGTGGGGCTGGTGGGAGCTGCAGGTACCACAGCAGGTTCCCCTTCCCCATCTGTGTACAGGAGTCAGGTCAGGGACTGGGTTGGGTGGGAAGGGACCTTTCAAGGTCATCTGGTCCAACCTCACTGCAACTATCTCAGGTTGCTCAGAGCCTCCTCCAACCTAAACCTTGAATGGTTCCAGGGATGGGGCATCAACCACCTCTCTGGGCAACCTCAACCAGGCTCTCCCCACCCTCAGCATCCAGAATTTCTTCCTTCTCTCTTGTCCAAATCTCCTTTCTAGTTCAGAACTAGATGATGGGATGATGGCTCCAGCTTTGGGGCTCTTTGTAGGACTCTTAATTCACCCTTCAGTGCTTCTTCCTTGGTGCTACCCAACTTCTTCTCATGCTGAAGCACCAACCACTCCCCAACTGGGTGTTCCCAGAGTCGTCGTCATCATCTTGAGTGTTTTATGATAGGTTGGACAAGACCTGTGGGGTCATCAAGTCCAGTCCCTGTGATAAGAGCTATTCTTAGACACCTGCTTTTACTAGAGGTAGAAGATCTCAGCCTCAGGCAGGGTGAGGAAGCCCAGATGAGCTCCTGGGAGTGGTTGGATCCATGCCCTGTGTTCACATCACACCCAAGGGCTGATAATTAAAGCAGCTTCGTTACTGGGGCCTGAGTTGTTGATATGGGACCTGTTGTGGAGAGAGAAGCAGGAGCTGGAGGAGCAGGGGGATGGGTTCAGGTTCTCTTCTGGGTGGTTCTCCTCTGTTCTTGGGAAGAACATCCTTCTGCTGTGCAGGGTCAGGTCCCCTTTTGGTTGTAACCTTTAATAGGACACCCAGGGTGTCTCCAAGGCTTTTAAACCAACCACCAGGTTGTTGTCTTGGAATCAGAATCATAGATTTGTTTAGGTTGGAAAAGACCTTGAAGATCATCAAATCCAACTGCCAGGGCACCACTAACCCCTGGCCCTCAGCACCACATCTCCAGGGCTTGGAAACCCCTCCAGGGATGGGGACTCCAGCCTGGCACAGCCCTTCACAACCCTGACCACCAACAAATTGTTCCTCAGCTCCAACCTCAACCTCCCCTGGGCCAACTTGAGGCCTTTTCCTCTTGTCCCACCACTTGGGTCAAGAGATTTCAACCCCACCTGGCTCCAACCTCCTGTCAGGGAGTTGTGCAGAGCCAGAAGGTCTCCCCTGAGCCTCCTTTGCACCAGGCTCAACCCCCCCAGCTCCCTCAGCTGCTCCTCACAAGTTCTCCAGACCCTTCTCCTTCTTCTCCAGACCCTTCCCCAGCTTCGTTGCCCTTCTCTGGCCACTCTCCAGCCCCTCAAGGTCCTTCTTGTCTCCTTCCAGTGAGTCCATCAGTGTCCCCATGATCCCTTTGGGCCTGAAGGAGACCAAGGAGCTGGATTTGCTGACCCCACTCAAGGTGAGCATCGGGGTTTGCAGGCTCAATGCAGTGCAAGATGATGGAGGGGGGTGACCACGTGATTTATGGGATGTTCCAGCCCATGGGGATGGTTGGGTGCTCTAGAACCTGGTGAAGGTTCTTTGCAGGGAAAGCTGATGAGTTGCTGATACAGAATCACCCAAAGTCATCCTTTAAATGGTGAAAATCTGGTTTGAAGGTGCCTCAGGGTTGACTTTTGTCTCCTTTCCTCCCCCAGGATCTCATCAGTGAACACTATGGAGAGGATGGCACCTTGTTTGAGAAGGAAATCAAGGAGTTCATGGAGCTGAGGCAGGTGGGTGGCAAAGTCCTGCTTGGGATTGGCCAGAGGTGCTCGTTGGAGGTGCCACCTTTTGCTCTGGGGGTCTCCTCACCCTTGAGTCTCAGGGGGTGGGATTCCTGGGCTGGGTCACCTTCCAAGGTGACAGTCAGGGGACCAGTCAGTGGTTGGTTTCTTGCCCTGGCCTTTAATGCTCTGCTGACCTAGGACCTTCTGGAGAAGCACCTGGGAGTGCTGGTGGACAACAAGTTGGCCCAGGAGCCAGCAATGGGCCCTCATGGCCAAGGAGGCCAATGGTCTCCTGGGGTGCACTGAGTGTGACCAGCAGGTTGAGGGAAGTTCTCCTCCTCTACTCTGCCCTGGGGAGGCCACATTTGGGGAAGTGTGTCCAGTTCAAAAGAGGGAATTACTGGAGAGAGTCCAGGGGAGGTTCTGGAGATGCTGGTGGGACTGGAGCATCTCTGTGGCCAGCACAGGCTGAGAGCCCTGGGGCTGCTGAGCTGAAGAGAAGCCCCAGAGGGGATCTGCTCAATGGTGCTCAAGAGCTAAAGGGTGGGGGCAAGAGGCTGGGGCCAGACTCTGGTCAGGGGTGCCCAGGGCCAGGCCAAGGGGCACTGGGCACCAACTGGAACCCAGGAGGAGAAAGTTGTTTGGGGTGAGGGTGTTGGAGCCTGGCCCAGGCTGCCCAGAGAGGTTGTGGAGTCTCCTCTGAAGAGATCCCAAACCCACCTGGGTGTGTTCCTGTGTAACCTGCTGTAGGTGAACCTGCTCTAGATGATCTCCAGAGGTCCCTCCAACCCTCACCATGCTGTTTCTCCCCTCTCATGTCCCCTCTCCCACCCCCTCAGGCCATGCGCACCCCAAGCCGCAACGAGGCCGGGCTGGAGCTGCTGATGGAGTATTACAACCAACTCTCCTTCCTCGACAGCCGCTTCTTCCCCCCCAACAGGAGCCTGGGGGTCTTCTTCCACTGGTGGGTGCAGCTTTCCCCATCCCACTTGAGTTGGGAGGGAGCCAGAACCAAACCTCCATGGTGGGGACAGGCTGAGAGAGTTGGGGTTGTTCAGGCTGGAGAAGAGAAGGCTCCCAGGGGACCTTCTGGTGGCCTTCCAGGATCTGAAGGGGCTACAAGAAAGGTGGGGAGGGACTTTTGAGGGTGTGGGGTAGTGGTAGGAGTGGGGGGAATGGGTCAAAAGTAGAGGTGGGGAGACTCAGATGAGACGTTAGGAAGAAGTTCTTGCCCAGGAGGGTGGGGAGACACTGGCCCAGGTTGCCCAGAGAGGTGCTGGAAGCCCCATCCCTGGAGATGTTGAAGGCCAGGCTGGCTGGGGCTCCTCCTGCATCACTTCCAAAGACCTAGAGGTGGCCAACCATTGATTCTTCCCTTCTCCAGGTATGATTCCCTGACTGGGGTCCCCTCCCACCAGCGGGCCCTGGCCTTTGAGAAGGGCAGTGTGCTCTTCAACATTGGAGCCCTCCACACCCAGATCGGAGCGCGGCAGGACCGGGTGTCCCTTCCAGGTCTCAACCAGGCCATTGATGCCTTCCAGAAGGCTGCAGGTAAGTGGCTTCTCCCCCTTTTCCCAGCTCCCCATGGAGGCAATCTCCACAGGGTGGGAATAATCCTCCTGAGACCCCACTTGGAGTGTTGGTCCATCTCCCTCTTGAGCTGGACACTATTAGAGAAGGTCCAGAGGAGGCTACAGAGATGATCAGAGGGCTGGGACACCTCTCCTATGAAGTCAGGTTGAGAGAGTTGGGCTTGTTCAGCCTGGAGAGACCTTCCAGTATCTGAAGGGGCTACAAGAAAGCTGGGGAGGGACTTTTCACAAGGGTCTGTAGTGATAGGACAAGGGTTGATGGGTTCAAACTGGATTTAGATGAGAAATTAGAAGGAAGTTCTTAACTCAGAAGGTGGTGAGACCCTGGCACAGGTTGCCCAGGATGCTCCATCCCTGGAGGTGTTCAAGACCAGGTTGGATGAGGTCTCTGGGCAGCCTGGTCTAGTGGGAGGTGTCCCACCCCATGGCAGGGGGGTTGGAATGAGATGATCTTGAAGGTCCCTCCCAACCCAAACCATTCTATGAGTATGAGAAGGGGAGGGAGCAGATCCTGATCCATCTCTGAGAAGCTGGGGGAAGAAGGAATCCTCAGGCTGGGGTCACCTGGAGCTTTGGAGGAGAAAGCTGTGGGGACAAGGATGGGTTAGATAACAAGGGAGGGACCTCTGACCCTTTTACCCCCCAGTTATGGTGAGATGCTTGATGTGTGAGTTGGGTTGGTGGCTCTTCTCCTTCTGGCTTTGAGGTCTCAAAGGATTCCCCTCCTGCTTATGAGCTACCAGGAGCTTCTCCCTCCTGCAGGTGCCTTTAACTACTTGAAGGAAAACTTCTCCAACGCTCCCAGCCTGGACATGAGTGCTGCCTCCTTGACCATGCTGGTGAGGCTGATGGTTGCCCAGGTCCAGGAGTGTGTCTTTGAGAAGATGACCTTGCTCCGTGGCCAACATGACTTCCTTGCCCGGCTGCAGCTTGCCCAGGAGGCTGCAAGGGTGAGGAGCTTGGGGAGGAGAGGACTTGATGGGGTTGTCACCACTGGAGAAGCTCCTTCAGTGGTCAGCAAACCCACCCAGGAGAGGACAATCTGATGGATGTCCTACCACCCAACCCATGACTTCACAGCTGCTCTTTTGCCCCTTCCCAGGTGCAGGAGGTCTACTCGGTGGTCCACCAGACGATGACCCAAGCTCATGTGAAGGATTATGTCCCCTTCTCCTGGACCACCATGGTCCACGTCAAGTCGGAGCATTTCCAAGCCCTCTCCCACTACTTTGCAGCCATTGCTCTCTGTGACTGCCCTGGTGAGTGCTCCAGCTTGGAGACAAGTGCTGGTGGCCTGAGGTTTGGGGGGGGAATGCAAGGAAAATGAGGTGAGGAGATGTGGTCAGGGTAGGTGGACACCAAACCTAAAGGTTTGGGGATGTTCTGAGCTGTTGGTCTCACTGCTTGTCTCAGCAGTTCATGCCCAGGGCAGGTTCCCCCCCATGTTTCATAGAATCAGGGGATGGGTTGGGTTGGAAGGGACCTCAGAGACCATCTAGTTCCTGTCCTTGAGCAGGGACACCTCCTTGGGTGCTCAAAGCCCCAGATATTTCCACCCAAAAAGGTGCTGGAGGGATGTCACCTGCTGTCCCCTTTGGGACAGGTTGCCCAGAAAGGTGGTAGAAGCCCCATCCCTGGAAACATCTCAGGTCAGGTTGGACACTCTGAGCAACCTGCTCTAGATGCAGATGTCCCTGCAAAGTGGTTGAGTGAGATGACCTTGAAGGGTCCCTTCCCACCACGTGTGCTGGTGTCCTCAGCCAGGCATCCTCTGGGGCACCTGGTCCTTGTGATGGGCCAGTTGGGAGCTTCAAAAACTAAAACCAACCCCCAAAAACCTCAGGGTAACTCTGGCCAAACTGTCCTGAGCTCCTGGCCGAGCTCCTGGCCAACTGCCCTGGACATCCCAAGCTGGTGAGATGCTCCAAGCCCCTCACACGTGGCTCTGCTGGAGCTGGGCTGACGTTGCTCCATGGAGCCAGCTGGAGTGTGGACGTGGGATGAGCCCCATGATCTCCATCTGCACCATCTCCAACCCCCGTGTGAGCAATTTTGGGTCAGGCAGAAGATCTGGGGGTGGGCAAGTGATGCTGGGTGCTGACCCCATCACTCCTTGGGGTGGCCAAGGAGAGGCTGAAGGACTTCTCAAGCTGCCAGACTGTCCCAGCATCCTCCTCAGCTCTGGAGCCTGCCCAAGATCTTGTGGTGTGTGGGTGTTGCAGAAGAAGGACGGAGCAAGAAGAGCTGCTGGGGTAGAGATGGGAGAGAGGGGGACAAATGGTGGTGGAGCTGGGTCTGCAGGAGGTCACAAGGGATGGGACAAACCTTTTCTCCTAAGATTTGGAGGCTACAGGTTTAATCCCCCACAGATCTTGGCACAGTTTCCAGCACGTGATGCTCACCAGGCTTTGGGAGCTTCCACTTGGACCACAAAGCTTTCTAGAACCCTCTGGGTTGCTTCTTGTCTATGGAATCCCAGAATGTAGGGGTTGGAAGGAACCTCTGGAGATCATGTGTCCCTCTCCCCATCAGTGATGTCCTGGGCTGTGGTTGGGTGAGGAGAAGCTGCTGCTGAGGTTATTGGGACCATCTGAACGTGGATGTGGCTTCCTGGTCCCCTTGTCCCCGCTGCCACGAGGGTGTGGGTGGCCAAGCAGAGCCCTGACTTCTCTCTCAACCCATCCCCACCCTTGTGTTTCACCCAGTGCCATCAGATGCTGAGCTGCCAGAGCAGGAGAAGACCTTTATCCAGTTCCACCTCACCATGCCAGAGGGACCATCCCTCCGTGTCCTCCTGCAGGACCCCGAGGAGAGGAGGAAGCTGGGTAAGTGCAGCCATGGGGGGCAAAGCCCCTGGATCTTGCCATGAAAC
This sequence comes from Brachypteracias leptosomus, assembly GCA_013401335.1. Taxonomy (NCBI): domain Eukaryota; kingdom Metazoa; phylum Chordata; class Aves; order Coraciiformes; family Brachypteraciidae; genus Brachypteracias; species Brachypteracias leptosomus. The sequence continues at coordinate 55,031 of VYZX01004485.1, read as the reverse complement.
CTCAACACATGGGCCCTGAGCCCCATCAAAAGCCTCGTGGTCTCCACAAGAACATCATGAGCTGTTGGGGAGACCTCTCCATGCACAGACACCTTCTTGAGGGGCATCTTTTCTCTCCTGAGAAGGCAGGAAAGCATCATGGTTGCTCAGTAGGGTGTTGAGGACCAACTTATGGGGCTTGCAAACCTGGCCAGCTGGCTTCAACAGTAAAACCTTGGGTCTCCTGAGCCTGGAGACACCACCCAAAGCAGCCTGGAGAAGTCTGCAGGGACACAGAGCTCATGATGAGCTGTTGGGGACATCTCTCCATGCACAGACACCTTCTTGAGGGGCTTCTTTTCTCTCCTGAGAAGGCAGGAAAGCATCATGGTTGCTCAGTAGGGTGTTGAGGACCAACTTATGGGGCTTGCAAACCTGGCCAGCTGAGTTTTGACAGCAAAACCTTGGGCATTGAGGTCTCCTGAGCCTGGAGACACCACCCAAAGCAGCCTGGAGAAGTCTGCAAGGACACAGAGATCCTTGAAGCTCCTTAGCTTGGGCTTGCTGCTGCCTTGGCTTGCTACCAAGGAGACACAGCAGATGCCAGGGGGTGGCTTTTTTAGCTGCATGGAGAAGCTTGAGAGACAAGAACTTCCTCCCATGCAGATTTTTCAGCTTCAGGAGAAAAACAGTTTGCTGCTTATTCAGCTCCTCCTCAAGGAGGCTGCCACCAGCACCCTGCTTTTGGGGGGTCACCTCCTCTTTGCCTCCACCACTAAGACATGGTCTAGGGGTCAGGGGGATGTTGGATGAAGGTTGGACTTGATGATCCTGAAGGTCTTTTCCATCCTAAATGATTCAATGAATCAAAACACGACCCCAACACCTTCAGCTGGGGTCATCAGGTTGCACAATTTCCACCAGCCCAACTTCCACCTCTGCCCCCTTTTCTTCTTGGAGGCTCCATCCAACATCTCCTGGTGAAAAATGAACCTCCAGACACCAACCACAGTTCTGGGTTTAGTTTGTAGGAAGGGAAGAAACTTCCAGGGTTAAAACCATCTCCTTGGAAGGATTTTTTTTTTCCCCCCTTCCCTTGTCTCCTGGTGGTGTTGTGTGTTGATGTTCCACCATCCTCAGCAGAGTGGAGCCAAACCCTCCACGTTCAACCTCTACTCACAGTGGTCTCTTGAAGACATCAGGAGGGGGGTATCAAGAAATCAGTTTTCTTGCCCACGGATGGGGCTGCATCAAGATTCTTTGACCAAATCTGATTTAACCCAATTATTTTGGAGCCCTTCTCCCTCCCTGCTCCTCACCCCCCCCTCCAGCCATTCCCTGGACTGCCACCTCTCACCCAGAGCTCTCCAGGCTCTGCTTCTCCTACGCCTGGAGCAAACTCCAACCATCTCCCTGCCTTAGGTTGCCACCGTGTGTCCTCCCAGGGGAAGTGCTGCAGGAACACGTGTCCCTCTGAGGCGTGTGTGTGTGTATAAATATCTTTAATCTTAGCATTTTTTGGTGGCTGGGCGTTGGGATCTTGGTTGCAGAGCTCCTCACAGAGAAGATGTTTGCCTTGATAGCTGTTGGTCATCACGACCTGGTCTCTTCTGGCCATTTTCCTGCCACTCCGTTTTCACGAGGGTGGAACCACGTCGAAGGCAAGTCCAGAGGAGCAGCTGATGGAGAGCAGGACCTGCAGGGGGCAAGGAGAAGGCTAGAAAAGAGGGAGATGGGAGAGCAGGGTTGGGTTGTCCTCCCTGTCACCCACCCCGGGGGGACAGGACGATGGAGAGAAGTTTAAATTGGGGAGGAGATTGAGGTTAAACCTTCGGAGGGACCTCGGGGGCGGCGGCAGCTCCTTCAGCGGTGGCTTTTTGGGAACATCTGCCAGCCAGGGAGGGGGTGGTGGAATGAAGTAGGTCACCCTTCAAGGTCCCTTGACAAGCCCTCCATCAAGGGGGGGTTGGGACCTACTCCATTTAGAGCACCGTGGAGCTGCTGGCAGGCTGGGAACGTGACGGGGCCGTCCCTGAGTCACGTCGGTCGGGAGCTGCTCTGAGCCGGGGGTGGAGAAGGAGCAGTGGTGGTGGTGGGGCTGCTCTGCCATCTCCTTGCTCCCCCTTGGCAGGCAAAGCCCACCTGAAGAAGGCCATCATGAAGCACGAGGAGGCCATGAGGCTGCACGGCTTGTGCAAGATCCTGCGGAAGATGGACATCCTCCAGGAGGTCCTCTCCTTCGCCCACAAGCGCTCGCTGGGCAAGTACTCGGAGATCGACCACGAGGAGGACTTCTTTGAGACTGGAGATGCCCCAGATATCCACCGTAAGTAGGGGGGGGCTTGTTTTTGGTGGGGAGAGGGTCTGTGGAGGGTTGCATGGGGTGGGCAAGCCCCACGTGTGGACCTGAGCTTCCTATGTGGGGGTGGAGCAGCAGAGGTGGGCTTGGGCTTGCATGGCTGGCAGCTTACCCGAGGAGGTCCCATCTCTTAGGGGTCATTCCACCCCTTCCTCATGGGGCATGATGTAGAAGCAGCATCTGCCACGACTCCCTGACCCCATTCCATGTGTTTTTCTCTCCCCACCACCAGCCAAAACCCACCAGAAACCGGAGATAAAACCCCCCAACTTCTCCCAGGTGAAGGTGACCGACCTCTTCCACAAGCTGGTACGTACAGCTATGGGGTGGAGGTGGCCCCCAGGGAGCAGACATCTCCTCCTCCTCCTCCTCCTCCTCCCCTGCATGTTCTGCTTGCCTGCTTTCCTTTCTCCCCACACCCTCTTCTCCCTCTCCAGGGAAGCTTTCCAAGGAGGATGAGCCACCTCCTCTCAGACCCCTGCAGAAGGAGGGCTTGGAGGACACAGATCCTTCTGCAGGACCTAAATGGGTCATGAAGCTCCTCATGGAGCTCTGGGGACTGGGCACAGGCGTTTTGGGTGGGCTTTAGCCAAGGAGGACCAAGGGATCCTTTAGAAAAATCCCACCAGACCCTTTTTCCCTGACCTCTTTGAGGTCCTGAGGAGCAGGGCTGAGCTTCAGAGCTGCTGTAGGACCTGGCCCTGCTGCCCCCATGGCCCTCAAGGGCTTCGTAGCACCCCATGGAGAGGTTGGTCATCCCTGCTTTAGGACCAGGCAGGTGTATCCTGCTCCTGGGGGACTGGAAAAGTGGGATAAACAGGAAAATAGGACAGAGCTGGGGAGGGATCTGCCCCTGGAGAGGTGACCTGTCCCACCACCTCCCACCCTGCAGCTGGACCACCCCAACCAGACCTGGGGGAGGACCTCTGGACCTCCCCCAGAGCCAGGCAATGGTGGAATTCCTCAACCCCCATCATGGGTGGTGGGTTTTAGGGGGGGGATGAAGGAGCCAGCTCTGCCCACCAGAGCTTTTGTGTCTCGTTTGCTCCAGGATTATGTTGTCTAAAGTGATGCCACCTCCCTGACCATGCTGAGATGTCCTCCTCCTGCAGGGCAATGCCAGGAGGACATCCAGCCCTGAGCTCTAAGGACCTCCCGAGGTCCTTCCCAATCTCCATGAGGCTACTGCTGCTCCTACAACCAATGTCTGACCTGGGATCTGCATTTTGAGGGTGTCCAAGCCTGGCCCAGGCTGCCCAGAGAGGTTGTGGAGTCTCCTTCTCTGGAGACTTTCAAACCCCCTGCTCTGGGTGACCTGCTGGAGTAGGGGGGTTGGACAAGATGATCTCCAGAGGTCCCTTCCAACCCACCATGCTGGGATTTTGGGGCACACAGACAGGGTGGAACATCAAGGAGGCTCCAAATCACCTTGTAGAAACCCAGACGAGCTTCCTTCCTCTCCCTCCTCCTCCTCCTCCCCAAGGTTGCACCTCCCCATCCTGTTCTTCTGGCACCAAGAGGTGCTCTCCACGTTTCTCCTCCACCCCCAGGGCCCCCTCTCAGTTTTCTCAGCCAAGAACAAGTGGTACCCAGCACGGAGAGTCCACCTGAGGAGAGGAGAGAATGGCTTTGGCTTCACCCTCCGAGGAGACTCCCCCGTCCTCATTGCTGGTGTCATCCCAGGAGGATGTGCTGCTGTGAGTACCCCAAGCTCTTGATGTCCTCCTGGAGGTGGGGTGGTGGTTTGAAGCTGGAAAAAGGGGAGATTTAGAAGAAAGGTCTTTAATATGAGGGGGGTGGGTCATTGGAGAAGTTGGGTGGAGGCTCCATCCCTGGAGACATTCAAGGTCAGGCTTGATGGGGCTCTGAGCAAGCTGCCCTAGGTAGAGATGTCCCTGCTGGTGGAGGGAGGTTGGACCAGATGAGCTCTGGAGGTCCATTCCAGCCTCAAACATTCTGAGGTTTTGGAGTTTTGGGATCCTGGAGTTTTGGGATCCTGGAGTTTTGGGATCCTGGAGTTTTGGGATCCTGGAGTTTTGGGATCCTGGAGTTTTGGGGTTCTCTGAAATGAGGTGTCAGGGGTTGCCCCAAGGAGACCCAGCTGCTTTTAGGTCTTCACATTCTGCTGCTGACCACATTGGTGTGCTCAGGTGAGGGCTCCTTCCTGGAGGCCTCAGCCCAGGACTTGCAGTTGGGTGTCCTGGAAGAACTGAGATTATGAATCATAGAATCATGGAATGTTTCAGGCTGGAAGAGACCTCTAGAGGTCATCTAGAAACCTGATTTTTCTCCAGGAAAACTCCCTCGATGGGCTTCCTGGTGTATCAAAGGCAACGTTGTTCTCCAGCTGGAGCATCCTGGTTGGCCACCAGGAAGGTCCTTCCTCCTCCCTCATCAACCCAGCCACCCAGCACCCACCATCTCCATAACAACCTGTTCCTTAGCAGCAGCAGCACGTCCCTTTTGGGGAGCCTGAGATCTTCTCAAAGACCATATATGGTCCATCTCTGGACCATAGGGTGTGTCCTCTGGGCTTGACTGCAGTCAGCAATGGGTTGGACTCCAGGTAGACACCAAAATGTGGGGGGACAAGGTTCTAAACCTCCATTGCAGCTGAGGGGAGGGAGTTGATTGAAGCATGGTGATGTCCCCATGGTCCTTCAAGCATGTCAAGAGCCTTGATGGACAAAGGGTGTGCAGAGAACCTGCTGAGCCTGGTTTTTCTGGAGACCAGCAGCATTTGACCTTTATTGAAGGGCCTGAGCTGGTTGAACTTTTTGCAAGGCTCCCAAAACTCATGAGGTCAGGAGTTCAGCTTGGTGGACATCTCCAGCAGCTCCCAGAGGGTCCTTGGTCTGTAGAGCATCAACTTCCACATGCATGCTGCAAAGCAGATGTGAAATCTTGAGGATGATGAAGGTCTCGCCTCCCTGGTGCTGGAGGTGGACCCCAACCCTCCCCGTGACCTGTATCTCCTCAGGGTTGGGTCCTCCAGGGCGGGATGGATGCTCAGCAGACCTCATGTGGTGGCATCCATGAGGTCAGACATGTTTCTTCTCTCTTCTCTGCAGGAAGCTGGGCTGAAGGAAGGAGACTACATCATCTCGGTCAACGGCAAGGACTGCAAGTGGTCCAAGCACGCCGAGGTGGTGCAGCTCCTCAAGAGCACTGGGGAGGAGGGGGTGGAGATCACTGTGATCACCCTGCAGGGCTCCGAGGGCCCCAAAGCTGTAAGTCCCAGCCCAAGCATGAGGTGGGAAGCAGAAGAGGTTCCTCGATGTCCTCCTCCCAAGCTGGAGGTGCAGGGCATCATCTGAGGTGCTCCTCTTCCCAAACAGGTGGAGAAGAAGGCCGTGGCCATGTCTTCTGGTGGTGGGCTGCTGAAGAGCAACAAGGAGAACCACAGGAAGAGCCTGATGAACAGCAAGAGTGCCAGCACCCTGCTGGTCTGGAGCAAGAAGAGCAAGAGGAGCAAGAAGAGCACCTACGGTGTCCCCTTCACCACGGTGGGAGACAACGAGGTCATGTACTGAGGTGGCTGCTGGGCCAGGTCGTGTCCCACCCACAGCTCCAGGGCTGGCTGCCCATGAACCTTGGCAAGCACCACTTGGCCTGTCCAAGTTATGCTGGTGTTGGTGCCACAAGGACCCCCCCAGCCCCAGGGACGTGCTGCTGGTTGGATCTTCTCCAGATGGATGGTTCCTCCAGCCCCCCAACTCTTGCGTTGAACGATCCTTGACTAACCATGGGGAAAAGTTGGTTTCTTCTCCAGTTTGACCTTCTGGGGTTGCTCCTCAGGGGTTTGGGGGGAGCTGTGCTGAAGGAGGGACTGGGTCGTGTCTTCTGCTCGGGGTGAGGAGCAGCCCAACCGAGCCCCAGCCATTAAAGCAAAAGCTGTCACCTTCTCTAGTGTCTCCTGGGCTTTGTCTGCAAGGGAGGAGATGGCCCCACTGGCAGAGCTCCAGCTGGAGGCCACCTTCAACCCACCTTTCCCAGGAGAAGGGGCATCAATGACTCGTGGTGACCCCATCCTGAGGTCCATCTCTGCCCTGGCACCGGTGAGGGATGTCCCAGGGAAATGGGGTGAAGTTAGGAGGGCTTGGACTGTTTTTTTGGGGGGGGTTTGTTGAGTGGACACCAAGGTCAACCCAACAAGCAGAACCCAGCAGCACCAACCTGCTTCTTGGGGAGGAAAGGGAAGAACTCAACGTTGCATTGGTTGTCTCAGTAGAGGTGGTTTGGCCTCAACATGTGAGGAGATAAATAGCCAAGAGCTTTGAGTTGTTGGGTGGGTTTTCTCTTGAGGTTAAAATTCCAGGAGGGCTCCTCTAGATCATTAAAAGACTCAATTTGGGCTGGTCTTGGGGCTGATGGGCACCTGCACCTTGGTCATTGCCCTGGAGATGCCTGGAGGCTCCAAACGTGCTCTTAGATAGATGGGCAAAGTTCTCTTGGTAGGTGTAAAATACCCTTTGGAGATGGAATTTGTATTTTTGAGGTCCTGGTGGATTCATAGAGGTAGTTTAGTGAACTTGAGGGATGTTGTCACAAGAGCATCTCCATGAGGGTCTACTCCTATGAAGATGGGCTGAGAGAGTTGGGGTTGTTCAGCCTGGAGAAGAGAAGGCTCCTGAGAGACCTTCTTGGGGCCTTTCAGGACTTCAAGGGGGCTACAAGAAAGCTGGGGAGGGACTTTCCACAAAGGCCTGGAGTGATAGGATCAGGGTTGATGGGTTCAAACAGGAAGAGGGTGGACTTAGATTGGAAATGAGGAGGAAATCTGAGGGTGCTGAGACCCTGGCACAGAGAAGTTGTGGATGCTCCATCCCTGGAGGTGTTCAAGGACAGGTTGGATGGGGCTTGGAGCAACCTGCTCTAGTGGGAGGTGTCCCTGCCCATGGCAGGGGGGTTGGAACGAGATGATCTTTGAGGTCCACAGGAGAGGCCACCTCACCATGGAAGCATCTCAACGGCATCTTCCCCCAGTCCTAAACATGTTGCCAACATGAGTCTCTCCAAGCTGGAGATCTTCCTTTAGAAGAAGGGTGCTCAAGGTGGTCACATCTCCACCAGCATCACCCAAACTCTTCCCTTGGGGTTGGGTTTTGGTGCCAGCTGGAGAATTTCCCCTAATAATGGGTTGGGTTGGGTTGGGTGTTAATTTGTACCTGGACTCTCTCACCTTTGATGGATTAAAAAAAGCACTGATTGGAAAACTCTCCGTGGTGCTCATCTCTGTCAGGGGTGGACCAGCCATGGTGGGGGAGAAGCTCTGGTTGGGCTTCTGAATTTGACACTTCTTGGGTCATTTTGGTCTAAAGCTGGAGCTGCTGAGGTTGGGAGAGATCGTTTGGTTCATGTTCAGCTTGATCCAAGGGAAACTGAAGCTCCTAAACATCTAGATCAACCCAACAGCCCTTGGTGAGCCTCCATCTCCAGGGTGGTGGAGCTGGTGGCTTCGTTGCATGAGGTATTTCATGGATGGATGATGGGACGTGTGGAGCCCATGGGGGGTTTCCTCCTGGAAAAATGAAGGAAACCCTTCAAGAAAGTCATCTTGGCTTCACCCAGCACGTCTTGGATCTGCTGGGGTTGGGTCTCCAAGGGGGTTTCCAACGAGGGCTTCCACACCCCTTGGTTTTGGAAGAGCTCATCAATGGAAACCAAGACATGATGTTGTTGGAGCTCATGGGTAGGTGGTAAGCAGCAAATCCTTGATGTGGGACCACCCCACCACCCCTATTTTCCCTTGGAGGTCTCTACTTCTCCAGCCTCACCTCCTCACATCTTGGGAGGATGACAAGCCCATGGCCAAGGGGTTGGACCACAGCTCCTGGCAGCTGGAGAAGTCCCTCCCTTGGGGCAGTGCTCTCCATGGGAGGTGAAAGGACAGAGTGACTCTTCTTGGAGACACCAAGGTGAGTTCAAAGCCCCTTAGATGGGTGCTGAACCCCATCAACATTGGGTGGACACCTAAAAGGGTGGTGGGAGCTGCTTCTTCCCTTCTTCAAGGGTTAAAACAGCACCTGAGGGGGTTTTTTGGGACATATTCTGGAACTTCAAAGTGTCTCCCCTTTCCTCAGACCTGTCCCCAGCACCACCAATCTCCAAGCTGGTTTTGAAGCCACCCACAGGAAGATCTTCTGCTGAAGATCCTCTTCCCACCTATGTTGGGTGGATGAGGGGAACTCGTGACTCCCTGGCAGGGATTGGCCTCCCCCTCTGGTGATGTGGCTTCAGAGGAGGTCTCAGCTCCACCAGCAAGAGCCTGGGGCTCCTCCATGCTTGGCTTCTCCATCTGGACCTGGAGGAACCTGGTGGTGAGAGACAACACGGGTAGAAGGCACAAGAATTATTGCAGAAAGAGCTTTAGAGGAGCAAAGAACTTGAGGTCTCTCCAACCTCTGATCCTCTGGAGAGGAGCTCCAGGTGGGCTCAGGAGAGGAGGCCAAGGACAACCCAGGCTGGGACCAGTTAATGCAGCTCTTGGAGGCATCTTCTGACCAGAGGTGAGGTGCAAATAGGGTTTATTTTAACCCCTTATTGATCTCTAGGGTCTTTGAGACACAAAACTGGTGCCACCCCCCTGGAGAACCCCATCAGTAGGAGCCCAGCAAACCCACAGAGGTTCCACCTGGTTTCCTGCTCTTGGGGTTGAGTTTTCCTCCTTTTTGGAGCTTCATCCTTGATAATATAAATCCCCCATCCCATATATCAGCCCTTCCAGGGTTGGTGAGAAGGTGTTTTGGTTTAAGTCCACAAAGACTCTCTTAATAGAAGAGGAGAAGGTTCTTGTGGTGACCATGCACCTGCCTCCTTGCTTGATGGCCCCATAACCCCTGATGACTCCTCTGGAGCTCTTGGTGGCTACAAATTCATGCTCCAGCCTGTCCCTGGGGCTGGTGTGGGGATGGTCCCCACTCCTCATGTGGTTTGGTGGTGGGACTGCTCTGAATCTGCAGTTTGGTGGCAGGATCAGGCCCTTGAGGAGCATCTGATGGTGCTCCCAAGCAGTCATGGGCCAGCAGGAGATCAGTGGGGTCACCTCAGGAGGAAGAAGGGGCACATCAGGCTTTCTCCTGCTCTCAAGAGGGGAAGCAATGATGTGTTGGCTTGGTCCATTGGGTGATGGAAGGGCCGTGGAATGGACATCTGCCAGGGGCTGGAAGGTGTCATCTTCAGCCCCACGTCCTCCCTCAGCCCTCCCAAGCACCCATGTGGAGCAGGGTCCTCATTGCCACCCTCCTTTCCAGCCTGAGCCCACTGGAGGGCAGCAGCAGCCTGTCCAATCACAGAACCCCAGCGTGGTGAGGGTTGGAAGGTTCCTCTGGAGATGCTCTGGTCCTACCCCCTGCTCCAGCAGCTCCCCCAGAGCAGGGGGCCCAGGATGGTGTCCAGGTAGGTTTGGGATCTCTGCAGAGCAGGAGACTCCACAACCTCTCTGGGCAGCCTGGGCCAGGCTCCAACACCCTCACCCCAAACAACTTTCTCCTCCTGGGTTCCACTTGGTGCCCGGTGCCCCTTGTCCTGTCCCTGGGCACCCCTGACCAGAGTCTGGCCCCAGCCTCTTGCCCCCACCCTTTAGCTCTTGAGCAGCATTGATCAGATCCCCTCTCAATCTTCTCTTCTCCATCTCAGCAGCCCCAGGGCTCTCACAGAGATGCTCCAGTGCCACCAGCACCTCCAGAACCTCCCCTGGACTCTCTCCAGTAGCTCCTGGTCTCTCTGGACCTGGGGACCAGTGGAGGTTGAGGAGCTGGTGGAGCTGCAACCTGGCAGCGCTGCACTAGAGGGCAGAGTTGGTCCATGCTCAATCCTTCTCCACACAGCCCAGCCAGCTCCTGGTCACCCCAGCACAGGGTGGGATGATGTTTGGAGCCCCGAATTGTCCCATCCCCTCCTCAGGTGTAGCTCCATGAGCATCACTCTGGGGAAACCCACCTACAACCAAGCCAGGTCTTGCTCCACCAACTGCCTCGAGCTACCCACCACCAACTCTTCTTAGAATCATAAAATAGAATCATTTGGGTTGGGAGAGACCTTCAGGATCATCAAGTCCAACCATTAACCAGGTCACCACTAACCCGTGTCCCTCAGCCCCACATCTCCTCTACGTGATGCATTCCCAGAACTTGTCCTGGGTCACCTTGTCTAAGTCAGGAGCTTTCTCAGAGTCTCTCCTTCCTTAATATAATCTCCAAATATTTTCACCCTGGACAGAGATGCCCCATTTGGGGATTTGTGTTGGATGAGGAGCTGCTTCTGACCATCTCCTTGCAACAAGAGGTGTCCACACCAGCACAAACTCCACTGGCAAAGGAAACTGAGGCCAGACCAGAGTTGTGGGGCTTTCACAGGAGGACAATCTGAGTCTACACCAAGCAATGAGGTCAAGAGAACCATGTTGTGGGGCATGGAGATGACGCTGTGATGAAGGTAGGTCATGTTATGGAGCAAGGTGGACGTGCTGTGGGGCCAGAAGGTCATGTCGTGATGAAGGAGGGTCATGTTGTGGAGTAAGGTGGATGTGTTATGGGGCCAGAAGGTCATGCTGTGGAGCAAGGTGGACATGCTGTGGGGCCAGGAGGTCATGTTGTGATGAAGGAAGGTCATGTTATGGAGCAAAGTGGATGTGTTATGGGGCCAGAAGGTCATGTTGTGATGAAGGAAGGTCATGTTGTGGAGCAAGTAGGAGGTACTATGGGGGCAGAAGGTCACATTATGGAGCAAGAGGATCATGCAATGGGGGGGGTCATGCTGTGGAGCAAGGGGGTCATGCTGTGGGTCAAAGTAGAGATGCTGTGGAGCAAGAGGGTCGTGCTGTGGGTCAAAGTAGAGATGCTGTGGAGCAAGAGGGTCGTGCTGTGGGTCAAAGTAGAGATGCTGTGGAGCAAGAGGGTCGTGCTGTGGGTCAAAGTAGAGATGCTACAGGGCAAGAGGGTCATGCTATGGGACAATGGGGGGTCATGCTGTGGGTCAAGGACGTTGTGCTATGGATAAAGAGGGTCATGCCATGGGACAATGGGGGGGTCATGCTGTGGAGCAAGGGGGTCATGCTGCTGGGAAAAGGGTCTTCCAGTGACCTGTCACTCAGTGGGGATCCCTTAAGGCTCAAATCAAGCCCAACTGATGTCACCTCACTCTACATGGTTGGACCAGCCCACAACCTCCATGACCTCCCAGGACCTGTAGCTCCTCCTCAACTCCTGGAGCCCAAACAAACCCTTCCCTGAAGGCGATAAACACAAAGCTCTGGGGTCCCACCTCCCTTCTCTCCCTCTTCTTCCTCTCCCACCCCGAACCAACTCCCACCACTCCTCTTAGACTCTTCCAACGACCTCATCCTATTTTTTCCCCCTGTTTTCGAAGCCATCCTGGGGGGGTTTTTTGTTCTCCTGAAGGTCTCCCTTCAGCGGGGCCCATCCTTTAATGGGGAGGCCGTTCGGAAATGGCTCCTGAATCTTTAATAAAGCCAAACGTTGCCTGGGCCATAAAGATGCGATGACAGCACCAGAGGCTCTCAGGGTTATTGCTGGTTCTTTACTTAACTCTGCCATAATGGCCTTAATAGCCCGGCAGGGAGCGGAGGGGAAGGTCCTATTAAAAAATGGATTTCCGAATTTAATTGAGGCTCCAGCGGTGGGGAGAGGAGGAGGAGGAGAGGGAGCTCCAGGAGAGAGCTGGGGAGGGGAGGAAAAAGAGAAGGGAAGGGAAGGAAAAAGGAAGAGAAGGAAAANGGGAAAAGGGAGGGGAAAAAGGGAAGAGGAGGGGAAGAGAAGGGAAAAGGGAGGGGAAAAAGGGAAGAGGAGGGGAAGAGAAGGGAAAAGGGAGGGGAAAAAGGGAAGAGGAGGGGAAGAGAAGGGAAAAGGGAGGGGAAAAAGGGAAGAGGAGGGGAAGAGAAGGGAAAAGGGAGGGGAAAAAGGGAAGAGGAGGGGAAGAGAAGGGAAAAGGGAGGGGAAAAAGGGAAGAGGAGGGGAAGAGAAGGGAAAAGGGAGGGGAAAAAGGGAAGAGGAGGGGAAGAGAAGGGAAAAGGGAGGGGAAAAAGGGAAGAGAAGGGGAAGAGAAGGGAATAGAAAGAAAAGAAAAAAGAAAAGGGAAAGGGAAAGGAAAAGGGAAAGGGAAAGAATCTCTCTCCACTTTCCACTTTTCTCCACCAATGGGTCAGGACAAGCAGTTGTGGTCCACAAAGCCCATCAGCATCTGCAGGCAGCACCACCATCCATCCTGGGCCAGCACCACCATCCATAGCGTGCTGTGATGTTGCCTGGAGCTCAGGCTCAGCTCCATGGTGGTCTTGCCAAAGGTCTGACCCTCTCCCCACCCATCTGACCTGCACGTTGCCCTCTGGGTCCCTCAGGTCTGCCCAGCTCTCTCCACATGCTCCTAGACACCTGGTCCCAGATACAGACACATAGACACCAGCATCATCCATCTTTGTGCCCCAGATCCATCAATATCCACCCATCCATCCACCCATCCATCCATCCACCTCTCAGTCTATCCATCCCCCTATCTACCTACCCATTTATCTACCTACCCATTTATCTACCCACCCATCCATCAGCCACTCTATCCACCTCTCTACCTGCCCATCCATCTATCTACCAGTCCATCCATCCACCTCTCTACCCATCCATCCATCTACCTCTCAGTCTACCTATACATCAAGCCCCCTCTCTACCCTTCCATTGATCCAGCTGCCCATCCATCTCTCTCTCCATCTGTCCATCCATCCATCTCTCTCCATCTGTCCATCCATCTCTCTCTCTCCATCTCTCCTATCACCCAACACGGAGCCTTTCTCCACCCAGAAGGAGACCATTGAGACCTTTAAAGAAGTTCCTAGGGGTTGAACCAACACCCCAAGCCCCATGTCCTGAGATCCCCACCATTTGGGGGGCTAGATGTGTTGAGCTGAGGTTCTTCCTCCTCAAAGAAGCAGCTGCTGGAAGATGGATGGAGACAGACAAGGAAGAAGATGGAGAAGAGGAGATGGTTGGGAGACATCTCTGCTTGACCTGTGATGAAGAAGAGGAGCTGGGAGAGGAGGAATTCCCTCCTTCCTCCCCCCCCTTCCCTTCCCTTCCCTTCCCACCTCCCCTGCTGAGTCAGCAGATCCGCCGAGGTCGCGCCACCCGCTCTATTAATTGGATTAATAGAGACGCCCGTCAGGGAGGTAATTACCCGCTAATTGGGGATGACAAGGTTGTCAGGCTTTGTCCCTCCGAGGGACAATTGTGTCCCCGACCCTCCCCTTTCCCCACCAGCACCGAGTCAATCGCCTTAACTAAAGATCAGGGAGTCCACAAGTGCTGCCAAGCCCTGGGGAAGCTGCTGCTGCTGCCTCCAGAGCTGTGTGACAGGGCAGGGTGGTGGCATCTGCCACCTCGGGCCACCAGCTCAGCTGAGGAGCTGTGGGCCAAGCTGGCATCACCCAAACAACAAGCTGGGGGAGTTTCAAAGGTCCTTTCCACCTCCCCTGCATCCCTCACGAACCCCGTGGTGGTGCTTCGAGGTGACACGAGGATGCTGCAACCACGTTGATGAGCAGCTCCTCTCATGTTATGATGTCCAAGGACTTATTTAAGGTGCTCAACTTGATAGAATTGTCAGGGTTGGGAGGGATCTTAAAGGTCATCCAGTTCCAACCCCCTCACCATGGGCAGGGACACCTCCCACTAGAGCAGGTTGCTCAGAGCTTCATCCACCCTGGCCTTGAACATCTCCAGGGATGGGGCTTCCAGCACCTCTCGGGCCAACCTGGGCCAGTGTCTCCCCACCCTCCTGGGCAAGAACTTCTTCCTAACGTCGCATCTCGATCTCCCCACCTCTAGTTTGGATCTACTTTGAAAGAAAACCAAACTGCAACCCCCCCAAAACACTTCCAGACAAGGAAATACTCTTGGAAATGTCTTGTTAAAACAAAACCCCAACAGTTTCCTCAAGGAAAGGTCTCAGCTTGATGATATCTCGATGAGGAAACATCTCCCTCCTGCCAAGTCTTGCCCTGCCCTTCCCCTGGAGGGTGTCCCTGCTCTTGGTTGCCAGCTGTGAATCATCTCTGCTTCTCCTTGGCCTCCTGCCCTGGTGGGGATGTCCAAGGTGTGGCCAAACCCACCCCCTCACATGGTCCTGGAGCTCCAGGGCAGCCCAGTGCTGAGCCCTGCACAGCTGGATGCTGTGTCCTGATGCTCTGCACAGCTGGATGTTGAGCTCTGCTCAGGGGTGACGTGTCCTCCACGGGGATGAGGAGCCTGGCACAGCTGGATAGTGAACCCAGCACCTCTGGATGTGGGGTTCTGCACATCTGGATGCTGCCCAGCCTAGTGCTGAGCCTCACACAGGGATGAGGAGCCTGGCACCGCTGGATAGTGGATCCAGCACATCTGGATGCTGCCCAGCCTAGTGCTGAGCCTCACACAGGGATGAGGAGCCTGGCACCGCTGGATAGTGGATCCAGCACATCTGGATGCTGCCCAGCCTGGGAGGGACTCAGATGCAACCAGACTCAAGACCACTGCACCCTTGAAGTCCCTCTGAGGGCTGTGAAGACCAAGCAGGAGGGTTCCATGGCTTGAGGGACCTTTGCTTGGCCTCACTTCACCCCTCCACGAAAATGTGGCTTTTCCCACATCTGGTTGGCTTGACCCTCCAGATGTGGCACCTCAGGACATGGCCTAGGGGTGAAGGTTGGACTTGGTGACCCTTTTCCAACCTCAACGATCCTATGACCTCTTGTGCTGTTGCTACCTCGGAGCAGAGGAAGGGAAACTGAGGCACGAGGGCTGGATCTGCTGCCACCCCTGATCTTCTCCATCACCACCAGTGGAGGGATGGGAGGTGGGGTCTCCTCAGGTGTTTCATGTGCTAGAACCAAATCATTCCATCCTTGCTGAGCCCAAATCAGCCTCCCCTGCCCAGGCCCCGTGTCGTGGAGGACTCAGATATATTAAAGTGCACATTAAATGGCTCCAAGAGCCACTAAAAATTGCCATACACGTGTGATGCCACTGAGCTAATGATCCTACAGAGACTTCAGCTCCTTAATTACCTCATTTGGGGAGCTTTGATTTTCTCCTGATGGTTGTTATTATTTTTTTTTAATCTTTTATTTAAATCAGATTGAGACCAACACGATTTTTTTGTATTTTTTTGTCTGTGATTTAGGGGAAAACTGCAGCAACTTCAGCCTGGGCTTTTCCTTTCCATGTTCACCTGCAGGGGTTGTGTCCTGCTGAGGGGATCTCCACCCAAACCCGACAGAAAAGGAGGGGAGAAGAGGCTGGGTAAGTGGGAAGGAGGCTGGGAAAGTGGGAAAGGAGGCTGGGAATATGGAAAGGAGGTTGGGAATATGGGAAGGGGGCTGGGAAAGTGGGAAAAGAGGCTGGGAAAGTGGGAAGGGAGCTGGGAAAGTGGGAAAGGAGGCTGGGAAAGTGGGAAGAGAGGATGGGAATGTGGGAAGGAGGCTGGGAAAGTGGGAAAGGAGGTTGGGAAAGTGGGGAGAGAAGCTGGGAAAGTGGAAAGGAGGGTGGAAAAATGAGAAGGAGGTTGGGAAAGTGGGAAGAGAGACTGGGGAAGTGGGAAGGGAGGCTGGGAATGTGGGAAGAGAGGATGGGAAGGTGGGAAGGAGGCTGGAAAAGTGGGAAGGGGGCTGGGAAAGTGGGAAGAGAGGATGGGAAGGTGGGAAGGAGGCTGGAAAAGTGGGAAGGGGGCTGGGAAAGTGGGAAGAGAGGATGGGAAGGTGAGAAGGAGGCTGGGAAAGTGGGAAAGGAGGCTGGGAAAGGGGGAAAGGAGTCTGGGAAAGCCAATGAGCTGAATTTCTATCCTGGTACCAGAACTGAGGAAGCATCAGGAGACTTCAAAGAAGGTTTTTGACACCCCCCCCCCATCCCCAACCAGGATCTGGCTGTTGAAATGGGTCTGGGGGTCTCCTCTCTGTGTTTCCCAAAAGCAAACGATGAAAACATTAGAGAGAAGAGATTAACACAAGCTCAGGAAGCTCCTGAGCAGAAGATGAGCCCCAAATAGTGCAGAACCATCAACATTTCCTCCAGATCCCTCTGGGGACAGGGGCTGAGGGGGCCAGAGGGATGTCCCCAGCCCCATAATGGTCCCTGTCCCTGCTTTTTAGCCCAGGAGCTGCTTTGTGAGAGCTTGGACCAGGAGCCTCCGAGCTGAGCATGGCAGGAGAGTGATGCCCCCAGCCATAAATCAGCAGCCCGGGGGCTGATGATATAATAATGGGGATATGATGTCATCTCAATCCTGCCCATTGATTTTTTCTGCTTGCTTGGCTTTCTTTTTTTTCACTCCTGGCTTCTCCCCTCCATCCATTACCCTGCCCCAGCCCACGCTGCAGCTCCTGATGGCCACAGCTATTGATTGAGCCCCCAACAGGGTGGCAAAGAGCAGTTGCTTTGGGTGGGTGAAGCACCCTGAGGGTCTCCTCACCTTGCTGGGGTCCCAGGGTGCTCCTCGTGAGCTGTCAGAGCAGCCCAGTTGGTCTCTTAAACCTCATACATAAAACCAGGAGAGTTGCCAGGCTGGGATTTGGTGGGATCCTGGAGTTATAATCTTGGTTTTGACCCCTCCTTGCTCTTCCTTCTTCTCTGCTGCTGCAGGTGAGAAGGGGACGGTTGGGTAGAGGTAGGAGTGGGGGGAACGGGTCCAAACTAGAGGTGGGGAGGTTGAGATGGGACGTTAGGAAGAAGTTCTTGGCCAGGAGGGTGGGGAGACACTGGCCCAGGTTGCCCAGAGAGGTGCTGGAAGCCCCATCCCTGGAGATGTTCAAGATCAGGTTGGATGGAGCTGTGACCAACTGCTCTAGTGGGAGGTGTCCCTGCCCATGGTGAGGGGGTTGGAACTGGATGATCTTGAAGGTCCTTTCCAACCCTGGAAAGGCAGGACCTGCCTTATTTCAGGATTCTCCTGGCCCTGCTCTCAACCCTCCCTTTGGATGAAGGTCCTTATCCAAACCCAGGTCGACACCCACAGCCATGAGGACAACCCAGGGCCAGGCTTGGCTGGAGCCTCATCACCTTGCAACATCCTTCCCGGGAGGATTTTCCCTGCCCCAGCAGGAAAAGTACCAGGTAAGCAGGAGGTTTTTCCTTTGGAAATGCAAGGACAAGCATTAATCCTCTGGCTCCACAGAGTCCAGCACGAGCACAGCTCAGGGCAAGGAGCAGCTCCTCAGCATCATCCCTGACCCATCACATCCCTCCATCCCTCTCCATCCCCCCAGACCAGCTTCAGGGATGAAGGACAGAGCTGACCCCCCCTCTCAGATCAGGCTTCCAAGACCCATCACCCAACCCTGTAGAGTTTTAAATTAAAAATATGGATCAAAAGGTTCTTTTTGGCTGGTTTGCAAGCACCAAAACCCTGGGGAGCTCATGGGGTGAACCCCACCAGGTTGTCCCTGGGCTCCAGCTCCTCCTGTCCCCATCTCCAGACTTTCTGAGCCCCATGGACACCGAGCTCACCTGGGGAGCTGGACAAGGAGTGAGCAAGGAGCAGGTGATGGGTCAGGAGAGCTGCTGCCAGCAATTTCCTGCAGGGTAAATCCATTTATCACCCCTTGCCACTGGCAAGGAGGAGCCACCAGGAGATGACCACATCTGTCACCAGGAGGTGAGGGGGGGACACTCCAGGGCCTCCCCTAGACCTGAAAACCCTGGGAAATATCCCAATTCCCAGGGATTGGCACCTATTTGGGGGATGGAGCAGCAGGGAGGGGTCAGAGCTTGGAGCATCCATCCGAGATACAGGACCAAGGGTGATGGTGGGGATGGAGATGGGGGGTTGCAACCAAGAGGGGTGCAGATGGGATCCACCAGTGCCTCAAAGGCTCCTGGGTTGCTGGGATTGGTGTATTTAGAGGAGAACCAAGGTCTTTGGAGACTTGTCTCTCCCTCGTGGGTCACAGGCATAGAGTTGGTGGCAAGAGACTTCCACAGGACCCTCCACCCTGGAGCATCTTCTCATCCTGGTAGTGGGTTCTCAGGCCCTTTTCTCCCTGGAGCTCATCAAGACCCCACTGGAAAAAAAAATAATCAACCCACAGAGGTCTGGGAAACATCTTCTTGCCCCTTCATGGTGTCCAAGGGCGGGTTGGATGGAGCCTTGAGCAACCTGCTCTAGTGGGAGGTGTCCCTGCCCATGGCAGGGGGTTGGAACTGGATGATCTTGGAGGTCCCTTCCAACCCAACCCATTCTATGATCTTATGATTCTATGAAATTCCAGCTCTCTATGTGTGCACCCAGGTCATGCTCACAAGATGCCACCACCAGAACTTTGCTCATGGGTCTTCCAACCATCCCTGAGCTCATCCTGCACGTCTAGAAAGATGCTGGGGGTGCAAACCCCTATGTAGATGTCCTTGCACAGCCCGTGGGCTCCTCATGGGGCATTTTTGGGGTAGGAAAGTGCTTTTTGGGGTGTAGGACCTTAGGACATGAGCTCCTTTAAGAGGCAGCAGCGTTCTGCCCAGTTAGCACTTTGTAGCTGTAAGGTTCAGGCTGCCCTGGGGATTGTTCTGGGATATTGAGCAGGTAAATAAAGCAGAGGCTTGGAAAAAAAAGCCTCTAAGAAATGGGCTGCAGGAGACGCAGCCTTCCCTGGGGTGTCCTTAACCCTCAGACCTCCTCCTCCTCCACCCCAGGGTGAGGGGCCAGCCCCACAGCAAGGAGACCCAACATCCATTCTCTTAACCCTTTCCTCCTCCCTCTGCATCCTCAGAGCACCAAGTTCTCCTGCAAGGTTCAGGTTGGGAGGTACAGGAGCAAAGAGTTGCAGCTCGACAGGGTGGGGAGGACCAGGAATGGTCCAGCTCAATAGGGTGGAGATGGTCAAGAGTGGTCCAGGAATGATGCTAGAGACCTTCACCCCCCGCCCCCAAACCTCCCTGTGGGTCCCATATGGGGCTGTCTGGCTTTGGGGGCAGCTTCAGAGGGGGGGAAATTCATTATTTCAGAGCCTGGAGGCATCTTCAGAGCTTATCTGCCACCAAGTCCCTGTTGTCTGAGCTCCTTTCTCCAACCCAGACACAGGGTAGGGATGAATCTCACACCCCAGAGCATCCAGGAGCAGAACAGGGTCTTCTTCAGGGCCAGCCCTGCTGGGAAATGATCTCCAGCATCTTAATCTCTTCCCATGAGCAGCCCCACTCAGGTTATCCCCTTTTTGACCCTTCTCCAGGAGATCTTCACCTTCTACCCATCCTTGCTTAATGCAACAACCTCCCCTAGTTGAAGACGTCCCTGACTATTGTAGGATGACCTTTGGAGGTCCCTTCCAACCCAACCCATCCTATGATTTCTTTGTGGCTTGATTATTGTAGGGGGGTTCCACCAGATGACCTTTGGAGGTCCCTTCCAACCCAACCCATCCTATGATTTCTTTGTGGCTTGATTATTGTAGGGGGGTTCCACCAGATGATCTTTGGAGGTCCCTTCCAACCCAACCCATGATGATTTCTTTATGGCTTGATTATTATAGGGGGGGTTGACCTTTGGAGGGCCCTTCCAACCCAACCCATGATGATTTCTTTATGGCTTGATTATTGTAGGGGGGGTTGACCTTTGGAGGTCCCTTCCAACCCAACCCATGATGATCTCTTTGTGGCTTGACCAGATTTAAGCCAGAAGATGTTGAGTGATGCCCCCAAAACATCATTATTTAAATGCCACCACTTCCTACACCCCCAAAACCCAGCGAGGTCCCAACCCTACATTGGAGGAGCTCGTTCATCCCTTTCCAGTTGGACCCCCCCCCTCCTTTCTCCACGATCCTACCTGGCTATAAAATTGTTGTATCTCCACTAAAGGGGTTTCGTGGATGATATATCAGGATTTTCACCTCCCCTCTGGGATCCATTCGAGGCATTATTGCTGGGAGGGAGGCAGCTGCTCCCACACACCAGGCAGCCCTTACCTGCAGCTCCTGGGCAGATTAATGGGAGGATTCCTTCAGAAATATTAAAGGAAAAGAAAGATTATTAATTTTCTTTCCAAAGGAAAAAAAAAAAAAAGAGAGAAAGAAAAAGGGGAAGGAAAAAAAATGGTGAAAAACCTTCAGAGCTTGCACAAAATTCCACTTATAAATATTAGGTTTCAGTAGAAATTCCTGAAAAAATGGGGTTTGGGTCTTTTCTCTTCCCACCAATCCTTGAAAATATTATTTAAGGGTGTTCATTACAACCTAATTGACTAATTTCCTCTGGTTGCTTTTTAAAAAATACCTTAATTTCTCAAAAATTGGAAGCTGGGGCTTTATTTTGTTATTTCCCCATCAAAAACATGGAGAATTTAAAGAAAAATAAATGTGGGTGAGGGAAAGCATCACCTGCAATAGAGCCAGAGCTTTTCATGCCCTTTCTACTGGGTTTAAACCACTTCATTAATACAAAAAGGGGTTGATCTGATGCCCTTTGGGGTCGGGGGGCCAAATTCAGAGGGTTTATGGTTGCACCATGAGGTGTGAGAGGCCTGGAGATCCACCCTTGAAGAGCTGAGGGTTTCTCCAGGAGCAGAAGCAATGTCTGCCTTGGGGCAGGGGGGTTCTGTGGCTTCACCCTGGGGTTTGTCCATCCTAATCCCAAGGGAAGCACCCTAGAATCCTTGAGTCATGGAATCTAGAGTCATGGAATCCTAGAGTCATGGAATCATAGAATCCTAGAAACCTAGAATCATAGAATCCTAGATTTATAGAATCCTAGAGTAATAGAGCTATGGAATCCTAGAATCATGGAATCATAGAGTTATGGAATCCTAGAGTCATGGAATCCTAGAATCCTGGAATCCTAGAGTCATAGAATCCTGGAATCATAGAATCATGGAATCCTAGAGTCATAGAATCCTAGAGTCATGGAATCCTAGAATCCTAGAGTTATGGAATCCTAAAGCCATGGAATCCTAGAGTCACAGAATTCTAGAATCATGGAATCCTAGAATCCTAAAATCATAGAATCCTAGAGTCATGGAATCCTAGAATCCTGGAGTCACAGAATCCTAAAATCCTAGAATCCTAAAATCAGAGAATCCTAGAATCCTAGAATCTTAGAATTATGGAATCATAGAATCCTAGAATCATAGAATCTTAGAATCCTAGAATCATGGAGTCATGGAATCATGGAGTCATGGNTAGAATCTTAGAATTATGGAATCCTAGAATCCTAGAATCATAGAATCTTAGAATCCTAGAATCTTGGAGTCATGGAATCATAGAGTCATGGAATCCTAGAATCCAATAGTTATAGAATCCTAGAGTCAGGGAATCCTAGAATCATAGAATCATGGAATCCTAGAAACCTACAATCCTAGAATCCTAGAGTCATAGGATAGGTTGGCTTGGAAATGTCCTTTAAAGGTCACCTAGTCCACCCTTCCTGCAGCGAGCAGCTAAATCAGGTCACTCAGACCCCCATCCAACCTCCTCCCCAGAGGGAAAGCCCAAGTGCCCCATGGTCCCAGCTCCTCCCCTTGGCACCTCGTGCTGTTGACCAGCTCTTCTCCATCCCCCCCAGGTCCTGCCTTGGCTCCAACCAAGAAGCTTCAGCCCCTCCTGCCTCAAAGAGCTGCAGGTTCCATCCACCTGGACCCCTGAGAAGCCAAGGTGGTGATGGAATTTATACCACATCCTAAACCCGCCCTTTTGGAGAGCAAGAGCTGTCCCTAGGGTGATGGCCACCAAGGTGAGGTGACCATAAGGAGCTGGGGCCACGGGGGGAGCTGGCTCTGGGTGTTGCTAAGGCTGAGAAGGACTCGAGAAGCACCAGGGCTGGTCAATACTCCTGGCCACGATCGATGGACAAGCAGCAGTAATTACATGTCCAGGATCAAAAGGGCACATCAATGTTTCATCTGGGGAAACGTCTGCTTGGGCTTGTGGGGATGTTTCATCTTTTTTTTTTCCTTCTGGTTCTTCTTCCTGCACGTGCTGAGAGCATCTGGGTGGATTCCATCAGCTCCAACAGAGCTGCTCAAGAGAGTCCTGGCTTGGTAAGTGAGGATCTTCACCCCAGAATCATTGGGTTGGAAGGGACCTCCAAGATCATCTCATTCCAACCCCCCTGCCAAGGGCAGGGACACCTCCCACTACATCAGTTGCTCATAGCCCCAGACAGCCTGGCCTTCAAATTGTCCAGGGATGGGGGAGCACAACCTCACTGGGCAACCAGGGACATGGTAAAGGGTGCCCTGAACCTCTCACTCCCTCACCAAGGTGCTCCTCAGCAGCTCTGGTGGACTGAGACACTTGCAGAGGGGACACCCAGCACCCACCCACCCCAGATTTGCTCCTACACCATTTTCTGGGATGAGTCCACCCCAAAATCATTGCACTTCTTGCTTGTCCTCTTCCTTCTCCTCCCCCCCTTGCAACACGCCGTCCACACCAAGCTGCGTGTGGCATCCTGGTGGCCCAGCCCCATGTGGCCTCCGTCCTTGAGATGTCCCCCAGAAGCTGCTGAGGAGCCAGTTCCCCAGCTGCTGACTTGGTGCCTTGGCTGCACTCACACCACGGAGGCATTTTGGGGCCAGCTTCCCCCACCTGGAGCTGAAATCCAACACCAGGATGACCCTTGGAAGGAGTTTGACCGTCCTGTCCCTGCCAAGGGAGGAGTTTCACTGCGGATCTGCTCCCAGCTCCTCTCCGTGGGGCCATCAGGCCAAGCTTCCAACCTTTCCCACCCGTGTTTCAGTCCAAGGAGGAGCAGAATGAGCTTTATCTGCACGAGTCCTTGGTGCAGTTTAATTAACACTGTCCCCAATTTGTCTGCCAAGAGCAAGATCATCTCCTTGACCTCCTGTGGTCCTCCATGAGACACGTTCCTGCAAGTATCTCCTGGCTCAAGAGTGGGAGGAGAAGGAGCTGGGGGGGTTGAGCCTGGAGCAAAGGAGGCTCAGGGGAGACCTTCTGGCTCTGCACAACTCCCTGAGAGGAGGTTGGAGCCAGGTTGGAGGGCGAGAGATCTTGACCCAAGTGATGGGACAAGAGGAACCGGCCTCAAGTTGCCCCCATGGGAGGCTGAGGTTGGAGCTGAGGAACAATTTGTTGGGGTCAGGGCTGTGAAGGGCTGTGCCAGGCTGGAGTCCCCATCCCTGGAGGGGTTTAAAAGCCACGTAAATGTGGTGCTGAGGGACAGGGGTTAGTGGTGCCCTGGGTGATGGGTTAATGGCTGCACTTGATGACCTAAAGGTCTTTTCCAACCTAAATGATTCTATTAATTCCATCTCCTTCTCCTCCATCCAGACTTGTGCTGCCTGTGCCAGTGAATTCTCCTCTCTTTGGAGGAACGATTCAAAGTCTCTCCTCTCCACCATCCTGCTGCTCATGGGCATGAAGATTTCTTCTGTCATAGAAAACTTTGGATGCCTTTGTCATGAAGACCCACGAACTTTTGGGCTCCTCTTGCAAGAAACATCCCCACTGATGGCTCTTTCTGGAGAGCTGGAAAAACTCCATCAAAAGCAGACACTGGCTAAGGTAACCTCTTATTTTTGGGTCAGAAAAAGGATTTGAGTGGCAGCTTCTGCTTGGAGGGAGCTCTGCACTTATTCCTCTCTTTGCCTTGTCAAGAAGCCTCCAGAGATGTGAGATGCTAAGGAGGGATGGGCTGAGAAACGAGCTCCACTGAGGTCACCAACCAACCAGCACCAGGTGGTGCCAAGTCTGGGCAGCAACATCTCCCAGGTAGGTCCCAGACAGCTCCTGGTGGGTTGGTGACCTGATTGCTGGGGACCTCTTCCCTAATGAGAGGTGGGGGGTGAGGGTCTTTCCCCAGGCCCTGCAATCAGCATCATTATGATCCAAAGCATCCTTGGTGGGGCTCTGAGCAGCCTGACCTAGGTAGGGATGTCCCTTGGACCAGATGACCTCTAGAGGTCCCTTCCAGCCTCAAACATTCTCTGATTTTATGATCCTTGGCTTAAAAACCCGTTAACATCACCCCATCCCCACCAAAGAGGGTGAACCTGGAGGGGTCACCAAACCCAGGACCACCCCAACATCTCAGAGCCACAGGAGAGGACATTGTTGTCTTGATCTGCCTGAAACAAGAGGAATAAATGGGCCACAACCCACAGATTAATTGGGCCAAGCAGGGAGCAGCCAAGAAAGAATGAAACCCCAGCAGCTGCCTCGATAACTTCACCCCTTAAGCAGCCAGTAAAAAGGGGCCCCCACCCTCCAGGCTCCTTCCCCACCTTCCTGCATTGAAATAATTCATTTCCACTTCTAAATTATATTTTTTTTTTTTTTTCCCCAGAGCCCAGAAGGTCAAAGTTTAGTACCTGCGAAAATAAAAAATAAAAATAAAAGTAGTAAAAAAAAAAAAAAATAAATAAAATAATAATAAAAAAAAAAATCCTCTCTCTGCTTTGCTGGCAGAAAAAGAGCAGGAGGTGAGGGGT
>VYZX01004485.1:13503-27101 GCA_013401335.1 Brachypteracias leptosomus | reverse complement strand
AACCAGGAAGAACCATGATGGAGAAGGTGGGGACCATGAAGAACCACGATGGAGAAGGGGGAACCAGGAAGAACCATGATGGAGAAGGTGGGGACCATGAAGAACCACGATGGAGAATGGAGAACCAGGAAGAACCATGATGTGCCTCAGTTTCCCCATCTCTCAAGTGGCTTCAATGAATAACGAGGTGGATGGTAGAGGTAGGTCAGCTTAATAGTAATATTTGAATACAAGAAAAGCACTTTAAGTAGCTCTTGCTCACATATATATATATATATATATATTTATTTTTATATATATATATATATTTTTTTNATATATATTTTTTTTTAATATATATATATATATATTTCCTTCTCATATTGGAGCCCAGCATGAAAGCAGCCAAGGAGGAGCCCACTTTGCACCCAAGGACTTTGTTCAGGGCTTCTCTTAGTGAGAACACCAAGATATATTCAAATCCAAAGGGGGAAAAATCATCTTTAAGGAAGGAAAAAAAAAAAAGAAAGAAAGAAAAGGCCCCAACTCGATTTGACTTTCATGAGGCACCGCTTAAATTTTTTTTTTATTATTTTTTAAGCTTCCACACAAAAAAATTGGGAAACGGTCTAAAATTAGATCTAGGGAATTATTTTATCTGCATGGGGAAAAGGGATGTTTGATACCAGGAGGGTGTAATAGGGGATTTCTCAGCTTCCCAAACACATTAAGAAGATGCTTTTGATTTTCTTCCTCCTTTTTCTCCTCCTCTGGTCTTGGCAGGTGCTCAACTGGTTATTTAAAGTAAAATTAAGAGGTGTTCTCAAGCCCAATGTATGGATTTGGTTTGAAGATAAAAGGCTGGGGAATTTGGGGTATGAGCTTTAACTGACCATCCACCACCCCCAGGGCTGATGCTCCTTGTCCACCTCTCCCAGATCAAGGCAAGATGCCAAGTTCTGCCCCAGAAGATGAATCCTTGGGTTCATAAAGACCAGGAGAGAGAAGGAGAAGACCATAAAATCAAGAGTGTTTGAGCCACTAAGTCCTGGAGAAGTTGAGGCAGAGATTGACCTTGTAGATGTTGAAGAAATAGGAGATGAAACAACCTCAAGTTGCACCAGGGGAGGTTGAGGTTGGACATTAAGGACAATTTCATCCCAGAAATGGTTGTCAAACCACCCAGGGCAGTGGTGGAGTCCCCAAAGCCATGGAGATATGGTGCTGAGGGCCATGGGTGAGTGGTGGGCTTGGCTGCGCTGGGGGAATGGTTGGATTTGATGAACTTCAAAGTGTTTTCCAACCAAAACCATTCTATGTTTCTACCCATGTGAGTGGTGGGGCTGTGACATGTCCAGGTTTGGGCTGCAGCACCTCTACCCTTCCAGGACCTCTCCAAGCTTTGAGGAAAGGGGTAAATTAAGGTGCTTGGGGTGGTGGGAACGTGTCAGCACCCACATCACAGTGAGGAAACTTCTCGTCACGCTCCCCTTGTCATCATCCTGCAAAGCCCTGAAAGCATCTTACGTGCACATGGGGCTGTGGAAAGGGAGAGGAGCCACCACACGGGGCTGCAAACGTGCTGAGGGATCAAGCATCACCATGGATCCACTCTAGGTAGCTCCACGTCACCACAAATCCCCCACTAGCCCTCTCAGGTGTCTGTGGCCACCACCCAGGAGGTCTCACAAGGCCAGGACATGGGGTTGTGTCCATCATCCAGCACGGCTGAGGTCTGATGTTACCAGGGGACTTGTGTGAGGCAAGAAATGATGGATTTGGGGGCCAGAAAGACACCTTGAAGCCTCAACTGACCTTCTACACAACATCATCTGGGTGAGGGTGGCCCATGGTGACCAGAAATCCCCATTTGGTGACCAGAAATCCCCATCTTCTCAGCTCCCTCATGTTTCCAGAGGGCTTCTTGTATAGATAAAGATGGAGTGAAAAATGTCAACCCTTTCATCTTGTAAGACTGACCCTGGGTTGACCATTGGCATAATCTGGGGAGTCCATTTTTTAAGGACAGTTTTGAACCCAACCTTTTAAATACATCCTGGAGAGCAAAGAACTTGGGGGAGAAAGTGGAAGGATGGGTTTTATTTATTCAAAACTCCCAAGGGAATTAAGACCCATGAGATCTTCTTGCCCGTGATGCTGGATCTAAGCTTCTTACCTGTCAGCAAGTCTAAATTCAAACCTGATCCACGTCCACCTGTGGAGCTGCCCTGCAAGTGGTCATGGTTGTGTTACACGTGACGGGTCCAAGTCCCAGCAAAGCAGGAGGAGAAACCATCATACCCCTGCCCAGAATGAAGGTCAGATGTTCAGGGTGCAGCTGAGACCGTCTGCATCATTGTCACCTCCTGGAGAAGTCAGGAGATGGAGGTATCAGGCCCTTTTCAGTGGTGCCCAGTGATAGGACGAGGGGAAATGGGCATAAACTGAGGTTCCACCTCAACATGAGGAGGTCCCACCACCTCCCTGGGCAGCCTGGTCCAGTGCCTGACCGCTCTTGCAGTAAAGAACTTCTTCCTACCTTCCAATCTAAACCTCTCCTGGTGCAACTTGAGGCCATCACCTCTTGTCTTGAGAGAAGTTGGATCATCTCCTCCAAGCTCCAGATCAGTCCATCTCAAGGTGGCCAATCAACCACAAGGCAGTGCATAGAAATCATAGAATGTTTGAGGCTGGAAGGGACCTCCAGAGCTCATCTGGGCCAACCTCCCTCCACCAGCAGGGACATCTCTACCTAGGGCAGGCTGCTCAGAGCCCCATCCAGCCTGACCTTGAAGGACTCCAGGGATGGGGCCTCCACCCCCTCTCTGGGCAGCCCCTTCCCCTGATCCATCACCTTTATATTAAACCCCTTTTTCCTAACATCCAGCCTCAATCTCTCCTTTCCCAGCTCCAAACCATCACTCCTTGACCATCCACGGGTCAACTCCAACAGCCCAGCCCCCCCCTACCCTTGGGTAGCATCCATCCACCACCAAACCCCCCTCAAAAACAACCCCCTGGGGTGGGGAAACCCCACGTAGATGTAATTCCATGGGCAGCAGAGGTGACCAACTAATAGAGCTGCTCTCCTGGAGCCCTCAGTTAGACACCAGTGAAGCTGTTAAGGGGCCAAGCCAAGGAACCGTGTCTCGTATGAACGGTCAGGAGCATTTAAGCCCGGATAAAACCCACAACTTCATTTTTTTGTGGTGCTGGAGCTTGTCGGGGCTGCCTGTTCCAGATGATGAATGGTTCAGTTCCAGGCTGATCCACTCCTCTGAGCACCCGTGGTGGTTTCAAGCCCTGATGCAAAAGAGGAGCCGGGGCCATTTTTCACTCGGAGAGATGAGCGACAATGGGAATAAATTTTCCCTGCTGAAAAATCTGCTGGGTCCGGGGTTTCTCGGGCAGGCAGCTTTGACAGGCTGTCACTTTGTTAGATGTTTGGTTCCAAGGAGTGTTCCTGGGGCCTTTTATTGCTTTTCTAAAAGGTTTAAAGGAAACCAAACCCCCGGCGCAAGGTGACGTTTAGCGGGGTCAATACCTGGGGCTGATTCTCTCCGTGAAGGTCCCATCCCACCCTGGTTCAGCCCAGCATCAATCAGGAGGAGATTAGTGGCAGGTGAAGGGATTCCAGGGTTTGGAAAGCAAAGGGAGGTGACATCAGAGGAGCACCAAGCCCATGTCTCACCTCTAGATGAGATTGAAAGTTCTCCGCTTCTCCACAACAGGGAGAGGGAGAGATTTTTCTTGGTGTGATGAAGAACAGCAACAGGACATGCTGGGTGGTGGGACTGGCTCATCCAGCTCCCCTCAAGTTGAGCAATGATCTTCCTAAACAAGTTGTCTACTTGCAGAAGAACGACGTCTTCTCCTCCATCTCTTGAGGCAGGTCAACCTCCTGGAGCTCCCATGACACACCACAGTGCTATATACTTCCCATGACCCTCCACAGGTCCTCCACGTACCCTCTGCAGCATGGAGAAGATGGAGAAGACTCCACTGAGGTTGAGGAATGATGTGAAGAGATCTTTTAAGGTACCTACTGCTCTCTGTTAAGGTCTCTTAGCTTCACCACTGCAGGGGGAGATGATGGTAGGGAGGTTCTAATGTCCTCCAGACATCTGCAGCTCCTACTTTGATGGTGGCCCTGACTCATTTTGCTTCTGCAAATTAAGTGAAGTGGCAGCTGTGGACAGCAGCTGGACAGATGTGGAGGGGGTGGCTCCCATCAGAAGCCACCTGAGATCCACCCGTTGGGGTGTTCTGGGCCGTCAACTCATGGGGTGTTGGGCAGCCAGACCCACCAACCCCACGAGGACTGGTGTAGATAGAGGTCTGAAGTGTGGGATGGAGCAGGACAAAGAGCACAAAATAACCCCCCCCCAGTGCAGAATTGAGGAGAACAAGGGTGGAGGATGCTCTCCAAGAGATGAGGTGGCCAATGTTGACCCTTCAAACTCAGCTCATCGGGCTGACAGCACCTACCCCAGAGAGCTGAGAGGTGGGGGAGTGCCAGCAATGGTTCACAAGCAGGAGATAACAACATCTCCCCAGAGCCATCCATGGTGGGATGATGCCGAGTTGGGAGCTGGGCCAGTCCCCAGATGAGCAACATCACAACTTGGGGGGGGGGGGGGAGAGATGAAGTCAAGCACTAAGCTCAGACCTGGAAAGTGGAGAAGACACACACTCAGCTGCAGGTCGGACCTCAGGAGACCTCTTTGGGGCAAAAGCCAACACTCAGGGAAGGGTGGAACCCATCAGTGATAGGGATGGAGTCAGCCCAGCCCTACCTCATCCCTGGGAGGGGGGAGAAGAGGGCACAGGACATCAATTCCTTCAACGTGGAGGCCCCCGGAGATGGGAAGAGGTGGGGGGAAGGTCGGCTTATAAATGCTGCATGGAGTCCTGGAGGGACAGAGATTGGTGTCACCTTAAAAAGTAAACATGGGCAGCCTAATGAATGAGTGATGTCCCAGACGCTCCATTCCAGGAGAGGTATTTAACAGGCACTATTGGATTCCCTGGTATCTCTCCATCTGTAACCAGTGCATTATGACCATTAATGGATTTTTGAGGCCGGATTGATTTTTCATTAATTTGGTAAAAATCTTTTCCCTCTCCCATATAATCCTGCCCTTAAAACGCTTCCCCCCCCTTGACAGCCCGATAAGTCACTCACCTCATAATGCAAAGTCTGGCTCATCCATCTCCGTGGGCTGGGGTGGGATGGGGGGAGGAGGAGGAGGAGGAGGAGGGGGAAGGAAGAACCTCCACGGGTCTGGATGGAGCTGCCAAGCAGCTTGGAGAAAGGTCCATCAGTCACAGTGGAGAGAGTGGACCCATGGACACGATGGTTGGTGGGGGGTGATGGTCACCTGGGTGTGGGCTCCACACCTCAGCTTGTCTCCCCAAGTCTTGGTCTTGTAGGACTGTCAATGGGATGAGCTGGGAAGTGGAGAAGAGACACACTCGGCTGCAGGTTGGACCTCTTAGGGAGCTTCTCATGTGCTGAGCTCAGCTGGTGAGTGTGATCTATGTTGCCCCAAAACTTTGTACCCTGTAGAAGGTGCTGTACAGAGCTCAAAGCTCATGACACTAGGTCAGGTTTAGCCCAGGACATCTTGGTTAAAAGGTCTAAGGATTAAGGATTCATGACTTTTCCCAGCATGGTTTCAAACCCTTTGCAGAGGGGCCACCTTCATCCAAGCTTCGTTCCTTCCCAAAGTTCCATCCAACCCCCAGGGAGGTCAATCAAGCAGAGAAGAAGGAGCAGACCAAGAGCTATTTCCATGAAGGTGTTTGGGACACCCTAGGAGAACCTGGATTCAGCTTGTGACAGATTCCAGGGTGCCCCAAACTGAGGACAAGATGGATTTGTCTCCTGGTACACCCAGGGAGAGATCTTCTCTAGAAGATGAACCACATTGTCCCTCTAGTGACCCATGGACCACTTGGCTGTTGGGTTAGAAGAGCAAAAGCCATGCAGAACTACCATCCCTGAGGGATCTTCACCCAACCAAGCAAAGATCTCTCTGCACCATCAGGGAAGAGATCAGCCTGGTTATGAACCCTTAACTAGTCACCAAGGTGTTCCTACAGCATCATGGATGGAGCTGGCATGGGAGGCTCATGTAGGGCCACAGCAGAACATCTTAGAAGGAGAAGAACGAGCTCTTCTGGGTCTGTTGCCCCCTACATGATCCCCCACAAATTATGGTGACTGCAGGAAGGTGTGAGAGACCCCCTTGAACTCCTGCTATTGGATTTCATGTGCATTATGGCCATTAATGGATTTTTGAGGCCAGATTGATTTCGCATTAATTTGGCCCAAAAGAAAAGAAGGGAAATCTTTTTTTCCCCCCCCTCTCCCACCCCTTCATAATTCTGTCTTGATGTGCAGCAAGTCAAATCAGAGCTGCCCATTGTGGAAAACCCACGTGGAGAAATGTCCCCTTCCCTACCCTGAACCACTCCTGCTCAGGTGAGCTCCATTTACAGCAGATTTTTGTGTCCTCTTGGGCTTCCATGAGATAAGTTGATGCTGAGGTGCATTTATGGCAGGTTGGCCTGCAGGAGAACTTCTCCTGGTCATAAGGAGAGGGGTAGGAATGATGGGGTTCTCAGATGTCTATGGTGTCCATTCCTCAGCTTGACCCCCAGCTTCTCATCCAGAAAGGTTCAAGAGGGTTCCCTATAAAACATCTGCCAGATACCCTGAGGCAACTCAGATGACACATGATGCCCCATGTGGAGCAGGTCCAGAGGAGGCCACGGAGATGATGTGAGGGCTGGAGTGAAAGAGTTGGGGGTGTTCAGCCTGGAGAAGGCTCCAAGGAGACCTTTTTGTGGCCTTCCAGTGCTTAAAGGGGGTTGATAAAGATGGAGACAAGTTGACCCCTCCCAAGTCGCATCCATTATTGCTTCTGTGTTCTACAACCCCAGCAGATGCTAGTCCAGCCCCACCACCTGGTGACCAAGGCAAGGGGCAGAAGAGGAGCTCGTTTCTTCTCCCAGAGCCCAGGTTTTCCTACATCTACTATATTTACAACATCCCTTGGAACTAGGGACCTTATTAGCCCTGCTCATCCCTTAACCCTGCAGCAGAGCTTCTCAGGATGGTCACATCCAGCCTACCAAGGTCAAGGAACCCCCTGAAACAGCGAGTTGGATCTTCTAAGAGACTGAAAAGTGGTTCAGACACCATTTATGGGGCTGTTTTCCTGACTGGGGGGACCCCATAAAGCAGAAATGAGCTCACACCATAAAAAAATCAGGAAATCACCTCCAAGATTCATTTTTACCCCCCTTGAAGAGCTTCAAATGAGGGTTTATTCAGATGCACCGTCTCCCAAGCAAAGCTCCTGCTTGCTCCTTGATTATCTTCCAATTGCTTATTAAAAACCATGCTTAATGAAGACTAACAAGCAAATAATCAATACCCAGGCGGGTCACCCAGGAGTAGAGAAGCCTCAACAAGCCCTTGGGGATCAGTGTATTTATTCAACAGGCAATTACAGGGGTAATGACTATCCCTGCAGTTGAACGTGAATACGATGGGGTTGAGTCCTGAGGAGATGCAAACAGGAGCAGAATCACACCCTGAGGTGGGCACGAGCTTGGGGAATGACCCATGATGGTCCAGAACTCCAGATCTTCATGAATCTGGCATTAATCTGGATTTTTATTTGTTTTTTTATCACAGAATCCACAGGCAGTGGAGGCTGGAAGGGTTCTCTGGCAACCTCTTGTCCCACCCTCTGCTTAGAGCTTATCAACGTTGAAGGTAGGTTCATTTTCAAAGCTATAGAGGGATGCTGAGGGTGTCCTCCAGCTGAGGTGGGGATAGGACTGATAGGACAAGAGGAGATCCTACCTCCTCCAGCTTCATCTCTAATTACCCATGAGGTGCTAATCCAGGCAGATGAGCCCCACCACGTTCTGCCTCTCCTGGAAAATCTGTTCTCCAAGGGAGATCTCAAGAGAGAAGGACACTTACCTAGCTTGAATAAATGTTTTTCCTTTCATTTACTGTTTGCTCCACGTCTTCAATAAGTGGATGCCCCTGAGACCAAGCTAAGAGCCCTGTAATTGCCCAATTTAGTGTATTCCTCAGCCAGCAACTCCATCTGCCAGTCTCCAGCCAAGTGGTTCCACTCAGGCTCACAAATCCTGCTACTCAGCTCGTGCTGTCTCCTATTTTCAGCTCTTCCAGGGCTCTGGCTGGACCACAGTCAATCCCTTTAGGTGGACAGGTAGAAGTTCACGTGGTAGGTCCTGCCTGGCTTTCTGGGAGTGGTGACTCTCCTGGGCTTCAATGGAAGATGTGACCTCAACTCCTTAACGTGTCTCTGTCCTTCTTTAGGCTGCCTGGAATGAGGACTCTGGGTCCTGGGCTGGAAATTCCTGCAAATACTGATGGATTTGTGCACGTCGAGAGGATGATGACATCTTGCCACATCAGAGAAGAGATCTAGAGACCTTGTGGAGGAGACAGGCTGAGGATCTGCCCCACCTGGAGAAGACCAGCGTGAGTAGAGAAGTTCCTTCTTGGTAGCTCCGCTCTGATTGGCCGTGATGGTTGATGTCAACCATCTTTGAGCATTGCTGCTCTTCATCTTCAGAGCCACCTGCCTGCTCTGAATGGAGGTGGAATGGTTGCAGACAAGGCTTTGCATGATGTTTCCATGAGGTGCTACCTGTTGCTGTCACACCTCAAAGGCTGATGATGATGGAAAATAGGAGCCCCAAACAAGCTGAGCTTCCCCAGCAGCACATCCCCCAGGTAAGAGGCCATCAAAGGAGGCATCAATGACACGTTTGTGTCACCTTCTCTGGCAGAGTCTCCCTTTCCTCCTGGCAGACAGCTGGTTAAAGCTGAAGGCATTGAAGAGTGATCAGCCATGGAGTCAGTCAGCTCTCCACCAGTCCTCTGTGTCCTTTGATCAGTAGACACCAAAGGTCTGTCTGGGTGAGGGCTGGTTTCTAGCTGGGTTCTGGAAACACAGCCTGGAGAACAGGGCTGGGATGGGCACTCCAAGGTCATTCTTTCTCCTCAGGGTTGGAGAAGCAAGACCCACGTTGAGAGAGATGTTTTGCTTGACCTGCTCTTGAACCCATCTCCATCTCCCTCCTCCCCAGACGTTGCTTCACTCTTTCCACTTAGGGAGCTTTGTCCAGCCAAAATTTCTCTCTCTGCTGCTTCTTCTTCTAAACCTGCCCACCAAGGACACTGGGAGCAAATTATTCCCTCCCTCTTGCTGCTTTGTTTACTTGGTTTGAGGGTTGTCTCATTTCTCCTAGCCAGAAACAGCCCAAATTCCTGCAGTTTTCCCCTATAATATCCTTGATCCTTGATTTCAAGGCTGTTTTACTTCTCCTAGCCAGAACCAGCCCTAATTCCTGCACTTTTTCCCTGTAGGATCCTTGATCTTGTCTCCTTGTCTCTAAACTCACCACCTTAACCCCAAACTGGACACCCCACCAGTATCCCCAGCAGCTGGACATCCAGGAAGATGTCCATTGATACTGATACTGGTGGGAGGGAGGTGAACTGGGTGTATTTAAAGCTGTCTAGATAAGGGTGCTCAAAGATATGGTGTAGAACTGGTAGAGGTAGATAATGGTGGGACTTGATCTTAAAGATCTTTCCCACCCATGGTGATTCTGTTTGATTCTGATGTGGAGACATTCACCCAAAGCAGAAAAACTTCTGCTTTCTGTCCCTTCCTCACCCCAGGCACAAATGTGCAGCTTCAACCTCCACATTCATCCAATTTTATCCAACCTTTCATCTCTCCTTGGCACACGAGGAGGAGAGGTTGGGTCTTGGGCTCCTGGTGGGGAAAAGTGGGGTTAGATCATTCCTTTCTCTCCCCCCTGGATCTGCTGCCCACAGATAGACTCAAAACCAGCTGTGTGGAAAACAAAACCCTGCTTGGAAGAGAAGGGAGGAGGTTCTTCATCACTTCCAGGCTTCCCTGGCAGCCAGGGAACCCCCACCCCATTGCTAGGAGGTGAAGTCACTGGAATCCAGGCATGGAAAGGGGAAGCCAAGAGCTGATCATTTGGAAACTGCTCATTTCTTGAGAAAAAAAACCCAAACAAACCCATATTTGGGGAAGCAGCTGTGACCTGAGTCATCCCCTCCTGCCATTTGTGGAGTGATGCAAATGCTGGTCCCATAACAAATGGAAATCAATAGATGTGTCAGGGCTTATCCAGCAGAGGGAGGAGGGAATTGCCTCCCAAATCCCACCCCGTGTCCTTCTCTACACCTCCCCACCTCAGATAGGTCCTTGAATCAGCAGCATGAGCATTGCTGGGTGCAAAGTCAGGAGTCATCTCCAAGTCTCTGGGGATCTACCAGATCCACTCCCTAAGCCCCACTGGGATGGATTTATTGGAATGTGAGGACAAGGACTTTGTTCAAACCACTTTTCCAGCTGCCTCAACTGGACGTTGGTTGGAGAGCACACAAAGAGTCAAGAACCTTCCAATGCCTGAAGGGGTCCTACGTAAAGACAGGGGAAGGTCTATTCAAAAGGGTTTGTAACGACACGACCAGGAGTGATGGTTTGAAGCTGGGAAAGGAGAGATTTAGGCTGGATAGTAGGAAAAAGGTCTTTAATCTGAGGGTGATAGATCAGTGGAAGGGGCTGCCCAGAGAGGGGGTGGAGGCCCCATCCCTGGAGTCCTTCAAGGTCAGGCTTGCTGGGGCTCTGAGCAGCCTGCCCTAGGCAGAGATGTCCCTGCTGGTGTAGGGAGGTTGGCCCAGATGAGCTCTGGAGGTCCCTTCCAGCCTCAAACACTCTATGATTAACCTGGTAATACTAATTATTATTATATACTAATTATTATCAAGCATTGCTGTGACTCCCCAGGTCCTCTTTTCCAACCGCGTGGAGTAAACCCCCCCCCCTAGAAATCAGATGGGAAATAAACCCAAAGATCTCTCTCCACGCCAAGCTGGTATCAGCAAAACACTTCTCCTCCCTGGTTCAGTCATTAATAGTCAATTGCAGACTCCGGGGCAGAGAAAAATAACCATAAAACTCAAGTGCCAAGCAGTGAATCCACATTTGCTCGCTTGAGAAGCATCTGGAAGCTCCGTCTCTTTGCCTCCAATGGTGGGACCATAACTCAGAGCCCTCCTGGCAGCTGCTGCTGTAGCTCCCCATTCATTTTATGGCCTCCAGTGTTAACATCTCTGCAGAACACCGGGGTAATTTTCGGAGAGGAATGATCATTTTTTTAGTGACTCGCCGCAATTAATTATCTGCCTCTTAACAGTTTGCAGGGATGAGTGATCACCAGGGAGCTCGTAGGGATGCTGAGAGTCTAATGGCTGCCGTGGCAAGAGGTCTAATGAGGGGTGTTGTGTGGGTTTGGTGAGGGGCTTCCTTGAATGATGCTGCTCTGGTAGGAATTGATTCATAGAATCATAGAATTATAGAATTATAGAGTCATAGAAACCCAGAATCATAGAAATATAGAGTCATAGAATCATAGAATTATAGAAACCCAGAATCATAGAATCATAGAATTATAAAATCATAGAATTATAGAGTCATAGAATCATAGAAACCCAGAATCATAGAATATAGAACCATAGAATGGTTTGAGTTGGAAGGGACCTTTAAAGTTCATCTTCTCCACACCCCCCCTGCACATCTTCAACTAGATCAGTTGCTCACAGCCCCAGCCAGCCTGGCCTTCAACATCTCCAGGGATGGGGCTTCCAGCACCTCTCTGGGCAACCTGGGCCAGTGTCTCCCCACCCTCCTGGGCAACAACTTCTTCCTAACGTCTCATCTCAATCTCCCCACCTCTAGTTTGGACCCATTCCCCCCACTCCTACCACTACCCAACAGCCTCAGAAGTCCCTCCCCACTTTTCTTGTAGCCCCTTCAGACCCTGGAAGGCCACCAGAAGGTCTCTTTGGAGCCTTCTCTTCTCCAGCCTGACCAACCCCAACTCTCTCAGTCTGTCCTCGTAGAATCATATGAAGCCACTTCCCCACCCTCTGAGCCTTGCAGGAGCAGCCCATGGGGGGTGTGAGCACTTATTCCCACCCAGAGGGTGGGCAACGGGGCTAATGCGTGTCCCCAGGTCATCTACAGTGGAGGCACAGACATCTGAGCTCACCCTGGGACCACTTGGTGGTCAAAGGGCAGTGACTCAGTGGAGATGGTGTCACCCTGAGCTGCTCAGATGAGTGATGAGCTGAGCTCCATTGAGTTGGTGGCCATCAACCCTAATGGGGTCAAAGCCAACAGGCGTGGGTGGAACTACCCCTTTTGTAGGCACTTAGGGGAGATGAATCCCACGTGTAGCTTGAGCTGAGAGCTTTTCAGGGCAGAGGCCACCTCGTCGGGGTGGGTTTGTGCAGTGCTGGGAAGGAGGGGACTCTTGGTGTTGCCTTCTGGCAGTGGGTGAAGCTGAGGAGATGGGGTAGCGAGGTGCATGGCACAGATGGGGTGGAGATATTCATCCCAGAAAGATGAGATGGCGTCACAGTGAGGTTCTAACTCATCTTGGAGGCTCAAGATGAACCACCCTGGCACCTTTCCTCAGGGCTTGAGCTGCCCATGGCCTCTTCCAGTGGAGGGACTGGGGGATATCGCATGAAACCAGGAGATGATGGGGTTGGAGCAAAGCAGAGAAGTGGAGGTGGCACTTCAGACAACACCATTAAGGGGTGAAATGGGACGTTGTGGGTGCTACAACTTCACAAGGGTTAAAAAGAGTAGAAAAAAAGGAAAACTGGGCAGATGGAGCTGGGGAAAATGTGTGAAGGGCTGGGAAATATGAGCCTGACTCACCCAGGAGGTGCAAGCTGTGGGGTTTTGGAAGCTAGGGTGGTTCTCAGGGGAGTTTTCACCAGGACCATCTTGTGCTTGTGCTCTCTGCGAGGTCCTGCTAGGAGATGACCTCTTGGTCTGGGTTGATGTGGCCTTGCTTAACCTGGATGCCACCAGGAGATGCTTAATGGGGGTTCATCTGAACGGCCATTCTTACTTCTACTGCTTCTTACGTTGTGACTCCTGGAGGTTCCACCACACATCAGATGTGCTGAGATCTCCTCTGGTGCTCGGTGGTCAAAAACTGGGGTCCAAAACAAGGGTTGGTGTGCATGGAAAAGGCTCCATCCAGCCAGCTCTAGGATTGCAAACATCCAGAGCCCAGCACCTGCCTCCTGAGATGGTTTGAAGGGAGGGGGGGTGAGGAGGAGCCCAGCCCAGCTTTACGGACTCAATCTGCTGAAGGCAGCACGTTCCTGCAGACTAAGCAAGTTTACCAATAAAACCCTCTCATAATCTACCAGTGTAGAGGGAAGAAAGGGAGAGAGAGAGAGAAGGAGCAACTGGGCCACACTGTCGGTGTGTAATAAGCCCTGGAGATTTAAGTGGGGGAGAATTACCTTAAGTATCTGTCTATAGAGGGAGAGAAGGTAGAGGTGTGCTTGGAAAAAATGTAAAAGAAATTTAAAAGTATATAGGAAAAATAGAAAATAAATAGAAATTAAAAAAAAAATATATAGAAAAAATTAAAAATGCATAGAGAAAATAAAAATACATAGAAAACAATTAAAAATAAATAGAAAAAATAGAAAA
>VYZX01004485.1:0-13101 GCA_013401335.1 Brachypteracias leptosomus | reverse complement strand
TGGGGAGGGGGAGGATGGAGGGAAAACAGCAAGTTAAGCAATTTGTTGCACGATTCCCAGGGGTTTATTGCTTGGGTTTTGCAGCAGGACTTGGTGCTGCGAGGGGTGAGCTTGAATTAAATTAAATTAAATTATTATTCAATGCTGCTGCATAAATGGAGCCTGTCTCCCCAGACTCGCTGTCCCAGCATCTGCTGGTGGGAATTCATGGGTGTCATCACTGGGAGCAGAGCAGGAGCTGAAGGGGGCTACAAGAAAGCTGGGGAGGGACTTTTGAGGCTAGGACTAGGGGGGATAGATCCAAAGTAGAGGTGGGGAGATTGAGATGAGATGTTAGGAAGAAGTTCTTGGCCAGGAGGGTGGGGAGACACTGGCCCAGGTTGCCCAGAGAGGTGCTGGAAGCCCCATCCCTGGAGATGTTGAAGACCAGGTTGGATGGAGCTCTGAGCAACCTGCTCTAGTGGGAGGGGTCCCTGCCCATGGCAGGGGGGTGGAACCAGATGATCTTGGAGGTCCCTTCTAACCCAAGTCATTCTATAATCTATGATCTCATCTGTCTCACTGTCCCTGGCTGGGGAAGGCTGGTGAAGATCAAGAGCTTCCTCCTTGGCCCCTGGATGGAGCTCACTCTTAATTAGCTGCAATTTCCAATTTGCTCCTCTCTCCATGTGATGATATGGGAATTTGAGCTCCAGCTGAGATGTAGATCCTCCTTCCTCAAGGACCCTGCTCCAGGGAGTGTCATCTCATCGTGGCCATCATTCCCCAAGCAGAGGACACTTCAGTCTTTCTCAGAGACAGGACCACTACCTGCATGTCTGCTTTGAGCCACCCTGACAATCTCTATGTCCTCCTCAGAAAGGGTAGATAAAAGTGCTCCTGTCCAGGAGAACCTCCCTGAGCCCATCCAGAGGATGCTGGGCACAAGTGGCCTCCACCTCCCACTCCCTACTCAGGTTTAAGGTGAGATTCTCTTCCACTCCATGGATCTACAGGTGTCCTGCAGGCAACTGTCCCCACCCAAGACCCAACATGGGGCCTTTGGGGTGGAAAAGTTCTGGTGGACCCACATTGCAGGTGCCTTCCCAAGCCTCCTCCCCTCTTAAGGGAGCATTTTTGGGGAGCTCACCAAGAAGAAGTGATGCCAACCAACCCTGGAAGCACCTGGTCCTTCAGGAAAGGGAAAATTCTTGTACCTTTTCAACAAGGTGAGTCTTTTAGGGTGGATATTAGGGAAATTTTCTTCCCTGAAAGGGTTGTCGCCCAGGGCAGTGGTGGAGTCCCCATCCCTGGAGGGGCTTCCAAGCCTTGGAGATGCGGTGCTGAGGGACACAGTTTGGTGGAGCCCTGGCAGGGATGGAGGAACAGTTGAACTGGATCTTAAAGATCTTTTCCACCCCAAAACGATTCTATTTGGAGAGATTTAATAGGGTTACTTGATATGATTAGAAAAAACAGGGGTTTTTTTCAGGTTCATAAAGTGTCTCCCTAGAAACCGAGTCTTGCTTATGAGCTTGAGCTCATCTCTGCTGTGGCCACATCGCTGCCTCACCTCCATAAATTGCTAGAGCTGCAAGAGAAACCCAAATAAACACATTCCCCCTTGTCCAGGTCACTCCTAACATCTTGCCTGGAGGATAATGCTGAAAACGTGGATTTTTTGTGATCCAGAGAGGAGCTTTTCCCATAGAGGGAGGCAAAAAAAAAAATAAAATAAAATACATGTGCATGTCCGGGTAGAAAATATTAGTGATTTTTATGACCTTTTAGCTTTTCCTTCTGCAGTAATCTATTTTAATGAGGTCAGCCTGCCTGGCACCAGGTACCCGGGCTAAGTGGAGGAGTTTAATGTCAGGAGCAGGGAGGAGAGGAGCACCAAGGAGAAGGTTGGGGAGGGGGGGATCTGGCCGTGGAGACACCAGGGCCCTATATCACCCCAGCTTACGGCGTAAAAATTGACTGGGTTTGCACATTTTTAACTGTATTTGAAATCGACAGGGAGTGCAATTATAAAAAGGGATATATCTGCCCTGCTAGGTTGAGGGGGGGGGTTTGATGGAGCCACTTGGAATAGCGGGAAAAAATACGCTTATTAGTGCAGAGCAGAGATTTATTGGAGGGGAGGGTTATTTATTGGGATGGATGTTGTGGGGAAGAGATGATATTATCTAGATATTTCCTCTATTAGAGCTATAGATAGTCAATGTTAATATTGCTGCAATTTAAGATGAGATTTTAGAGAGCTTGTGATGTTCCTGCCCTTTAGGGAGTCGTTACATGAATGGCAAAGATGGGAGCATCTGATGTGATCCTTGAGGTCCCTTCCTGATCCTTGAGGTTCCTTCCATTCTATGGACACAAGGAAACTCTTCTTTTTCCATCTGTAAACCTGCAAATTTACCCCCAAAAAAAGATCTCTCCTGCTGGAGACGGGGCTTGGGGCTGAGCCCAAAGGGTGGTCACCATGAGAGGGGCAGGGTCCAGCTTTCTCCAGCTTCTCTTCTGATCTTGGTCGTGGAAGATGCTTCGTGTCTATGGTGCCTGGAGGTTTCCTGCACCCTCTTCCCTGTAGCTTTCAAATAGATGTGGATAGACTACAGAATAGTAGGGGTTGGAGAGGACCTCTGGAGATCATCTAGTCCATCCCCTCTGCTACAGCCGCTTCACCTAGACCAGGTTGCCCAGGAAGGTGCCCAGGCAGGTTTGGAACATCTCCAGATGGGCCAGGTTGGACACGTTTGCCAGGATTCTGCCTTTCATGGCCAACTGGGAAAGGGGCAGCTCCTTTGAGGGCTGTTTCTGCTTCTCCTTCCTCCACTTTCGCACCCAGTTGTTGGTGATACAACTGCTTGGTGCAGGCTTGGCCCAACTGCCTGGGGCTTTGGGGTCCACCTGGGGCTTTTCAAGCAGAGGGAGGAGATAAAAGAGGTTTTATTGCCATTACCTACGATATTTGCTAATATATTGGCCTGTTCCTTACCATTTTATGCCTGCTTGGTGTTACAAGGAGGGAGACTGGCAGACACAACATTTGATAGAGAAATTGATAGACATCGATAGTGGAGATGGGGAAATGATTGGGGGGAGGTTTGGGAATAGATAAATAGGCTTGGGAGATGGGTTTGGATGGCTACAATCTGTCTTATATAAGGATCAATATATCTATAGCTCCTTTACATCCATTGGTGGCTCCCTGAGCTTGAGTTTGTCTTTTCTGGTAGAAACCTTTTACCTGCATCCGCACACAGGCAAAGTGAGAGCATCAGGTACCCAAGAGACAGATGCTACAGGAGCCCCAAGCTATATATTTACCCTCTCTCATATAGAATCGTCAGGGTTGGAAAGGACCTTCAAGATCATCTCGTTCCAACCCCCCTGCCATGGGCAGGGACACCTCCCACTAGACCAGTTTGCTCCACCCTGCCCTTGAACACCTCCAGGGATGGGGCATCCCCAACCCTCTTGGGTGACCTCTTCCAGTGTCTCCCCACCCTCAAGCTGAGCTTTTGAAGAACCCCTAGAAAGGTCTGGCATGGACGGGCTGTGGGTGACCTGGCCACCAAGCCCAGACTGTCCCCATTGAGGGCTCCTTTGAAAGGAATTCAGAATCCCAACCTCCTTTGCCCCCCGGAGCTCTGGGGAGTGATTTACTCTGCGCCGGGGAAAGGAGATTTATCAGTTCTTGGAACCCGTGGGTATGAATATTCCTAAAGAGGAAAATCAATCAGCTCTATCATAACATTGCCATTTTTCTAAATGATAGAACAAGCATTTTTATACACCTCGCCCCTGCCTGCCTGGGAATCGATAGGAATTATGAGCTTCCCTCTGAATTTACTAATGTTCTGGCCTCCTCCTCCTCCTCCTCCTCCTCCTCCTCCCTCTCAGTTCTCCTAAGACAGGGAAGGGATGCTCAAAGCCCTGGGGCTGAGGAGGTTCTGAACCTCCTCTCCCATCCCTACCCTCCTTCTTCCCTGTTTATACCTCTTCTGGGTCACCAAAGTGAGAAGCAAAGACCCTGTGAAGCATCATGAGGTTACAACCAAGGGCTGAATTTGCCTCTCATCTACTGGGGTTAGATGTCTCCAGACTGGCTCACCTGGGAAGAAGGTGCCTCAGAGTTTTCCCTCTCTTCTCTTACCGGTGAGTCCAAAGCACCATGAAATCCATGGACCTCAGCAACCAACTTAGCCCCTTAAAATTCACAAGATTAGGTCAGACTTTTGGAAAACCTTCCATATTTCATAAAATAGGTCCCTGGAGAGAAGTATCTGCTCTTCTCTGGTCACTGAATGAAGCATTTCAGGGAGAAAAGCCACATTAGCATCTCCAACCTGACTCTCTCCCTCCCCAGGGATGTAAAATCTCAAATCTTTTCCAATATTTAGCTGGAAGGAGACCTCAGAAGGTGTTTTCCAGGCTGAGTGTTAGGTGGACACAATTCCCTTTCTTCCAGCCCATCTCCAGACAGTACAACCCACACCAACGTGCAGCAAGAGCCCAAACCTCAAGAAATGTGCCCACTGAGGGGGTATGAGGCATGAGCAGCACCCCAAAATCCATCCAGGGCTGATGAAGTCCACCCTGGGTGGATTATTCCCCTCTGCTGTGTGTGTCTGTGTTTGGAGACTTCTCCACATGTTCATCTCCACCTATCCATGGCACCCAGATGCTGCCATGACCCATCCTACCCTGGTCAACTGGTTCTTTGTCTTCCCCATGGATTTATCATGTTGTGTTCCTCATCCTTCACTAATTCCACATCAGGAGATGCTCAATATGAAAGGAATTCTCCAGGGATTAGTCCAGGAGGCCCATTGGGCTGGAAGAAACTCTCCAAAGACTCATCCCATCTTGACGTTCCATAGTTACGTCCCCACCTTGCTCATTTGATCACTTTTCTCCCCATTCCTGAGAGCTCCTGGTCACCAGAGGGGTGTAAGAACCCTCCATCATGAGGTCTACGCTGGATGAAGCCCCACAAAGCCAGATCTGCTGCCTCCACCCACCCTTCCAAGTCTAGACATCCCCCAAAAACCATCTCCATGGGGAGAAGAGGAGAAGCTGGTTCCTCCAGCCTCGAGTTCAGCCACTCGGGGTCATTTTTTTTCCCTTCTTGGGAGACATGAATCTCTGCAATAAGGGGCAGGCAGGCGAGCGATAAATTCCACTAAAGGTAAAAGTGATTGATTTTAGGAGACACTGTTTAAGAATTTGTTTTTCTAATGGCTCCTCAAGTCCTCTCATCAATTCTGCCCAGCTCAGCGGTGCCAGGAGGCTGGAGGAGGAGGAGGGGGATGAAGGAGGGATGAGGAGGAGGAGGGGGGTGGATAAAGGAGTTCATCATATGTCCCTTGCAGCTGCAGCCTCCTAAAATGTGGGTTATCCCCGGCCATAAATCCTCATCCATTAGTTGCTCTTTCACACGCTGCTGCCTCCCTTTGCCTGCATCAGAATCTATTTGAATAGCAAAGGGGCTGCCTGGGAAACCTCCTCCCTCCGAGTGCTGGTAAAAGGGAATTCTGATTTATTCTTAAGCTAAAAAGTTCTTTGGGTTTAAATTGAAAACGTGAAGAAATGAAAAGAAAGTTCCCTATTTTTAAGCTAAAAATTTAAAGACATTTTAAAAAGTTCTCCTTCGTTTTTAAATTAAAAATGTAAAGAAATTGAAAGTTCTCCGTTATTTTTAAGCTAAAAATCTGAAGAAATGAAAAGAAAGTTCTCCTCTGTTTTTAAATTAAAGATATAAAGAAAATGAAAGAAAGTTCTTTATTTTTAAACTAAAAATGTAAAGAAATTAAAGTTCTCCTTTCTTTTTAAATTAAAGATATAAAGAAAATGAAAGAAAGTTCCTTATTTTTAAACTAAAAATGTAAAGAAATTAAAGTTCTCCTTTGTTTTTAAATTAAAGATATAAAGAAAATGAACGAAAGTTCCTTATTTTTAAACTAAAAATGTAAAGAAAGTAAAAGAAAGTTCTCCTCTATTTTTAAATTAAAAGTTTAA
This sequence comes from Brachypteracias leptosomus, assembly GCA_013401335.1. Taxonomy (NCBI): domain Eukaryota; kingdom Metazoa; phylum Chordata; class Aves; order Coraciiformes; family Brachypteraciidae; genus Brachypteracias; species Brachypteracias leptosomus. Next base: position 7,095 of record VYZX01004485.1, on the reverse strand, counting down.
AGAAATTAAAATAAAGTTCTCCTATATTTTTAGATTAAAAATATAAAGAAATGAAAAGAAAGTTCTCCTTTATTTTTAAACTAAAAATGTAAAGAAATTAAAAGAAAGTTCTCCTTTATTTTTAAACTAAAAGTTTAATTAAAAGGAAGTTTTGGTTCAAGGGCTCTGACAATAGAAAGAGCCAGAAGTGACTCAACCCCAGACCTGCTGGTAGATCATAGAATCATGGAATGGTTGAGGCTGGAAGGGACCTCCAGAGCTCAGCTGGGCCAACCTCCCTCCACCAGCAGGGACATCTCTACCTAGGGCAGGCTGCTCAGAGCCCCATCCAGCCCGACCTTGAAGGACTCCAGGGATGGGGCCTCCTCCCCCTCTCTGGGCAGCCCCTTCCACTCATCTAAGTCCTTTTTTCTACTATCCAGCCTCAATCTCTCCTTTCCCAGCTTCAAACCATCACTCCTGGTCCTGTCGTTACAAACCCTTTTGAATAGACCTTCCCCTGCCTTCCTGGAGCCCCTTCAGGTCCTGGAAGGTCTAATATAAGCCTTCTCTTCTCCTGGCTGATGTTCTCCTCAAGGGAAGCCCTCCAGCAGAGAACCCCAAGATCCATCGCTCAATGATTTGAGGTAAAAACCTGGATATATTTATCCCAAGAAGCTTTGGGCAGACAACCATGGGCACAGACAGACCAACCACAGCCTCTTGGACATCCCAAGCATCCTTTGAGAGCCCTGAGCATCAGCTGCAACCAAGACAGGCAAGTCTTAACCATCCCACCCATGGGGCTTGGAGCTTGGCCAACAGAGCTCCATTGACTTCTTGCTTTGCTTGACACAGCAACGAGGAGCCATTAAATGCCTCCTTACTCAGGATCTTCATCCTCCACGAGGGGCTTCTGGAAGGTGTCCAGCTAAACCAGCCAGCACTCAACATCGAGGAGAAGAGTCACAGGAGAGAACACAAGTGCCTGGCAGAGAAGAAAGCCAAGGGCAACATTGACCAAGGAGGGGTTGGGCTTGAGCAACAGCCACGATCTTGGAGGTTGGTTATATCAGCATTAACTCCACGCTCAAGGATGCTCAAGTAGGTGATGGGTGAAATCTCCATGTGCATCCCAAACCTTTCTCCTGGGTCACTCGAGTAGCCAAGGACCTTGGAGCTGCTTTTTCCTCCTTCTTCTACCTCCTTTCAACCCCTGCTCCCATGTTTGACTTTCTAGGTGGGTGCTCCTTGGAAAGCAGGTCCAGTTTTAAGCCCTTCACATGAGGCAAGTGCCCCATCCTTAGATAGAGGTCATAGATTTTGGACCTCCAAGGATTTAAGTGAGCAGCTCAAAAGCAAGAGGGTATTGGGAGGAAGGGTAATTTTAAGCATTTCTGGGTTCAAATGTCTCCTCTGGAAAAGCCTAAATAGGAGGAACATCCACCAAAGGCACAGGGGGTTTAAGGACTTCCAGGGATCTGAGCTCCCTGGAGTGTAGAGCACCCAGAAGATTGACCACAGCACCTGGGAACACCAAACAAAAATCTAATAACATTAGAAAGAAAGGAATTTTAGTGGCTAAAAAGCTCTAGGGCTCAGCAAAGATGTAAGTAACGCCCAGGTCCCTGGCAGGAGGGTCTGAGGATGCTGAGCCTGGCTCTGAGGACTTTTCAATCTCTGCAAGAGACCTCCAGAAATGACCTGGTCTTAGTTTGCTGCCTGCTCTACCAGCTGCTCCCTTCTCCAAGGAGGTGGTCAAGGCTGGGATGGAGAATGGGCCACCCAATGCCAAGCATGCTGCCCCCCTCCCTGGGCTGCCTCCTGCCTCCCTCCTCTCCAAGGCCTGGCAGAGGCTCCTTCCTTCTCCACGCCTCATCCATCAAGCCAGATGATGTTGTTTGCCCACCCCACCTTCCCTGGCCTGTCAGTGCCCAGAGGAAACAATGATAAATAAACTGGCAGGGAAGGAACTGTCTCCTGCTGCTTGATTTATCTCTTATTTGCCTTGGAATCCAAGCCCCTTCTCCTCTCCCCCCTGCACCCCAATGATTAACTCTTCTTCATCTGCCTCAGGACCTCTAGTCCTTAGAGCCACCACGGAGATTTCTTACAGGCTCCACCAGCTTTAGGTTTGATCTAGGGGGGAATTAAGCTCCTGAGGCTGAAGAAAATCAGGAGGTACCCACGACACGTGTCAGCCCTGATGTAAGGTCAGGGAGATGAGATCTGGGACCTGCTTTATGTCCAGACCTCAAGGTGATGGAGGTAAGATTGAAGGATCTGGGACCTGCTTTATGTCCAAACCCCATGGTGATGGAGGTGAGATTGAAGGATCTGGGACCCTCTTTATGTCCAGACCCCAAGGTCAGGGAGGTGAGATTGCAGGACCAGGGAGAAATTAAAATCTGTACTCTCCAAACCCCATCCCTGCAGCTTCCTGGCTTAGGAGACACTTGTTTTCTGGAGACATTATAATCTCCAGTATTGATGCTCTCCAGGTAGTTCACATCATGCTTCTGGACAGGCCCAGGAGTCCTTCAGCCTTTATCAGCCTGTGTTGAAGAGGTCCAAGCACTTCTCTCATGCCTATCACCATTTAGTGTTCCTTATCAAAGGAACTTTATCTCTAAGACCATAGACCTGCTCGAGTGGGTCCAGAGAAAGCTGTGAAGACCATCAAGGGGCTCCCACATTATGATGCTTCTTCCCCCACCATAAACCAAAGGAGGCAGCTCCATAACAGCCAAAGCCATAAAAATATATTGAATGATTAATCAAACACTCCCCTCCTTCATTTGCCTCTAGATTGCTGCTCATTACATCATGTAGATCTTCTTTTTTTTTTTTTTAGGTGCCATAAAATTATCTCCGGCTCTTGCAGCCTGAGAGTTTATGATTAATCAATTACTTAAGAGGAGTTATCTATTAAAAATCAGGAGGTGATGCTGGGTGCACTCCCATCATCCAGCAAGGGATGGCTGGTCCAAGCCTTTTCTTCATCACTTGCTTATTACCAGTCATTGTGTTAAGGGGATCACAGGAGTCATTAAGTAAACAGGGGGCATTAAGTGTGTGCTGCATAAGGGGGAACGTTGCCTAATTAATGATAGATGGGGCTGGGACAGGTTAATTGAGGAGCTCTTCCCACCAGCTTCACTCAGCCTGGTTCTTGCCTCGCCTTGAAAATGTGGCCAGTGAAATCACCCTTTGGCTTGAGGTTGCTTTCGTGTTACACCACCTCTAAAGGATGGAGGTGGAGCACAGAGGTTTGGGGTTGGACCTTCCTTCCACCATGGAAGCTCCATCCCTGGACATGTTGAAGGCCAGGCTGGATGGGGCTGTGAGCAACTGCTCTAGTGGGAGGTGTCCCTGCCCATGGTGATCAAGATGATCTTTAAGGTCCCTTCCAACCCTGACAATTCTATGATTCTAAATCCTGGTGACCGCTTTCAGGAGAGGATTTGTTTGTGCTCACCCTCCTGAAGAACCTCTCCCTCTTCACCATAATCAAACCGGCCTCATGGTGATCCCCTCTGCCTGGAGACACCTCCTCCAGGGTGACAGGGAGAGCTCCATGACTTTGAGTTCGCTGGGTTCCATCACAACCCAAGCCTGTCATCACCAGCACAGCAAGGAGCAGACAGCGCCTTAATTAGCAAAGACAGCACCAAATAAACAAGGGGGTTGGAGTCACACCCCCCCCCTCCCCAAGACATTCCCCCATCTCGGGCGCCTTGACAGCCCAGCGTGTGGGAAGGGGATGGGGGCTGCTCCTTGGCCACCGCGTCCCCACCCCACAGCTGAAGTTGTCAGGTTGGGAGAGCTCATTTAGAGGCACCAAGCAATTAACGACCCCGTCGGCTTCCCCGTCCCCCTCTGAGCCTGACATCTCCGGAGAGACAGGGACCGCAATGCGGGTCCCTCCCCGGCAGTGTGAGCGGCTCGTCTCTGTCTTGGCCCACGCAGGGCAGCCCTCGGTGGGTCTCATTTGTTTGCATTTGCCTGGTGCCTTGACATGATGAAGTAAAAAAGTTTTAATATTCGCCGGCATGAATTTTTAATGCCTGGCTCCTGCTCTCGTGTCATTATTTGCCTGCGCTTCAGCAGTTTTCGGAGCAGCGCTTGTTTAGATAATGCTCCCTTAAAGGGGGAAAGAAAAAAAGGGGGTGGGGGTGGGGGGGGAAGCCTGAACCTTTCTCCCCGTAGTGACCATTAAGTTCTAAACCAGTGGAAGGCGGGTGCTGGCCATGCAAAGTCCTCCTCACACGAGCAGGGGATGCAGGCACCCCTACCTGCGGCAGAATTAGGGGGAGAAGTCTGGTGTTGAGGTCAGCAACGTGATCCCAAGGAGCTTTGGTGTGTAGGAAAATTGAGTATTTCCATCCTGTCCTGCTCTCCACACTCTCTCAGGGTCCTCACCCTCCATTTCCACCTTCTTCTGCTCTTCTTCAGCATCTCTCATGCTCCTCACCCCCCATTTCCACCTTATTCTGCTCTTCTCCAGCATCTCTCACGCTCCTCACCCCCTATTTCCACCTTCTTCTGCTCTTCTTCAGCATCTCTCAGGCTCCTCACCCCCTATTTCCACCTTCTTCTGCTCTTATCCAGCATCTCTCATGCTCCTCACCCTCAGCTGCCCCTGTGGAAGGAGGAAGAAAGGGAGGGAGAGGAAGGTTTTGGTGGCGTATAAAGCTGAGATAAGCTGAGAAGAGAATGGAACAACACTAGGAGAAGAAGGCAGAGGCCTCAGCATGGCAGGAAGGTCCCTCCTTGCAGTTCCACTGGCTGAGCTTGAGGAGAAATGGGTTGGAGCTGGACTGATTAGGTGGAAATATCAGGCAGGCAGGAGAGGAGTGGGATGGGTTCAGGAAGAACCTGGCTCTTGGGTAGGGTTTATGTTAGAGTAGTAGAATCCACCAGGGCTGAATCCAGGGCTGATAAGCTCTAAAAAAAGGGTTCTGCAAAGATAAGGTCATGAGGAATAGGTGGAGAGGACTTTAGGTGATCTACAGTGATGGGTGGGTGGATGGATGGATGGTTTGGCTTTGCCACCCCAGCCCTGGCTCTGCTCCTGCCTCTGTCCGTGGTGCTGAGCTCTGCCTGAGGCTCCTATGGGGGGATCCCACCCCTCTGAGCACCCCTGGCTTTGGAAGGAGGAAAGCACGTCAAGGTTTAGGGCTAGGCCGACCACTAGATGAATGGCAGATGCTCTCTAGTAACCCCTCTCCTTCCCCAATGGGAAGAGAAAGGGAATAAGGGAGAGGAAATTATAGATTGGGAAAGAAAACNAACAACCCCAACTCTCTCAGTCCATCCTTGTAGGAGAGGTGCTCCAGCCCTCTGACCCCAGTCCTACAAGTCCTCTGAGTGTCCACCCAGCTGCCCCAGCACCAGCAATAGATGATCTCAGCACCGAGCTGGGTGTCCTCTAGGAGATCTCCCTGCTTGGAACATGGCTCAGGGCAGGAGTAACAGGAGCCTTCATCTCCCTGCGACACAAGCCTGGGGGGCCTGCCGTCTGTCCCTAGCCCTTTAAAAGCTGGAGACAGCTCCAAATCGGGCTGCCCTTGGCTCTTGTGTCTGTCAGCAGCCTCCTTCTGGCCACCCAACACCAGCCCAGGTCCAGGCAAGCATGAAGAGCCTGCCCGTGCTGGAGGGGGTTGCATTTCTCACACTCACGAGGAGATAAGAGCAGCACAGGCTCCATTAGGGAACATTCTTAAGTTACTTGTGTCTGGGTCCTGGCCGATATGTAATCCAGGGGAAAGCAGGTGCAGGAGAGGAGCACGACCAGGTGGCTTCTCTTTAAAGCCCAGGGGCGAGCTGAGGATAGGGGAGGAAAAATAAGAGAGATGAGCTTCAACCTCCAGAGGGAATTAGCACCCTCCGCATGCTATTAAAGGACCCACCACAACCCAGCACCAATTGCTGCTCTTATCAAGCCCTCGTTGTGCAGGGGGAGATGGTCAGGATGGACTAAGGAGAGGTTTGGATCATGGATTTCAACAGGAGCCACGTCATGCAGAGGAAAGAAGGATTTCTTTTGCTGAAGACAATCTCTTAGAATCATAGAATTGTCAGGGTTGGAAGGGACCTTCAAGATCATCCAGTTCCAAACCCCTCCCACTACATCAGTTGCTCACAGCCCCAGCCAGCCTGGCCTTCAACATCTCCAGGGATGAGGCTTCCAGCACCTCTCTGGGCAACCTGGGCCCGTGTCTCCCCACCCTCCTGGCCAAGAACTTCTTCCTAACGTCTCATCTCAATCTCCCCACCTCTAGTTTAGACCCAGATGCAGTTCTCTGCTAACTGACCTGCTCACAGGCCTATGACTTCATCCCAACAAAAAAAAAAAAGCAAGAAATATAGTTCTGCATTTCTTCCACCTGGGAGGGACGTGGCTTTGATTCCCCTGCTCTTTACCTTTGCAATCCACTCTTTATTAAACCCATTAAACCCCTCCATAAATACACTGATAATGATCCAGTGGCACTCCTTTAACAGACACTAAGCAGCCCTGCTCCATCTCAATGAAGGCGGCTGCTCAGGAGCCACATTTCCCCACCAAGATGCTGCTCCTCAGTGTTTACGCCCTTCGGATGCTGGGGGAGATGTCACATCACGTCTTGCTCAGGGCCCTCCTGATTCAGCTCTTTTCCCTCCTGCCCTTGTAAATCAATCCCCCCCCCAGCCCTCAGTCGTTTGTCCGTTGTTCTTAGATGAACTCCCTGCCATCCGACAAGATCTGTCTGGGAAGAAGAAGGCCAGAAATGAGCACAACCTTTCCATGTGCATTAATGTTGCTGCTCCTCCATCCCTCCGGGATTCGTGATCTTTTTGCTGCCGCCCGTTATTTGCAGGAGGCTGCGGAAGGCGGCCGGGCTGGGGAAGTGGCTTCTTGACTGGGAGCTGAGGTGGGCAAAAAAAAACCCCAACCAAGCAAGCAGGGGTTTTGCCCAGACTTGGAGACTACTCTTGGAACATTAAATGTGCCTGGAGTGGCCTCCTGGATTGTCCTTTGCTCCCGAGGAAAGCCAGCACTGGACAATCCACTGCCTATCACAGCATCAATCACAGCATCACAGAATCCCAGAATTACAGAACGTCAGGGGT
>VYZX01004482.1:207849-220069 GCA_013401335.1 Brachypteracias leptosomus | reverse complement strand
TTAAAAATACTTTAATTGTATTAACATAACCCATGGCAGCAGCTGGCCACCAGGCCAGAGAATAACTCCTTTGTTTGATTTTTATTAATTAGTAGAGACATTGCCCAGATGCCCCACTGATTATTTAGTTACCAGTTAAGAGGGACACATAGTCTAATATTAAGCTACTGCTTCCCTACAGAATTGTCTCTAACAGGCACCTTTGATCTGTGAGTTAGTAAAGCTTCACTAGAAAAAGAGAACATGATCATCTTTTCTGAAATGTCAAACTTGAAGGCATTCCCTGTAGACAATACCCTCTCTTCCCCTCATGGTAATGTTCTTGTAACATCTACATATTCTTGCAACTTTGAGAGGCAAAACTAGAAAATACAGGAGTAAGAAGAACAGAGGAACACAGTAACTGAGTGCAAGAAAGGATGAAGAATATGTGGGTTAATTTTCAAAGAGCAGGAATAACAAGGAATGAACCAAAGGTAAGGGCAGTGGGTATGGAAAAGACCATGAGACCCATGCTACTTGCAGGTGTCAAGATCTCACATAACTTTGCTCCGCCAGAGATTCTGAGTCTCTTATCTTACACCCATGTAAACTGAATTTGTAGACTCTCTCTCTTGAAGTGGAGATAGGAACTGGGAGTACTCCATGTCAACCAGAATCTGAACAGAGAACTACTCACATGCAGATAGTACATAGCGGGCCCTGAGTAAACGCTGTGAGGAAGTCATACTCAGTAGACACTAGCTGGTGTCTGGAAGTAGATTTCTTTTCCATTTTTAAACAAGGAAATGAAAATGAATCACCAACTTTATGATCCAGAAGATAAGATTCTGCAGAGCGCCCTTTGTCTTTATGGGGATCTTTTCTTGATGAATTCTACATGACTTCTTAAGACAACTTCTTTGGGGTGCGTGTGCATGGGTGAAGACATTAGAAGAACCAAACTGGTTTTCATTGACAGAAATAGAAGGAATATTAGGCTTAACATCCAAGGAGTTCAGGAAGACTGACTAGCAAAACACCATTTTCTCTCAGACAACTCCACACAGAACTTTCCAAGTAGTAGTAAATCTCAAACATTAGCAACATTTAAACCAGAAAAGGTAATTTTGGAAGATACTTAGAAAACAGACCACACTGCCTTCTGAAGGTGTCAAGTGCATAAACTGCAATACTACTAAAATTTACAGAACATGCACTTACATACATTTTACAAAAATATGAAATAGAGCATGGTCTAATTAGTCCAAAAGCTTATCTTCAACTACCTCTTTTTAGCATGACATAGATGACATAAAACTAGTAAGTACAGACACTCACAAAAAACCTCTTCAGAAGTTCCTTCCTGATAAGAAGCTTTAGTCTGTGTTGCCACCACGTGAAAGATCTCTTATCACCCATGTCCTCTCAATAAAACATTCACCTCATTGCTAACTTCTAGTAGCATTTTCTAAAGTAAAGTAATATTTAGTTAGTGGGTGGTATTCATTTTATTTTAAAATAAATTTCTAAGGTGTTTGAGTTCCTCAAATTCCTTTTATTTCTTTGACTCCCTTTTTAACTCAGAAAACTGCAATTCTAAGCATGCAATTTCTACACATCTAGTATCTGTAGAGTATTCCCTATATCTCTAGAACCACAATTCTAATCATCTGTGTTCCTTCCTTGTAAGCAAATCTAAGCCCCTGATAGTTTCATTGTTTCTTCTTAGAGCCCTTTTATTTTTCTGTCTTTATTTTGATAAGGTAAACAAAACCAGTCATACTTAATCTAAAAGTACACTAGTCATTTATGTAGCAAAAATATACAAAAGTAATAATTGGACACAATGAAAGTATATCTTGCTCTTGTATCTTCTAACAATAACCAAAATCTTATCAGATGTCTCCAGCAAATAGAGGGTGCTGTTGGAGTGCTCTGCATGTAGTTCTCCTTCAGCTTCTACCTTCATGTTTTTCACCCTAATGCATTCCCCCCCCCTCCTTTTTCCTTCCATTTTCCCCCCAATAGTCACTCAATTTCTCCTCAATGTGCTTTCCTTCATTCCACACACTTCAACCTCTACAAAATTCCTTTATTTTAGTTAATTTAAACCCCAAAAATGTGATTCAAATTTTATTTTGGCTCCTTCATATATCAATGTTTTCAGGTCTTCAAACATCTAGAAGAGCAATTTCTAATTTTCACAAGGCTCTAAGACAGCCTAGGCTCTATAAGTAGAAGATGCAGACTGTTTATACATAAATACATGCACTGAACATCTGATTTTACAAGCATACGTTGTGTGCATTGGAAAGCCAGACATGACACATCTACACCCCAAAATCAAGACATTTGACTAAGTGGTAAGAACAGATTTAAAGCAATGCTAAACTGATCCTGGGCGCCCGCTCAGGCAGGCCAGATGTATCAAAAGGACTACTAGGCACAAAGATGTTCTTTCAGGCACAAAGATGTTCTTTCAGACTGGATCAGAGCTCAGTCCTCCTGATTGTGGGTAACCCTGAAACAGGTATGCCATTTCTAAAGACTGTTCTTTGAGATGTTACTGACATGTATATTCAGAGTGTGACTACATCTACACTATAATCTGGATTTATTTTTAATGCTAACAGTATATAGGATGGCTTTCCTGTTGATAAGGATAATTTGGCTATTTAAGCAGTTGTGTATTTTTCTTTCAACCAAGGATCTTCAATTTCTATATACACTACAAAGGGAAAAGCTGCAAGGATGCGTTGTAAAAGTATATACAACCAATTAGCCTCTAATAAGAGCAGTCACAGGTATGTAACTAGTTTTTCCTCTTTTGAGTGCCTGCCATGGGGGAGAAGGGAAAACTCATCACACAGTCAATGAGGATGTCACAAAGCACCTTCAGGTATTTATATACATTGATAAGACCACTTCCAAGCCTTCTCTTCTCGATGCTAAATAATCCAGCTCTGTCAGCCCTTCCTCATATGAAAGACTCCATCGTCTTAGAAGCTGGAACACTCTTCAGCTGTTCCATACCTCTCTTGCACTAGGGAGCCCAGAACTGGACCCAGTGCTCCAGGGGTGGTAGAGGTTTTCAAGACACAAATGAACAGGGTGATACATATTCTCATCTAGGCTCCCTTTTCCACAAAAGATTGGATCAGATGATTTTTTGGGGTCCCTTCCAACCTGAGCTGTTCTATGAACTTGGTGCCCACCGGGACTCCCGCGTCTTTTTCCGCAAAGCTGCCTCACAGCTGGACAGCCCCCAGTACATATTGATGCCTGAGACTGTTCCTCCCCAGGTGCAGGACTTTGCACTTGCCTTTGTTAAACTGTGTGAGGTTCTCGTCAATCCATTTCTCCAGCCTGTCAAGGTCCCTCTGCATGGCTGCACAACCTTCTGGCGTATCAGCCAATGGGTTGTTTATATACTGATTGCCAGTTATCATTTTTCTAAATTATCCAGAACTATGGTCTCATGAACTACCCACCAGGTCTCTTGGCAGGAGCACTGGAGAATCATAGAATGGATTGGGTTGGAAAGGACCTCCAAATGTCATCTACTCCAACCCTCCCTACAGTAAGCAGGGATACCTTTAACTAGGTCAGGTTGTTCAGAGCCCCGTCAAGCCTGATCTTGAATGTCTCCAGGGATGGGGCTTCCACCACCTCTCTGGGCAACCTGTTCCAGTGATCAATCACTCTCATATTAAAGAACTTTTTTCTAATATTCAACCCAAATCTACCCTTTTCTAGCTTAAAACCATTACCCCTCATTCTGCCACTACACAAGGAGCATAGTGCAAAGATAGCTAAGGCTCTAGACTAAGTTATTCAGGGCAGAGCCAGAGTCAGCAGCTCTGTCTCAAAAAGAAGGATGGCAGCTCCAAGGAAATTTAAAAGGAACTAATGGTTATCCTGAGAATTAGGGCAAGAAGGATGAAGCCGCAGACCTTGAGTCAGCAGCAAGGGACAAGGTGGTGCAAGAACCCCAAGGCAAAGGAGAAGGGGAGTCAGATGTGGAGCTGGAGCAACTGATTTTATCAGACAATGTTCTGTTACACAATGCTTAGGAACCACTGCTTTAGAACATGAGACCTCTGCTACCGTGATTCTTCCACCGTGTTTAGTGATCAGGAAACAAGAGTTCTAACCCTAAACCATAGTTAGCGATTTTAATAACAAGGCATTGCTCTGTAGACTTTCAGAGGAAGTATAAACAACATCCTAGTATTTTTGCCAACACAACTAATAGGAATTGTTTTTAGCTTTTGACAAAATGAGAAAAATTAGTATGTTGCTTTATCATTCACTTATAGAAATTGTTTTTTCCATATGTCAACTAACATTTGCATTTTTCATTAATCCCTTTATTCCTATTTAATGATAATATCCAGACCTTTTATGTTGCCAAAATGACATTAGAATTTGTTTTCTGTATTATCTTTCATTGGTTGAATAGTAGGGAGTGTGTTTTGGCAGGTTTTGTTTCATTTTAAACCAAGTGATTTCCTCCTGACTTAGCACTTCAAAGGTACTCAATCTTTTTAGACAAAGCATTGACCTTCACTGGCCACTTAAAAGAATGTGTCCCTATTTCACTCAACTACCACTATGATGTCATCTCAGGGACAAACAAGATGGATACAAACACAGTGTGGAAATAAGTAATAGGTGTACTTCAAATTAAAAGCAAGTAGTGTAACAGCTCAATTTTTAAAGACTATTTTCCTTTTAGAAAACAGACACAGTAAATTACTTGTGGGCAGCTAAAAGAAATAAAAATTTAACTATTAAAGCAATTACGCAAACCCTTAGTCAGTCCTATTTCTCAGCTACAAAGCTTTTGAAAGCACGCAAATAATTGAAAATTTGATAATACAGATGTCCTGAAATTACTTCAGGAATTGTAGAGGATTATATCATACATAACACCACCAGAAAAGACAAAAAACAAAGGGAGTGAAAACTATAACTGAGACTATAACTGATAGTACTGATATGAGAAAGGATGAATAGTAGAAAAGCAACATAATTTGTAAAAAAAAGTTTTCAAATAGGCCAACTACACTCTGAGTCATCCCAAAGATGAGCAAATAACAATTCCTCTATAAAAACAGTCATGGGCATAGTCCATTACTTATGACAGCTCCAGTGATAAAAAGAATATAGTATTTTATTTATACAGGCAGTTGATTAAGAACTTCATGCACATGTTAAATAGCATGGCTTAAAAGAATAGAGGTTGATGAAAAACCTGTATCCTTGTCCTTTTTATTCTTCACAGTCTTTGCATCTTCTGCCTAATACAGAAAATAAGAGCAACATCTATTTGTGGCAGAGTATCTTTAGCAAGCAGGCAACTGATAGCCTAATTCTACCCATAAAAACATCTAAAATACTAGCCTAAATATATTTCAGTGTAAAAACCACAGCATCTTCATCTTCCTAACCTGAATCTTGCATAAGCATTCTCATTCTAAACAAAAATTTAGCCTAAATCCATTGTTACTATAGCCCTATGTAGACTGAATTGGCGTTCCTTCTTTACCCCTTGCATGGCTCACCTTCCCATTCCAGAATTACCATTCAANTTCCAGAATTACCATTCAATTGGTAATGAGGACTCACAAGACCTAGATCTCCCAGATTTGGAGACCAATGACCTTCTCCTGAAACAAACGACTGAAGTGGAAAGATTCCCTTCGAAGCAGGCAGTAAAAAAGCACCTAAACCCCACTCTCTCTTCCACAAGTGAAGAGACCAGAGATAACAGCTACCTGCTGCTTTTTTCTTCAGAAGTCTATGCATAGTCATGAAAAAAAGACTTCTTAATTTCCAATTTTGTCTCAATATCCCCTAATCTTATACAAAAACAGGTACCTTCTTGGAAGGGCAGGTCTCATACTTTCTTTGGAAAACACTGTAGAAAGCTCTACCTGTGAAAGCTTTCGCACTATTCAACTGTTTGTTTCTTAAATTAGCAGTCTCAGTAGCTAGTGGAACTGATGCAGAAATAGAGAAAGATTAGTTAGGAGCAGATTGATTTTCTGTGTCCATGTCTTTATGAGAACTCCAGAAGATGTGAATATACATAATAAGAAAAGACAAATCTTGAAAGAAGTCTGGAAAATCTACAGCAATATCAGCTAAACCATACAACAAATTAGTACCCACACCATGTCATTCATTTCAAAAATTGATCCAGAGTAAAACAGAATGGGTGTTCCCCTCAGGAAAGAAATCTGAAGTTCTTCTGTAGGAATCCTTTTCTGTGAGGAGAAAAGGAATGAGTATTTTGGGTGCTACAATGTGCAGATGTGAAGTCAGTTTAAGCAATCACCCAGAAGTGATTTCCAGTATTCACCTGTCCCCTTCTTTTATAATTTTCTATTGAAGCATTCCAAACTCTAAAAACACCAGAAACTAGTCTTATGGAAAGAGTTGATGATTACCTCTCAAGGATTCTGTCAAACAGGCATTTAATAAGGACAGTAATGGTGACAGAAAACAGGGCACAGTATATATATCTTCTTTACAGCACCTTCTAATCCTTTTGTAGCTATTTACAGAAATTTCTTATTAAAAAAAAACAAACAAACAAAAACCCAAAAAAACACAGAGCAGGCCAATTGGGAATCAACTGTTTGCCACTAAGCTTTTCCTCATTGAAGGCATCTATGTTTAAGGAGTCCTGGAATGACACCCAAGCTTTCAGAATATTGAGAAATTGAAGGAGGAGGAAAAAAAAAAAAATTCATCTTTTCTCACCAGGGAAACCGTTGCTCTTCATCAGCAAATCTGCCATCATTGTTGACACTTCTGTTGCAAAATATGAATGCAGAAAACATTTTAGAAGTTTCATTTCTATAGCAATCACAATAGATGGCAAGGTACAATAGCTGGATGAAGATGTAAACAAAACTTAGCCTCCTTGTGATTGTCAGAAATTGCTCCCTCCTTTCCCAAGGCAACATGTCAATAAATTCAATCTGCTTCAATTAATATACCTATTCTAACTAGATGGTTATGTGAAAAACAGAATTGCAAATAAAACGACAAACAACTCTTCCCCTCAAAAGGTCACTTTCTCCTCCCACTCCCCTCAGTATTTTTATAAAGTAGTAGTGATTTCATTAGCACTGCTCATTCTTTTCGTCAGTCCTTGGGACAACAAAAGAATCTGAGATGAAAAATGAGCAAGCCCCTCGCTGGAATAAAATAATTTCCTTCTGTTCTCTTTGAAACAAATGTAATAGCATTAATGGTAGGAATCTGCCCTGCTATTTTGGCATGCTCTACAGTTTCATCATTAACAGAAAAATAGTGTTATTAGAGAAGTTATTTTGGTACCTATATAGGTACTGTGGGGAAAGGGGAGTAAAGACTGTCATGCACCTTCTCCTGTATAAAGTGTACTGTTTCTGTAATCCTCTTGCTTAATTCCTGCAAGGATTTTACATCGCTGGGATCCAGAATTGAGACTGACACACCTGCTTCATATGGAGAATGACAGGACTCCAGGTAAAAAAAGTTTTCACATTCCTTTAAGCCTTCATCCTATGATTCCTAATACAATGCACTTTAAATAGAAAATATCTTTTAACTTCCTACAAGATGCCTCAAGTATTTATGACATAGAAGCAGATGCAACCTAATCATAGCGATCAACTAGTACCTGTAAACATGTTCTATTGAGAAAGAATGCCAAAACTTTGTTACTGCAATGACCCCTCTATGGTACTGGAACCTTTTATATACAACTTTTATCAAGGCCAAACTCAATAAACTATATTGAAGAATAGGTTTGTGATACCTTTCAACTGCCTTGTCTGATGAAGAATGACATCTCTGGGCTCAGAAAAGGATATAGATCAAGGTCTAACTGACTTGCGTACTATCATATGTGAATACTGAACAAATGTGGTTATTGGCCTAAGTCTTAGCCATGAGTTAGAATGTATGGGAGCAGTTGAGATTACCTAGAGCCATTCCATCATATGATGGCATGAACTGCTTGGGCTGATATACATGAGTTGTTCTTTGCTAAAGGGAATACATTTTGTATTATTTTTGGCATATTGCAACATTGCAGGTATTGTCTGTTAATCTAAGCCATATGGGCACCTAAATGTTGTTAGTGATCCTTGGTACAAGAGAATAAAGCGGCACAGGCAGCATTGGCAAAAATCATCTCTGTCTCAAGTACACTGAAAGCATGCACAACCCACAGAAAGTAAAAATGCACCATTCAAAAATACAGATCTTGCATTCAACACAGAAAGAGGGAGGAATATTATGTTACTTTTCTATTTTGGAGAAAAGTGGTCAGAACAAAATTGGAAACCTTTTTTTTGTATGATCTTAAGGCCAGTAATTTCAGATCTTATTTAAGTGATGGGTGAGATTCAACTACCTCTACTATTATTCTTCCTAGTTCAAACATGGATATGACAGACTACATGCATTAACATTCCATCTTTTATGGTTAGAATCATTAGTATCTTAGCTATCATGTTAAGAGTCAGAAAAGTAACAGGTCATAAAGAAATTAAGCCAGTGGAGCTTATGCAAAATGAATCTTGACAACCCTTCTTCAAATATACATAATGATATTTGAAGAATATAAAAATTGAAAATATATAATTTTCTCCTTTCAACATTTTATATCTAAAACTAGTCTTACATGAAGAAACCGAACTGAAAATGTCCTATAAGATTTCATGTTGCAACAAGCAATCTTTCAGTAATAGGCTTTTTTTGCCTGTTCCTAAGAATATTTCAATAAAGAAGCCAGTCATTCTCAAAAATTATCAAGGTAATCAAGGTAAATCATGACATTCTGTGGCTCAGGCTACCAGAAAACTCAATGATTATGGTACACAATGTCATACGAATGGGTGATTGCAAAAAGCAGCAGTAACAAGAACCCAAAATCAAAAACTTGAAGAGCTCTCAAGCTTATAAATGAGAAGGATATAATTTTGAACAGATATAAAGGCTGTACCATGAGTTAACTGTTCAATCATATCTGCAAGTTTTAAAATTATGACTCAGAAGGAAGGTCACTATTTCCAATTAGTAAAAGTATCAACTGATCCTTTCTTTAATATTAGAGAGAATTGAGTACCATTAACTAACTACCCATTTCAATTGCAATACTACAGTACTTCACACCACACCTCTACTAAATAGAAATTAAATTACAGTAGCTTATATAGGATGACAATTCATACAGTCTTTACACAAAGTCTTTGGGTCACTGACTTTAATGGGAGAAAGTGATTTTGAACTGAAGCATTCCCCTTGGTGTTTTTTACTTTCCTTCACCCACATTCTTGATTGCTGGCCTTATTTTCTGGTTTCCCTCCCTTCATAATAATGAAACTTCTTTGCTCCTGCAAGTCTCCAGACTTTCAGACTGTCTTTTTTTTTTTTTATCCTGCTTTCAGAGTGCTATGATGTTTCTGCTATGTATCATTTGCTGTAACAGCCTCGAAGGACAACATTCTCTAAACTATTCAGTACTATTCATCAAGTCAGTAAATGAAAGGCATTTCATTTTATAAAATTAAGGATATACTCCTCATATCAAAGGTTCTTAAAAATATCCAGGGAAATTATTTTTTCCTAAGCATAAAAACATGCTAGGAAGAAGATATCTCCTGGCAAACATTCATATTTAATACTGACCAAGGGTTTATAGGACATGTTTTGAAAATAAACTGTTATTCGTTCTTTCTTGTAGAGACTGTCAGATCCGTCAATGTTATTAGCACAAACCGGTTATTAGTTTGTCCACCTGCTAATGTAGCAACTGATTCACCTACTGAACACAGTGCCAAAGACTATTCCTCCCTGTGAAAGAATTCAGATCTGAATTGAAAGGAAAATTAAAAAAAACCCACAAACAGACTTAATTGTGAATTACAGAATGGATGTAATAATCTAGGTTCAGTAAAAACAGATTGCATGCACATAAATCTCATTAATCTCTTACATCTGTTTGGCCATCGAAAAAAATTACCTAAAAAAAATAATCAAAGACACAAAAAAATTCTGCCTCTATTGCCAATAAGTTCAAGCCTGTCTTTTGTGCAAGACCACATATTTCTCCCAATACCAGAACTGAAAACACAGTTCTACTCATCCATGAAGCTAAGGGAAAAATGAAGAGCACCTTAAAACAACAGGCTTGAACTGTTAAAGCAAGCACATTGAATTTACACTTGAGTATTCTATAAGCAATCATTAGAAGACTTAGTTTTGAAATGTTAGTGAACAAACAAAACTACTTCCTATCAAGCAACTTCCTATCAACTACTTTTGGCCAAGTTAGCCTTTTGAGTGTAGAAACTTCCTAAGAACAGAAGCGTAAAGTGGATTTTTTTTCCCTAATAATCTAAACAGTTTTGTTTGAATGCATAAAGAGTGCTACCTTCAAATTCCATCAATTTCAAACATTATGATATTTGCACAATTGAGTATCTAAGGAGAGGGCTGTGTGGAAGGCACACATTACTATACTCAAGCAATACCGACCTTTCTTCTCTCCGCTGAAATAAAAATTTTCCTGCTGTTCCTTCTAGAAAGTCTTCCCTCTCCAAGTTGCTGATATGCTCATTACAAATTAATTGTCTACTTTCATCATTAAACGGTGTGTATGACCGCTGCTCTGCTAAGCGGTTATTATTACTTCTGCAAAGACTATTCACCATAGCTGGTTCTTCAGAATCAAACTTCTCTTCATCTGAAATAGTCAAAGAGAATACATTTTGTGGAAGTGTTCTTACACAATAAATACACCCAGCGGAGTTCAAAATGAATTTCTGTTTGCATTATTACAGTATCAAAATTTGCTTCTATCAATTTAAAAGGTGAGAAAGGTTAAGACTATTAAGAGCAAAGGAGTCAAAACTCTTTCTTAAAGTCTTGCAGTTTTGTGTTTTAACGTTTTGATATTTCATCTATGTTTTTTCATATCCCTTCTACAAATAGGTGGATATGGTACTTTGTGAAAAAAGTGATTATATACCAAGATATGAATATTATGAAGAACTCAAGCAAAAGGCAGCTGTTAGTCTTGTACCTTGATATGCACATGTGGTAAGAACCTGCACAAAAAATCCTTATGTAAACATCTGAATGATCTCCAAAGGGGAGCAGAGGTAAACTCAGGCTATAACTACATTAGGTTCTCAATTTCTCCAATTAGCAACATGAAATTATTTAGGCTAATGGACTAAACTACATATAGGGGTACATGATATAAATATATATTTATAGAATATGTACATAATAATGAAGTAAAGTTTAGTACTTTTTGTGTAAGACTTCTTTTGCAATAAGGTAAAAAGTGAGATATTCAGTTCATCATGTAAAGTAACAATCCCCAGCAATGTAAGAGTCGTCATCATTGCAAATGAGTCTTCATTAAAGACAGAGTTCCAGCACATTTTATTATGACCCAACATGCAGGAAACCAAGATGTCAAGTCATTTCCCATCTGCAAGAAAATTAGTTTTAAATCCCATGTTTAGCGACCTTTATTAAGTTTCCACTAATGAAACTCTTTACAATAAATACAATGTAGCTGGAGGCCTGTCAAGACATATCATTCCTTTTTACTTCTCCTTTTGTGCTCAATAATCCATCAGGGAATCTCCTTAGATGATGCCATCTCATTATCTCTTTAAACATTTCAGCATTTAATGTTAATTTTACCTATTGAAGAAAACTTCCAGTAAAAACTCCACTACTTAGAAATCTATAGGAAAAAAAGGCACTTGAGTAGCTTTCAACTCACTTTCAGAGTGGTGCCATCTCAAGGCATATCAAGGATAAGAGGGTCATTAGGGGCAGTCAACATGGCTTCACCAAGGGGAAGTCGTGCTTGACCAACCTCATAGCCTTTTATGAGGATATAACGAGGTGGATGGATGATGGCAGAGCGGTGGATGTGGTCTACCTTGACTTCAGTAAAGCCTTTGACAAGGTCTCCCACAGCATCCTCACAGCTGAACTGAGGAAGTGTGGACTGGACGAACGGGTAGTGAGGTGGACTACGAACTGGCTGAAGGAAAGAAGCCAGAGAGTCGTGGTCAACGGGGCAGGGTCCAGTTGGAGGCCTGTAACTAGTGGAGTGCCCCAAGGGTCAGTACTGGGGCCAGTATTATTCAATATATTCATCAATGACTTAGATGAGGGAGTTGAGTGTACTATCAGCAAATTTGCTGAC
>VYZX01004482.1:167669-207836 GCA_013401335.1 Brachypteracias leptosomus | reverse complement strand
AAATATGAGAAGAAACTTCTTCTCAGTGAGGGTAACAGGACACTGGAACGGGCTGCCCAGGGAGGTTGTGGAGTCTCCTTCTCTGGAGATATTCAAAACCCGTCTGGACACGTTCCTGTGTAACCTCATCTAGGTGATCCTGCTCCGGCAGGGGGATTGGACTAGATGATCTTTTGAGGTCCCTTCCAATCCCTGACATTCTGTGATTCTGTGAAAAGCACATATAATTTCTGGAAATCACATTTTCAAAACTGCCTTAAAGCCACTTAAATATTTTTAACATTTATTCTGAAAGGACATGCAGGTCTTATCAGATAATAATTCATGTAACTAACAACATTAAAACCCATCATGCAGCTAGTTTGCAAGGAAATAATACATATCTAAACATTCTTACCCTGATCAGAAGGAACCATTTTAGTGGAAAGGAAATTTCCCTGAGAAGTTCTTCTAAATAAGCGTGCCCGAGCGCTGCTGACTTTTCTGACCTCTGCACCATCTGCAGGAGGTTTTGGAAGAGAAATGAAAGAATCTTCATTTTTTGCATAAGTGGCTAGTACTGGTTTCTGTGACAAAGATAAAGACATTTTAATAAAAGCACGGATAATTTCCTTTTCATCTAAGCAAATATTTTTAAAATGTAAAACCAAATTATTTATACAAAGTGTTAAGTTCAGAATAGAACAAATGAAAACTACATAGGTTTACTCATGAAGAAATGTTCATTTTCATATCCAGCATCCAATGATACCATTCCTCTGAACAAGTCAGATATCTAGACCATTACTATCACAGAAAGCCATTTAAAAGCAAACATTCAGGGTGCAGGAAAAAAACCCAACTAGCCTGAGCAGAGCAACTGAAACTCAGAATTATTTATTTTCCTCACACTCACTTAACATCATCTGTAGTATGCTTATTTGTAAAAAAAACCAAAACAACAAAACCACCACATTGTGCCAAATACTTGTGCTAACAATTCTAGAGACACATCTACTTTTTATGATTTGTTTTTGAGCACTAAAGTAGTATTTCCCAAACACTTCAAATGTGTTCATATCATATCTACCACTTCCTATCACACGTCGACAAATCATGCAGATCCGGAAATATGCAAGTTCTAGTTTTATTTATATTACCTTGCATTTTAGAGGATGTGATCAACCCCCTGAACCTCCAGCACAAAACACTTGTGCCCCACATAAACGCACTGCCCTCTGAGATCAAGGCTCTCTACCAATTTCCTTACAATAAAGAATCCATTAGAAAGTCTACAGCTCTCCCTGATATTAGTTGAAGAGAGCCAACAGGTA
The DNA here is from genome assembly GCA_013401335.1 of Brachypteracias leptosomus. Taxonomy (NCBI): domain Eukaryota; kingdom Metazoa; phylum Chordata; class Aves; order Coraciiformes; family Brachypteraciidae; genus Brachypteracias; species Brachypteracias leptosomus. The sequence continues at coordinate 206,523 of VYZX01004482.1, read as the reverse complement.
AGACCCACTCCCCAAAACCACCAGAACTAACATAAGCTCTACATTTTCAGTATACTAACATACCTTCATTGGTAAAGTGGAAAAGGCAGTTTTTGCATTGGTCTTAACAGTAGTTTTCTCTAGTTTTTTTCCCCACTCTCACACACAAGACAAATGAAAATTTAACACCAGTATTTAAATCCAACTGTAGGTATATTTAATCTGAATATAAGAATGGTCAGAATTTTTAATTTTATTCATATAAATACATTATCTTATCGAAATCACTGAAGTATAACAATTCTTGAATTTTTTTCCCCTTGTTTCCTAAATGTAACATTCTTTAGATTACTGTCTTGAAAAAACAATCTATACAGCAAGCATACTTAACTGTTGTAGCATGCTCTGTTCTTTCAGGTACTAATCAAATGATCATGACTTAATCTTATATTTAAAGATTAAATATAAAAATCCCAAAGAACAGATACATTTAGAAATTGAAAACAATTCAAAATTTTCAGAGGGGAAGAATTGGTTCTTACAAGAACTATAACTGTTTTTTAAATAAACTTTTTAAAATAAACTACTATCATTACATTTTATAGATGTGTAAAACATTGAAAGCATAATCAACCTAGATACTTTCAAGTTATTGATCACAGAACCACAGATTAGTTGAGGTTGGAAGGCTCCTCTGGAATTCATTTTGTCCAGCCTCCCTGCACAAGGTAGGGTCACCTAGAGCCAGTTACCCAGGACCATATCCAGGAAGCTTTTGAAGATCTCTGGGCAGCCTGTGCCCAGGCTTCATCACTCTCACAGCAGAAGTGTTTTCTGAAGTTCAGAGGGAACCTCCAGTGTTTCAGCTTGTGCCCACTGCCTCTGTTCCTGCCACTGAAAAGAGCCTGACTCCACCCCTCTTTCTACCTTTCCTTTGGGTACTTACATACATGGATAAGATCCCCCCTGAGGCTTCTCTTCTGCAACCTGAATGGTCCCAGCTCTCCTAGCCATGCTCCAGTCCCTTCATAATTTTTATGGCATTTCATTGGACTCTCTCCAATTGCTCCGTGCCTCTCTTGTAGTTGGGAGACCAGAACTTGACACAGTACTCCATGTATGGCCTTAACAGCACTGAATAGAGAGGATGGATCACTGCCCTCAACCTGCCGGCAACACTTCTCCTAACGCAGCCCAGGATACCCCCAGACACCCTCTTAGCAGTGAGGGTGCACTGCTGGATCATCTTGATACTCATGACCTTTTTCTATTGTAGTAATTGTAAGAAAGATGAATCTAGTGTCCATCTTCTGATTCTTGTTAATGTCACTTCGAATTATAAACTATTCAATTATCGTTGTACTGCGTTACACTTTTTTCAAGTTTCTTTTGGGGAAAAAAAAGACAAAACTGACTTTGTAAGCATCAGACTAACATTACAACAGGCTTCCACTTCTTCCTAGCTTATTTAAACCATATCTTTTCCTAATACTACTGATACACATATTTTGATGTCAGTATTGCACAAGTTATTTCCAGAGTACTCACATGATCCAGTGGGCTAAGGCGAACACCAGACACTGGTCTTGATTCAGTCAAATCAAAACTGGATGCATGAAGACTGGCATAAAGAAATTAAACGTAATATGAGTAAAGCAGACCTAGTGTTTTGTGGTGTTGGTTGAGGGGGGAGGGTGTTTGTTGGGGTTTTGTTTGTTTTAATTGCATGCTTCTTCCTTTTGCCAATGAATATGGGGAAAAGGAGGAAGAAAAGAAGAGTGACAGCACTTTTACACTGACTCTTCTTCCATGAATGCTATTTAACTCAGTTATCTGGGAATCCAGCAGCAACAAGAGAGAACAATTACAGGATCACCTGCACACCTTCCTGACACAGTTTATTTCATACACATCTATAACAATTCTCTAATATAAGCCTAAATTCATGCACAAACCCAACTGGCTAGTGCCCAAGCTATCTGGCACAAGCTGCAGAACACTGCAGAGCAGAAAGCCTAGGTTTGTGCAGGCATGAGCATGCTCCTTCCCATACAGAGGAGAAGCACAGAGAGAAGCAGCATGGATGTCAGCCAGAGGGACCTCATTACCTCATCACCAACAAACAGCCAAGTCACTCCCAGGCTCTCACACAACACTATGCAGTAAGGAATATCAGATACATTGAGTGCCTGAAGTCCTGCTGCCATGAAAACAGCATGAACACCGACTGACTTGAATGGCCACCACTCATGTTTCAGCATCCTTTCTGGCATGCCTGACACCCAACATAACAAATACAGATCATATCTCCTCCCTACAGTCATTACAGAATTGGCATATAAGGAAAGATAAAAAATGACTGGAAAAATGGATGATAAAAGCCCAATATGCTATTTTTTTTTCTCTTTGACACAGAGACAAATCTATTGAGCTCTGTGAATTGTAGTACGTAACAAAATTCCACAAGGAAATAATTCTTATAATTCTACTTTAAAAGTAGTACAAGTTTTGTTAAAAAATTAGCATTTCAAACTTCAAGACCTACAGTTTCATATTTAAGAAGATCTGAAAAGGCTCTGAAAAAAAGATCTAGAATACAGTTTATATGGAAACAAGCAAGCTTTCAGTTTCTAGGGAAAAGCTGAAAACTATCTCAATTAAAAGCATACATTGTCTTAAGGAAAAGGTGAGTTACAGAGCATTTTTGTGTACTACTCTCCACATACAAAACTAGTGTAATGATTACCTCTGATACCTCTAATCCACAGGAACTTCCTGGACATGTACACTAACACCAACAGTACAGATCATTAGAAGAAGGCAGAGGATGTCATTAGAAATACAGATTAACATAGGGAAAAAAATCACTGGAAACAATTACAGAATCAAATCTCTTGTTGCTAAAGGGTATTTGAAAAAAATCTTAAAGCCACAGTACCTAAAAACTGAAGGGGGTCTATTTTGAGGAGCTCGTGAGGATTCAGTTCCAAAGAGTTTCCTTTGATCCTCTGTAGGTGTAAACGGTCTCCGAGTTCTTAGTGTTCGTAGAACATTTCTGGCTTCATTTATAATCTCAGAACTGGTCTTCTTGTTTGGCACTGCAAGCCTGTAGAATGGTTCCGCCTTTTCTGTATTTTTATTCTTTGAAGCTTGCATCCCTCTGCAAAGTAGTGCACAGGAAGAATACTGCACAATATATATGGAAGGCACAGAACATAATGCTATTTTTAGATTACGAACTATTAATTCATCAATGGTTATGCTACTACAATGTAGTTAAAAACAATATTATAACAAAGTCCTACACAGTGCTGAAGCAGTGGAAAAGAAGGCTCATCGATACTGCATTTTCCTCACTATTTCTCAGTTCTGTAGAAAAATAATGAAGAGCAGAAAGCATCTGACCTGGAGGACCTTTCATTTTTTAGAGGGAGCTTCAATACACTACATGCAGTACCACAGTGCTTTCTGAGCCAAATGTGGTACTCTCCAATACCACAGAAAATGTGTTTTTTAACATCTGATTACTTAAAAAACTTCATAGCTAAAACAGGAATTCAATAAAATGCTACAAAATGTCCTTTCCAATGAACTTAGGAAATACCCAATATAAGTTATTGACCTTATCAAGGCCTAACCAAGGGCAACTTCCTAATAAGTCGAAGAGTTATTATTATAGAATCATAGAATAATTTAGGCTGGAAAAGACCTTTAAGAACATCAACCATTAACCTAACACCACCAAGTTTGCTGCTAACCCATGTCCCTAAGCACCACATCTACACAACTTTTAAACACATCCAGCGATACTAATTCAACCACTTCCCTCGGCAGCCTGTTCCAGTGCTTGATCAACCTTTCAGTTAAATTTTTCCTAATATCCAACCTAAACCTCCCCTGGTATCAGCAGCTAAAGCACAGTTATCAGTAATTGATAAGCAGAGACAAGAAAAAAGAAGCAATTCATTGTTTTTCTCTAAAGGAAATGTCTCCCCAACCCACCCCCATGCACATGCAAACAAAGATAACACTAATATAAATTATCAGCCCAAACTTTCAATCAGTGTTCTGTCCTGATGCATCTTCTGACACTTGCAATGGGCTGTGAAAGACTTGCTTCATCGTCTCTTGAGCCCCCTAAAAATAAGTCGCTATCCTGGTGCAGTTCTCTGTAGACACCATCCTTGTCATTTTACAGCAAACTCATCACGAGCCTTAAACCATCCAAAATTCCTTTTCTGCTTTTCAAACTTACCTAAAATGGAAAATATGTTTCTGCACTGCCTGTGACTCAGACCATCTGACAACTTTTATTCTCTCACATAGTTTATGACAATCAACTGACAGTGGATTAGACACCACCATCTTGGTTATTTCTAAACTATGGAGCAAAAAAAAAAATCCTATTTCTCTAGTTTTAGCTCACTTCTTTCTGTTCCATATTTTTACATTTCCAACTGCCTCTTCTTTCTTTGAGAGCCTGTACATTCTGGCACAGTTTCTTTAATTAATACACAACCCAACCCTTCCAGCTGAACTACACAAGATAAGACTGGATGCTAAGGAGCAGTGCACCAACTTCTTTCACTACAAGATGATTACTAAACAAAGAAACAGTTCAGGAGCCTGAGCCTTTCCCTGTTTTTAATACTTCCAATTACCATTAATACATTACTTTTCTTCACGGTGACTGAATTTGGCTTTCTATGCTCCCTACATTTCCTTCTACTGCAACATTATACAAAAGAGTTAAGTATGGAATTCCACTGCAGCAGTCTGTTTGGAGCAATTACACAGTCATTCCTCACTGGATAGGGAAGGTAGATTATCATTCTCTTATTCTCCCAGGTACTGGGTGTCAAGATTTTGACCTGTAAGTGGAAGGTCTTTTGCATAGGCCATATGTCTGACAGTTATTATGCAGCACACACAGAAACAATAGTTGTGAATAAATACTAAAACATAATCAACATGATTCTACAAATCAGAAATTTGTATTAGTTAACATTTCTTCTTTTCTGGTCTATATATTTCCATCCACTTTGCTAAATTTTAAACTAAATCTTCTCAAGTAATCCAGTATCTTACATTTAATCTCTGAAGGACACCATTTTTTTAGTTCTTAAAATCTTCAGTGTCTTTTATGTGATTTATATACACTTCATAGTTAAAACTATGAAGCAATCTGAGAGAGATGATGATGTGCTTCTGTGGAACAGCACCATCTCTGAAACAATCAGCTTCAAGTTTTGTTAATTCCACTGTCAACTGCAAATTTTCTATCCTAGAAGTATATTTATTTGCCACAGTTGAGACAAGGCTTCCATTATAACAAATTTTTGTTGAAGCTTTCACCTCTTACCTATTTCTTTTTAGCTGGCAAAGGAACTTTTTTGTTAAGTCCTACTATTTGGGCACCATTAGTCCAATCCATTAAAAACAAATGCTTGACTGAGCTCACTGCTGCACTGCCAGTTTAGCAGAGACAGGGAGAGCATTGCCTTTCCCTGCTGCTGCTGGAGATGCAGGGCTGGCGGGCAACAGCCTCCACTTCCAGCTGCAGCCACAGCATCAGAGCAAGTCGGGAGCCAACAGGGCAGGGCGGCGAGCGAGAGGGCTCGGTACCAACCACCAGCCCGACAAGAGCCTCAATGTATGAGCCTCTGGTAGTGATACGATACCCATCTATTATTAACTGAGATCCCATAGTTATTAGCCAGAAAATGTAATAAAGAAGTAAGCAGTGTCATAAAATATGAGATGTGTGTGTGCATATATATGTGTGTATATATATATACACGATAGGATTGGATAAAAAAAGCTTACTCTTTCTTGAAAGCATTTAAAACCCACAACTAATTCTTTATCTGAATGAGTTTGGCTGCTGTGCCATCACAGTACAACCAACATCTCTTTCTCAAAAGACAAAGACACTTTCTACTCTCTACTTTATAAAGCATAAGGCTGAAACATTTAAGCATCAAGCAATTGCTCTGCTGCAGCACTCAAGAGAGAATTTTCATCTCCTCTCCAGTGTCTTACACCACAGAAGCTTTGAAGAAGCACCTTCAGTTACATTATGCCAGTTCTCACAGAAAAATACTACGTACATCTGTGCATAAGCGGAAAACCCTCCAGTCAGCAGAAGCTTTCTTGACTTTGATGAACATAAAGTACCTGAATCATTCAATTGCAATGCCAAAGACTAATTTAAAATAAGGTGCAACAGGCAGAAAGTGGGAGTATAGGATGAAGGGGCAGCACAGAAATGAAACAACTGCACTGGCTGCCCAGTGTATAATCTGGTTTTACTCTTGGTTTTCGTTGTTTATACGAGAGTAGTTCTGCCTATTTATTTGTAAGAATTTCTGATTTTTTCCACAAACTCAGCTCTACACTCTTTTAAAAACAAAGTACCTTAGTTGCAAACAAGAAATAATATTCATTATTAGTGCTTCTTTCTGAAAATCCAGCAGCGCTTCCATTTTGCTCCCCAATCCCAGCAGGGGATAAAGGAATGTTGCAGCATCAATGGGGACAGATGGTACACACAGATCTTGTCCCACACTGCTGTCACCATTTCCCAGGTAGCCTTTAACTTGCATAGATGAAGAGGTCCTCTCTGACTCTCTACTGTAACGTAGGAGAGTATTACACCAGTGTCTGAAAAGCAATATTTGAGCTCTTGTCTTTGTCCCCCAGTTGTTTACTCCAAAGGTCTGGTCTTTGCTGTACAGGAAGATCTGAAAGCAGTAAATAGCGATACAGATTCAGAGAACCCTGGATTAGTCCTGGCTATCTCCAGAAGGGGAATAGATGCACCCTCACAGCTCTTCTGGGTCAATCAGCACAAGAGAAGTGTGGCTGACTACATCTGATGTGGCACCACACTGGCTCTTCCATCCTAGCTTCCATCTCAAAACCAGTGTTACTTAATTACTAGCATACAGAGCAGGTATATTTGTAATCACTAAGTACAGTGAGGAGAAACCCTGTACTCAAGCAGTGAATACTCTGCTCATCGTCATCTGAATCCAACTTCTGTCTGCCCAAGAAAAACTCTGGAATAGTTAGCACCCAAGAGTGAACTAATAGTGGGTATTATTAGACATAATTTTAAACATCAACAACTTATCAATCACAACTTACAAGCTTTCAGTGTGGTGAATTTTTGATGCAATCACTAGCAAAAAGAAATGAGAACAAAGTTAGGAGAAACTGAGCCTCACCAGAGCGAGACTCAGCACGGCCGTCAGAGGTCGTGCCCAGCAGGACCTCCCCAGAACAGCAGCACCTGTGGAGCAAAACCTGACCCGCGCTTTGGGAGTAACCAACCCAGGCCCGGCAGAACAGGCCTCTCTCCGGGCGCGGCGGGCAGCGAGCTGCCGGGAAACGGACCGGAGGTTCTCCCTCTCCAGCCACGTTTGCAAAGCGTCCCGCCCGACTTACCGCTCAGCCTGGGCCAGGTCCCCGCAGAGCGGCCGCAACCCCCGAGGACGAGTGTTAGGGCCGGGCAGGGCACGGCGCAGCTGCCGCCGGCACCGGGCGCTGGCCGAGCCGCTCCGGTACCTAACGGCCCCGCCGAGCCCCAATCCCCAGCGGCAGAGGGTCGGGACAGGACCCGCCACCGCCTCCGCGGGTCCCCTTCTCCTTCGCCGCCGCTGGCGACCCCTGCGCCCGGTGAAACTGGAGCGCCGTGTTCCCATGGCAACCGTACACACCATGGCCGCCGGGCCGCTGGTGAAGTGTGGCTGGCCGGGCAGCGCGCCGAGACCGGGACTCTCACTCACCTGTGCTGAGGAAGATCGTAGCGCTGGTACCGATACGCCCCACACCCTCCCCCCCCCCCGTTGCTGCTGCGGGTCGCGGAGCCCGAAGAGGCAGCGGCGCTGGGACGGGCGCTGCCGGCGCATGCGCAGCTCGGCCCAGACCACGGCGGGATGAGGGGGAGGGGCTGGGCAGTGTTGTGGCAGTCCCGGCGCTTCCGCAGCCGCTGCCTGCCCGGGTCACTGTCCCCGCACGCCAGGGGCAAGGGGTCCTGCTGCAGCCTTGATCCGTTGGGTGGTGGTTTTCACTTCCACTGGCCTGTCCAGACGCACGTTTAGGGCATAGTAGTAGGTGGCAAAAGCCCTGATCAAGGTTGACAGAAGTCCGTTTGGAAATGCTGGATGTGGCCTGTTACCATTTGTGACTTGTTACGATACCTTCTCTCTGAGCTCAGATTTACAGATTGGAAACAGGTAATCAAAGTTTTCCACAGTAAAACAAGACCAGGAGACTCAGGCATGGTGTGGCTGCAGCCACAAAACCCCTTCCCTGGTTACGCATGGAGGTTCTGATTGCTCATCTCAGCAGGTTCCTGCCAGGCCAGAAGCACTATGTCATCTGCTAATCCTCTGTTCTCTGGGAAGCTGAAAGAGATCCATTTTCATATTGTACTAGAGCTTCGCACAAATCAGTCCCTCAGCCTGGAGAGTTGGAGTGGCACGAGGGGGCCACTTCAGTGTCCCTCCCAAGCTGTCTCCTGGGCAAGGTGCATCCACCTCCAGGTTTCAGGACCACACTGGCCAGGTCCACAGGACACTCGCTGAACAGCTCCCTCGAGTGCCTCCCACTACTGGGATGGGTAATGTGATCATGGCCTGCATCACAAAATCTTCAGACATGTAACAACAACAAAGAAAGGCCTGTTGCAGCAAGTGGGTTGTTCACAACTGACAAGGACAGTCTTTGTTCACTATCTCTGAATGCATTTTGAAAACCTGCTATAGGAGGGTGGTTATTATATCTTTGTGAATAATCAACAAATGCAAAAAATACAGTTCCATCTGACCAAACTTCTTCCATGATTCCTTTGTAGCATACTTCATATATACCTAAAAGCACTTTCTGAATAAATTAATCTTGTATATATAGTTATATGTAAATATGTATATATTACTGACTTGAAGTTCCTTTTACAAACATCCTAACTTTTCCTTCCTCTTGTTTATTAGACAAGAACCCTGTGGACATTTTAAATTAAGTTTGTCTTTCTGAATATTTTTATATGCCTGTTATGCCCCTTTCTTCTAGAAAAACATCCTCTTCCAGTTCCTCTTTTGATTCTGACAGGCATTATGATAGCAGTAAAAAGATCTCCATGCGTAACCCTACCAGGTTTACACAGCACATGCTATTATCTCTGCTAGCTTCTACTTTAATTACTAGACATCTAGTCTTCTTTCTTCTGCAGCCAAGTTCAATACCTCAGAAGTAATGAAAACCTTGTTAGTGTTGTAGCTTTTTTCTTTGTATATTCTTCCTTAAAAGCCAAAAGAACGTGTGTGTGTGTATGTACGTGCACGCTATTTTCAGATCATTCACAGCTCATTCTCTGTTACTTTCTTCTGAACCTTACTTTTATTGAGATAATACAAGAGAAGTTTCACAGAAAAATGTGCAGATCTGTTTCCTGGTAAAGCCAGTTTGAATCTCTTTTTACTGTTATCATCTCATCATTCTTTAAACAATTTTTAAATCCACTCAGTTAAACCCACTAAGCCTTCCTTCTTGTCGTCTTCTTTAATCCTTTTCATATGCACATTATTTTTCCTCTCGTTATTTTCTAGGTCATCGAATTGAAGAGTTAATTTTTTATTCATTTTCTGAGCTTTGGCAATTACAGCAAATATTTCTTTTGTGATGTCTCTCTGCTATGCCTCAACTGTTACAACTTTCTCACTTAAATCCCTTTCCTCATGTGCTTTTTATTGAATGAAGTCTCTCAGCACCTATTTTAAATGTGAGTGCTTAATTAAAACTCCTTGTTTGCAATAACACTGCTTTAGGATGGAAGTATCTTCAAAACATATAAACTGACTTGGTCTAAGCAAGCCAGTATTTGCTCAAGAGATTGCTGAGGTAAAAGCAACGTGTTCTGATCACTTCTGCGTAACAAAAATATACAAAGTATTCAATTATGTCACATTCATTCAAATTATTTTTTAGATTTGAAAATCATGAAAGGGATTTTGTGCTGATAACCAGCCTCAATTTCAATTTGGCTACCTTAAATCTGTCTAGAAATGAAGCTTACCTGGATATCCAGGCATACAAGGCCTGCATTTCAATGCAATTCAGAATTAGTTAACAGCATTAAACACTTTGCTTGCCAAGTGTTCATGGCTCACACTTGTAACTTCTTGTTGCTGACCTGTAAGGGCAGCCTCCAGTGCAATTTCAGCAACACAAATGGCAATGCAATCCCCATTTAGAATCATAGAATCATTTAGGTTGGAAAAGACCTTTAAGATCATTAAATCCAACCACAGCCCTACTCTAGCAAGCCCGCTGCTAAACCATGTCCCTAAGCACTACATGTACACATGCAGGGCTGGTGATTCAACCACTTTCCTGGGCAGCCTGTTCCAGTACCTGACAACCCTTTCAGTGAAAAAATTTTTCCTAATGTCCAACTTAAACCTCCCCTGGTGCAACTTGAGGCCATTTCCTCTTGTCCTATCATTTGTTACTTGGGAGGAGAGACCAGCACCCACCTCTCTACAACCTCCTTTCAGGTAGTTGTAGAGAACAATAAGGTCTCCCCTGAGCCTCCTTTTCTTCATACTAGACAGCCCCAGTTCCCTCAGATGCTCCTCATAAGAGTTGCTCTCTAGGCTCTTCACCATCTTTGTTGCACTTCTCTGGACCTTCTCCAGCACCTCGATGTCTTTCCTGTATTGAAATACCCGAAACTGAATGCAGTACTCAAGGTGTGGCCTCACCAGTGCCAAGTACAGGGGAATGATCACCTCCCTAGTCCTGCTGGCCACACTATTTCTGAGACAAGCCAGGATGCTGTTGGCCGCCTTGGCCACCTGGGCACACTGCTGGCTCATATTTCAGCCAGTTGTCAATCAGTACCCCCAGGTCCCTTTCTGCTGGGCAGCTTCCCAGCCACTATTCCCCAAGCCTGTAGCTTTGCATGGGGTTGTTGTGGCCCAAGTACAGGACTCAGCATTTGGCCTTGTATATTTCCCTTTTATTTCCTTCCTCTTTTTCAAAACAAAACACCAGTTCCACCCCCAATTTGAACAAAAATCTTCCTGTCCTAGTCAACTTCACACAGACCACCTGGTATGTGCTGTTAAATAAGCTCTGGGTTTCATAATCACCTGTAGCTCATTACAAAGGCAGGTGAAGCAGTTCGTTTAGGGGATTTAGAAACAACCTTTATACTAGGTGGCCTAATAAGTTTTAATCAAACAAGTTTATGAAGATCTCCATTATATGCAGCAGGGAAATTTGTCATAGGAAAAGAGCACTGAGTATATGATGAGATGACTGGCTGGTGGTTAAGGGGAGAGCAGTGTATGGTGTTTATCTTCAGGAAGGCTTTTGATGGTCTCCCATTGCACCTTCACAAACAAACTGATGAAGTATGGGCCATTTACATGGATAGTGAGCTGGACTGAAATTTGGCTGAACTGCAGAGCTCCGGGGGATGAGATCAGCAGCACAAAATGCAGCTGGAGGCCAGTCATCAGCACTGTGCACCCTCAGCTTCCTTGCTGATGATGCAAAACTGGATGGAGTAGCCGGTACACCAGATAGTTGTGGTGCTATTCAGAGGGACCTTGACAGGCTGGAGAAATGGACCAAGAGGGCTCTCAAGAAGTTCAACAAAGGGAAATATAAAGTCCTGCACCTGGGAAAGAATAACTCCATGTACCAGTACGTGCTGGAGGCCAACTGGCTGGAAAGCAGCTTGGCAGAAAAAGACCTGGGGATACTGGTTGACACCAAGTTGAACATCAAACAGCAATGTGCCCTTGCTACAAAGTCAAACAGCCTCCTGGGCTGCATTAGGAAGAGTATTGGCAGCAATTGGAGGAAGGTGATCCTTTTCTTCTGCACAGCACTGATGAGGCCACAACTGGAATACTGGGTCCAGTCATGGGCTCCCCAGTGCAACAGAGACATGGAAATAAGGAATTAAGCCCAGCAAAGGGCCACTAAGATGACTAAGGGACTGAAGCATCTTTCGTATCAAAAAAGGCTAAAAGAGCTTGGACTGCTTCGCCTGGAGAAGGCTCCAGGTGGGATCTTATCAGTGTGTATAAATATCTGAAGGAAGGGTGCAAAGAAGATGGAGTCAGATTTCTTGGTGGTGCCCAGTGAAAGGACAAGAGGCAGTAGGCACAAATTAAAATACAGGAAACTGCATTTAAAACATAAGAAAAACTTTCTGTTCTGAGGGTGGTCAAACACTAGAACAGGTTGCTCATAGAGGTTGCGTGGTCTCCATTTTGGAGGTATTCAAAATCTGATTGAAAAAGACCCTAAGCAACCTGCTGGAGGTTGACTGCTTTGAGCAAGAAGGTTGGACCAGATGATTTCCAGAGGTCACTTTCAACCTTAACTATTCTGTGATAGATGTTTGGGGTTTTTTTAAATTCCTTACAATCTTATTCAGGTTTGTCTGAAGTTTAAGATTTGGGAAATTGCCGTGATCAATCCCTATCTTGTGTTGCTCGGTGTGATCTGGTCACTGTGTCAGCATCATGCAGACTCTGCACCTTACCCTCATGCTGGCCAGCCCTTGATTACCTCCATGCTCACTGTCCAGTCCCATCAATAAAACCCAGAGATTTCTGGGTGAAGTTATGCTGGCTTCCCAAGTGAAATACCCTTCAGTTGGTACATTTGTCCTGACACACGGCATGCAAGGACTTTTTGTACCAACTAAGCATTGTGAGTGATCTACCAGCTGCACAGCCACTACACAATTGTCCCTACATCAATGACTGCTTTCATTGATTTCCTGTTAATTCTGCTGCCTCTGCCAGTGACTGGAAATCCCTGGTGGGTTTACAAAATGCCCGCTTTTCTTCTAGTCTGCCTTTTGACCCGAGTAGATGGACAGGACTCCACACAACTTCGGTGCTGTTACTCAGTTTAAGATCCCAGTTTCTACAGCCAGAGCAGAAAGGAATATCTGAGGAAACAGCATTTTGTCAAGAATAAATAAATACGGAAGGAAAATGAAACGATCATGGAAGCCACACTCCAATGTAAAGTCTAAAAGCCAAGATAAGAGCCAGTGCTAGTAGAACAAAAGGCGGTTTGTTTTCTCACAAGACTCAACCTTAAGTTTAGTGGTCCAAGATGTTGCTTTTATGACCAGCTTGTGTGCAGCTTACAATGGTTGTGCTTTCCTTACAGACAGCATACTGAGCTGGAAGACTGCTCTTATCATTTGTGTAAGCCTGTGGTGAAGGATACCAAGAACTGGCTAAACTGGAAGGGATTTTTGGGAACAGAGACATAGATAGAGTTAAGATTCTCTCTCTAGAGTAAGAATCCCTTAGGGAGCTCACTGAACATGTAGGTAATAGAGGAAATAAGGCTGGTGTATTAACATGGTGATCTTACTTACTTTCTCAAGGTTTCTACATGAGCATTCCCTGCCTTTCCTCCTAACACATTTTGCTATCAAATTTATCTAGCAGCTGCTGGTGGAAGGGAATAGTGAGAGTATATTAAGAGTCCTGAAATGTCAGTATTCAGTGGAAGTCCAAAAAGTCAAACCCAAAACTTTCACAGAGCAGAAACAAAGCTGTTGCAAAGCAGTGAGTCAGCACTTTCACTATTTCACGGAATCATGGAATGGTTTGGGTTGGAAGGGACCTTAAAGATCATCTAGTTCCACCCCCCCTGCCATGGGCAGGGACATCTCCGGTTGGACCAGGTTGCTCAAAGCCCCATCCAACCTAGTCTTGAGCACATCCAGTGATGGATCATCTACACAACCTCCCTGGGCAACCTGTTTCAGTGTCTCACCACCCTCAAAGTGAAGAACATTTTCCTAATTTCTAATCTAAATCTACCTTCTTTCAGTTTGAAGCCATTACCCCTTGTCCTATAACTGCAAGCCCTTGTAAAAAGAACATTTACAGAGCATTTACAGAACACACTTGCTTTAAACCAATAACATGCATTATCATTGGAACAAACCCAAATTACTGTAGGTTATTTTTATTGACAATAGAACCAAATGAGTGAGTATATATTTTCAGTAAATAGTTCTATAGAAACTGGACTTCCTGATTTGTATCCAGGAAATCTAAGACAGCAGTCTCAGTCCACGTGCAACACAGCACATATACAGTGATGCCAGACCTTCTGTGCATGTTCTAAGAAGAATATCTGTGAATATGTGATAAACTGGATGTGTCCAGAACATATTGCAATTACTGCATGTGTGCAGGCTGCCTGCAGACCACAGGTGCTGCATGTCCATCACATGTCAGATTCATTGCTCAGGAGCTCACATTATGTGGTTATGCAGAGGTCCATGCATGCATATGGTCTCTAAGATCCATGTATTTTCCATCCACCTGTATATTCTACATATATGATAGTTACCTAAGGAATGCACTTGTCTCTAATATCTGGCAATATCATGGAAAAAAACAAAGCATTGCTACTGACTTTGTACTGAATTCAGGAAACAGGAAGAAGCTGCACTCAGCAAAGGAAGGGACCCTATGAGACCCTTCATGGTTTTTGCAGGAGACCGCTAAGTTAGAGTTTTGTGGTTTGGTGGATATTTCTGCTATTCCTTCCCAGTTAAAGGGTTTTTGTTTTTGAAAACACCTTTCCAACCAGAGCTGCTTTGTCTCTGTTGCCAGAGTTAGTTTTCTAACTCTACTAACGACAACAGTATAGATGGGGAGGAAGGCATAGGCTTTCTCCCAAACAACATTGATGTAAAATACTGTCTAGAGAGATCACCATGGAGAAGCACTGTTTTCGTTTTATGTATTCAAAACAAGATGGGACCGGATTGGATGTAAACCTTACTTACTGTTCCACCACAGTTAGCAAAGCCCATTGTATCAGGTTTATCTCTTATTTCCAGTACATTACCCAGCATAAAAGGACCATGCAGCAGGAAATACTTAATTTGTGTAGCTCACTGGAGACTGAGCACCCCAAATAATGCCAAAATGCCCAGATTGGCAGAGCTTTCCAGAAAGTTGGCACCACCTACTCCTCCTCTATCTCCTCTTTAAACAGTTCTTAACCTGGGATGAATGTGCTATGAGGTTAACACAAACTTGACATCCAACTCTGAAATTTTCTCACATCCACTGTTCACAGTATGACTCAAAACTACAATTTGTTCACATAGTTTAGCAAATACACACTGCAAATAGTTAGCTACCATTCATTGTCTGTATGTTCCACTTGTCCACAGTACCCAGTATTTTAGGTTGCTCTTTAGATATAAAAGAATCCTTTCATCTGCCCTAACTGAACAAGAGAGCTCTGCTGTTTGATAAAGTCTGGGTTTCTGGCAGTGAGAAATCTGCAATATGGAGAAACAACACATATAAAAATAGGTTATCACAAAAGATAGAAGAGCTTTTGAAAATCTGACCCAATATTTACATAGATTTTATGACATGACATTGTACCTCACAGTATACAATGACAGTTCCACAATGTGCTGCAAAAAAATTACCAGAAGGCAATCTACCAAGCGTGGCACAAGGTATTCTGGGTTAGCTTCCCACAATGCCGGACATCTTTTGCTGACAAAAGCCTGATGCTCTGAGGACACACTGCATCTTTAAAAAACAGCCAAATGTGAACACATCCTGCCAAAGCGGCTATGTCAGTAGCACATGCCAGCAGAACTTCTGCCAGTGAAACTTTCTAGTTCAATGAAGGCCAGCAGCAGCAGCAGCAGCCACAATGATGTACATGGCCTAGGGGCACCTCACGAGCAGGCATCCTGGTGGCTGCTCAAACAGTGGCAGCAGTGCAAGAGTTGATGGGAGAGCCAAGCTGCCCTTCTCCTCACCAAAACTCAGGCTAATGTACATCATAACCTGTATCTCCTCTACACTCCTGTTGCTGGCCTTGTTTGAACAAGGCACTTTTACTGGCAGTAGTTCTGATAGCATGAACCCTTGATTCAACAGTTGATCTGCAGAGGACTTCATCATAGGTTCAGTTACACTGGCATCACAGAGCACTTCTCAGCAGGCTGCAGTGCAACTGTCCATCTTACTCTGCTTACTCCAACCTTACCTCCCCCCGTCCCCTCTCTGCAGTACTGTGCCCATGCAGCAAACCCAGCTTCCAGTAGGTCATTCTCTGCTAAATGACAACAAGAGACCATCTACACTCTGCTTGAGATCTTTTTCAAGATCTTTTTCACTCTTCTCAGATTGATCAGCAACACAAGCGTAGTGTTAGACACAGCTGGGACAGGTACAAGCTTCAGTTTGACTGCTCTAAGTGGAACTTTAACATTTTTGACAAAAGATCACGTACTGCAGTGACAATAATTTTGCAAATAAAATACTAACAGGAAAAGGCACCCATATAATTACTGAAAGATTTTCATTTATTTTGCTGACACTGAAGTCTCCGACTGGAAAAAAAGATAAAAAGTAGGGAAGGGCTAAGAAGGTTGTGAATTTAAGCCCAGTTTTTCCTGTGAGAAGAATAGCAAGGCTGCCAAGGTGAGAAACAGAAAATTTGAACTTTGAGACCCACAGAGAACAGGAATTCACAGAGAATGTGATCTCAAGCGTGGGCATCATCTTCTCCAGGGACGCTGTGATTTGCTGAAATAGTATGAAAGTGAAAAGAAATTAAATGTAATATTGGCAAAAGGGTAAAATTGACTGCTAGGGTAAAAACTTTAAAACAACAGAATCAAATGCTTAGAAACAATCAAAATGACCACTACACCATGAGTACAATTCTTACACTTCAAATTTTTATAATGGTAAAGTATGTATGTACATGTAATTATGAAAATCCTTATTCTAATATTTTAAGTAGGTGTTACTGAATTTTAGGTAATTTCAGGTATGAAATAGTTCAGATTTCTGAAGATAAGAGTTTGGAAGGTTTATATCCACTAGGATCTGAAACTTAATTTTCACTGAGCTGAACTGTATTTCCTGCAAACATGGAATTGAAGAATTCAGTTCCTACTACTGTGGAACTGAATTCCTGGCTTTGAATGGTATTTTACTGACAGAGTTCCTCCAGGATACATCTTCAGCCGTATTTTTATTCATTACCTCAAAATAGGAAGATGGAGTTTGTTAATGAAAAATGCCGATGACACGAAAATGGGAGATATCATTAATATGGAAGGGGATGGCAATATGATACAGGAAGACCTGAATAACCTTGAGAACTGGAGTAATAGAAATGGAACGCAATTTAATAGTGCAAATTGCAAGCTTGTGCCCTTGTGAACTAATACAAATTTTGTCATAAGTTGCAAGGTCATCAGTTCAGAAACAGAAAAACGCAGGTTGTGCCTGGAAGTGCAAGTTAACCACTGGCTTCAAATGTTAAGGGGATGTGAAAAAGTCAGATTTGATCCTTGGGTTTACTGGGTGAGATATTTCCAGTAGACTGTGTGAGTGAGAGTGGCTGGAGGAGACAGTGCTGAGAGCCCCCCTGGAGCTCAATGCCATCCAGAGCGTCTGCGTTCAGGAGAGAGGGACTGAGACAGGGATGAGTGCAGAGAAGGGTGGTGAGACTGATCAAGGGACAAGCCTGTCATGGCGTAAGGCTATAAGGGCACAGCTTGTTTATTTGGTCAAAGTGAAGAGTGAAAAACTCACTCCATATCATCTCTTTAAAGAATATAAAAAGCAATTTATGCTAAAAGACAATTTGATTCAGGAACAAATGGGCATTATCTTACCTGGAAAATTCAAAATGCAAATTTTTAAAAAGGTTTAAAACCACTGGAGAGGTAAGATTCTGAAACAGCCTCCCAGGAAGACTGGCGGAGGTAAAAACCAAACTATATTAAGAGCTATATTCAAGTTGTATGAAAAGAATGGGGTGAGGTAGTTGCCCGAAATAGCTGGAGCTGAGAGCCAGTTGTCCCATTCAGTATTCCTGTGAAAAACTTTTGAGTGATTTAGTAGCCATTCATAAAAGAAACCCAGAAGTAAACAGCCTTAGCTTCTAAATGAGCTCTATATTAGCACGAATTAGATCATTTTTCAATTGGTGAGCCAATTCTTTGTTTTTCTTGGTAATATGAATAGCAGTACCAGTTCCAAGGACAAGATGAATACACAAGGAATTTTGTATTTCTAGTTACAGAACTGAAAAACCAAATATTATGTCTCCCTCAGGTAACGCTGTAGTTCTTAGAGCATTACTTTTTCTAGCAGATCGCTTGCTGCAAGGCCTGCCTTAGTCAAAGAGATTGCCATTTGAAAGCTCAGGAAAAAGGCAGCACAGCACTGTGAGCCTTGAAAAGAAAACAACTGTTTTCACTCTGTATGTGTGTGTGTTTTCTCTGTCATGGTTTGTTGTGCAACAGCAATAATCTCTATTGCTTTGTAGTATACTCACAATAAATGGCTTTTTAGATTGATTACATGCCTCAACTTTGCTTTGGCTATTAATCAATCTCAGCAGCTGTTTATTGCTTTGTACATTACAAAGCAATAAAGATTATCCCTTAAAGAGCTGTTAATGCCTCATGGAAAAGTTTGAAAACCATTATTTTTAGAAATAGTACTGCTGATATATAATTTTCTGGCTTTTCTTTCTTCCTTCCGTGTTATTTTAAGAGAGCTCAGTGCTTGTGAAACACACAACCATGTGTCTACCATCTTTGTTGCTTTTTTGAATTCCTTTCTATTGCCTTGCACATCTTTCCTAAATTGCTAAACACGGTGCTTCATTGCCAACAGTGTTTTGTGTAATGGTCCAGATTCATCCTGAGTCAGCAAGAGGTTCTGCATATGAGGGTAACATCCTCAGGACATCTCAACATCAATACTATTCCTGTTCTTCCACAAATCTTTTTATCAAGTAATAGCTTTAGGACTTACCTACATTGAAAAATGAACCAGTAAAATCTAGCAACGTGTTTATGGATGTAAAGTTCCCTGTGTGGACTTTTCAATTACGTGATAAATAAACTAAGGAAAAAGGCATTCTTTGTAATTTTGGAAGAAGAACCTCCATGTGAGGAGTGATATTATCCTACATACAAAAATATCATTCTACCTGTAGAATTACATTGGCAAAAACCCACTTTAATTTCTGGCAGCAGGTGCAGCTCAAATATTCATAGACATTTGAGTGATATTTGCGTGACCTTGCAACTGTTGTAGATGTGCTCTCTTCACAGAATCACAAAATGGTAGGGGTTGAAATGGACCTTTGGAGATCATCTAGTCCAACCCCTCTGTCAGAGCAGGTTCACCTGAGGCAGGCCACACATGAAAGCATCCAGATAGGTTTTGAAAGTCTCCAGAGAAGGAGACTCCACAACCTCTCTGGGAAGCCTGTTCCAGTGCTCCATCACCCTCACAGCAAAGTTCTTCCTCATGTTGAGATGGAACTTCCTGTGTTCCAGTTTGTGCCCCTTACCCCTCATCCTATCACTGGGTACCACTGAAAATAAACCGGCCCCATCTTCTTGACACACACCCTTCAGTTATTTGTAAACATTGATAAGATCCTCTCTCAGCCTTCTCTTCTCCAGACTAAACAGACCTAGGTCTCTCAGCCTTTCCTCATAAGAGAGATGTTCCAGTCCCTTAATCATCCTCATAGCCCTGTGTTGGACTCTCTCCACTAGTTCT
Source organism: Brachypteracias leptosomus (assembly GCA_013401335.1). NCBI lineage: Eukaryota > Metazoa > Chordata > Aves > Coraciiformes > Brachypteraciidae > Brachypteracias > Brachypteracias leptosomus. Next base: position 186,907 of record VYZX01004482.1, on the reverse strand, counting down.
CTTCATGCTTGTGCCAAGCCCACCGCCTTTTGCAACCCTGCTGGCCCGCTCAGCACCACCTCCAAAGAAAGGTTGGGCTGTTCCGTATTTTTGCAGCTGCTGTTTTTCGTCACTTCTTGTATCTACAACCTGCCCCTGAGCACAGAAAGGAAGGATTGGGTCAAAGAATCATTCCTCTTTCTGTCCTTGTTCCTGTGCACAATTGCCCAGCAAACTACAATCTGGCCCATCATTTCTGTCTTCATGCACAGGAGATGTTAAACCAGTCAGTGTTAAACCACAAGCTCGGGTTTTGCAAGCTTTTCTATGGTCTCCTGTCAGTGTGGTCTTGAGTCATGATGCAAGGAAAACCATTCTAGTGGTGAGAAATTGGATTACATTCAGTCATCTACTACTTTTACTTAAAAATATCAGCAAAAGCCAAGGGTGTGAATAAAATTTTGTAATAGTTATCCTCTCCTTCAAAACTGGTCTGCCCACAAATACTAAGACCACTAATCAGCCATTGGTTGATACTGAACTTGGTTCCAGTTCCATTCTCATTAAAAATAAAAATACAGAAAATGCCTGGAAATAAGTAGAAATATTCTCTCACATAGTGGTAGTGTAACCTAGAATATGCAGAAGTAAAGAAGATTAAAAAAAGATACACAAAATAGCAGAACTAATTTGGTGACAGAAAACTTACCAGAGGATAGAAGCAATAAAAGGTAAACATGGTGAAGATGAGGAAGTAAGTGTGAAAGGATGTTTAGAATCTCTCCCCTTTCCTTTTCCTTTTAATTGACATCTACCCTAAGGATGCTTTAAATCATCAAAATATTCCTAGAGAATACAATTTCACATTTTGTTAGTAGGTGGATGCAGCCCATTCATCTTATGAGTCTTCAATTTTGTAAAATTAGTTACAGAATTAGAAACTGCAGACTGACACATGCGAGAGGAAAAGACTCATCTAAGAACACCTATTTTTAGTAGCTGTATCTAGTGGAATGAATAAATAAGGAAGGTAACATGCCATGATGAATCTTTCTGGTGAACCTCATGTACAACATCTTGAGAACTTACTGTAGACAGAGGGTGTGCAGTGAAAAACTGCTTATCTTTTGAGATATCACCTGTCACCATCCCTGCTTCTGAGAAGCAGATACAGAGCACAGGCAGTGCAAAGAATGGCTCTTAAATGGTACAAAACTTCCCATTCAATAAGGTTCAATGTAATCACAAAGGTCGGTATTGCCAGATGCTGTGAAATGTTAATAGTCAATGTTGCATCAAAAGAGCCCTAAAATTAGCCCCATTATAGATTTAGGAAGATTTTTCAGCTACATTTAAGTCTAAATACGATGGAAGTAGAGTGAAAGTTGCTAAAACCAACACTACAACAAGGTCTAATTTAATTACCACACGATAAATACTTTAAAAGTATAGCCTTTATTTTGAAAGCTGAGGTTATGCTTCTGATGGTAAATCCCGGACATAGATACCATGTTTCCATCATGCCAGGCAGCAAAGCTGTAGTATTGCTGGCTGCTGCAGTGTCACTCAGCCTGGTCCAGGCAGGACATACCTAGTAATCAGATTATACTATCGACAAAGATCTGTGCAGATATATTTTCCTTTGCTATCCCCATGATGCTTATGAATTTCTGTTTCTTTACTGCAAAAATCAAGCAGGCCCCTTGGCATCAAATGACTGAGTCTTGTTTGCTCTGCACCACTGGTTTAAAAGTGATCAAGTCCTTCACACATTTAAAAGGATTTGGCACAGATCTGGCCAATGAAAATTTGTCCAAGATGTTTAATCTCTGTAGGTACAGGAGGTCAGTCAGTAACAAGACTATCATTAAGTGTACTTCAGAGTCGTGCTAGAAAAATGACCTTTCTGGTTTGGCATATGTTTAAACACAGTCGACAGAGAGGAAATCAGGTAATCACACCCTACAGGGTCTTGCAGCTGCTGACACCTTCATTCCAAAGCTGGGGTAATTTTGAAAGGTAGGCATATTTGGTAATACAGACTGTGAGAAGCAGATGAAACTGAAGGTACAAGAAACAGCATTGCTAGGTATGAGGGGTTTAAAAACCCCGGTATTTCTTTCAGCTCTCCTCTCTTACCACACCACTTTTTTTTAGGCAGTTCTTTTCTACCTTTCAGCTCTCCAGTCACTGCTCCTAGAGCAAGCCCACACAAGGGAAAAAACCAAGAAGTTTGTTCAGTAGGCTCCCAAAATACTTTCCAACAGTCTCCAGCTGTGATACAAGCAGAACGTAATATTCTCTCTAAGTTGTCTCTGGGATGGAGCATCATTTTGCTAGTGTGTTTATACATCATCTCACATTACGAAGACATGACAGGACTACAGAGTATTATCAATCTGCAAGCGATAGATGAACCAAACATACAAAGCTGAATCCCAGAGAATGGGTTCAAAGTGAAAAAAATGGTCGCTTAAAGCAAATTTTCTATCGTTATGATTTTTAGAAGACAATTGTTGGAAACTGCTCAGATATTGAGGTTTTGCCTTCTGTTAAGGAATATGAAAGGAAAGAAATATATGAAGAACTGAAGCAGTTGTGCCCTTCTCTTGAAAATTTTGACTACTGGCTAGATAAGCAAAAGGGAATTTTGGAGCCATCAAATTCAATAGAGAAGTTCTCTCTTCATACTCTGGCAGCAATGTCAAATGCTAATAAGAAAACATTTGTTCTAGTTCCAGGAAGTTCTGTGGGCACTTTGAATGATATACAAATTCCCTTTGCTAGGAGCATGTGTTTCCAAGAAAAAGACACACTGCAAATTTAATGTGAAATCTAATTTCAAAAAATACACACAAATTAAAGCCCCCAACAACACCCCCTATTATTCTTACAGAGCACTATCAAAAGAATGAAAGCTGCTTTACATACTTTAAATTAGTTTTATCAGTCCAATGATGAAACTTGAGAAAATAAATTAAGCACTTGCAGGCTATCATCATGCAATAAGTATTTGTTAGAACTCATAGTAGAAGACAGAGACTCTGTGTCCCATGTCTTGAAGGCCAGGACAGTAACTCAAAGCCAGAAGTGGAGTGCGCAACTACAGTTTTGATTATCCACTGTGTCACCTTCTTTCCAGTTGAACATGAGGACTGAAACCTTCCTCCAGCAAAGGCTGGCAGATTGAGACCCTCTGGGTTATGGCAGACCACACAGGCAGCAAAGCCATTCCTCCCCGTCTTCAATGTGCAAGATACCATGATTTCTATCCCGTGCGTCCATCACCAAGCCCATGTGACGCCCTTTACAGGATACTCAGAAACGGAACAGGCAGTGCTTGAAGCAAAAGACTTCTCAGCTAGCAAGGGACTCAGCACAAAGCTGGAGTCAGGGCAAGTGTGAAAATTTTCCCCACAGAGTTCTCACACTCAGTCTAGTGCTTCAACCCAAACTCTTTTCTTTCTTAATACTAGACCTTACTGATGTTATATGTATGCTTCATAGCAGCTGGAAGTTTGCTAAACTACCTTACTTTTTGTTCCAGCTTTTCACTATTCTGAACAAACACTAATCAAAACAGTATTTCAGGCCTGGCCGTTGTTAATCATCCCACAACAAACTGTAGTCAGCAGAACTCTACCATATTTCATGTAAAATCTGGTTTCAATTTTAAAATAAAATTAAACATATTTAATTGATTAATGGGAGACACACAGCAACTGACTAAAGTGAGATGACAACCAGAAAGACCATAGCCTATAACACTGCATGGGCTCTTCAACTTGCCTTGACTGGATTTTTTTTATTTATTTTTTTTTTTTGGTAGGCAAGAGAAGCAACAGACAATAAAATATAATCTCATGTTTTAAACATGTGACAACAGCTCTTTAAATAATCAGAATTTTGGAAGATTTCTCCACCCTTTTTTTCATTGTCTGTCCTAATCTTTCCTATCCCTGACATTCAAAATTCATGCATTTGTCCCCCAGATCATAACATCAGATGAAAAATTCTTCATGTTTATTGTGTCTTTTAATGGTTTTTTTTAAGTATCTTTCTACTTAAGCCTTAGTACACTTCTCATCTTTTCTCCAGAAGTACAAGGCTAGAGACACATTTTTTGCTCAAATGAAAACTAAGAATCTCATGCAAGTCACTTGACTTTTAGAGCTGGTGCATTAGTTACTATGATAAATATCACAGGAGTCAAATGTAGTCCCTGATAATGGACTTGGCCTGGGAGACTACATTCTCCCAGGCCAGACACAGTCACTTACACAGGTCTTTAGTGACACTCCCTACTTGACCTTGCTCACCATAGAGCAACTCAAGAAACTCCTGCTGAAAAGCGACAAGTAAGTGATAGAATGGAAATCTGGACTCAGAATTCTGCTGTCATGTTAACAGTAACTTCCCTAATGCATGTTAATGTGAATTAGTGAATAACCATCCGAAGTCCAATTTTCAGTACAGCTTATATTTATTTTTCATATAGAACTTCTGAGTTCCATTTTGCCTCTGAGAAAATTAGAAGTTTGCTCTTAAAAGAAAGTGATTTCATTTATATCAACATACAAATTGTTCCATAGTGGTAATTATTCCAGTTGTTCGAGGCTAAGTAGTATTTCAGTTGAAGTGGAACCAGTCAGCCCACATCACTAAGTGACAGGCTCCCAAAGAGAGTGCCAAGCCAATTGGCTCTGCGGGGCAATTTATATACTGGTAAACCAATCAGGGGCAGGGCATTTAGTCTGGATTCTGTCTTGCCACTATTCATACCGTTAAATTATTAGACTGATACCTGCCATGGCTTTGGCTAAGGCACAGTTGAGACCCCAGCACAAACCAGGAAGGATTCCCACTGAGCACTTTGGCTGGTTCTTACTGTAAGAAGCACAAAATGCAGCTATGCAGCACAGTTACTGAGACATCTGTGGGCAGATATTACAAAGCTAATCACCTAATGCATTTTTTGGTGAGTTTCCCTTGCTTTTACCCCAAATCCTTGCAACATATTCCATGTTTCCCATGTCTGCATGGATCCTAAGTGCCTGTGCAGAGTGAAACTTCTGCAGCATTTGATACTGGATATCTGCCCCGCAGCATAAAGATTTGACTAAAGATGACCAGGCCTCAGACACAACAAAAAATGTTCTTTTCATTCCTCTTATCTTTTTATATTTCAAAGGAATATCGGATATTTTTCATTTCCTACCCCCAGAGGAATATGGCCTGCTGAGCAATAATTCCATTTCGGTAGCTCATCCTAGCAATTTCCAGTAGCAGCATTTCTTATGTAGTCTTTTTTATACCAAAGTAAAGAATTATCTGAATGCACCATATTTTAAATAATTTCAATTATGATGCTGTCACTTTTTATAACAGATGGTAGCACAGAAAAACAATAGTCCATCAGTGTACCAATGTAAAAAATTAGTTGTGATTGGGTGAAAAATTGAGCATTTTTTTCCTATGATTTAAGACACTGGAGACAAGGGGTTTCATATAAAAAGTAAAATTTCGCCAATAAATCAGTAAAAGCAGCTTTTAGACATGTGCTCTGTACTTTCATTAATACGCTTTTTTAGGTTGGTTGAGTCTCTTTCTATTTTGTAATTAACTTATCAAGGAGTAATGGTCTAATTTTAAAAAGCCGACTGGATGACAGAAATACTATTTGCTCTAAATTGAAAATATTTCAGCATCTGCCAAGATTAGATTTCTTTAAATTACCCTTTAAAAACATTGATTTCTAATACCATATTTCCTTTTCTCAATAAAATAGAAATATGTGTCCAGAGGAAGCTGTTTTTAAGGAGACATTGCTGAGAAACAAAGCAATTCTAGTAATATTAATCCCTCTCCAATGAGCTGCCAAAAATACAGTCTCCATTTAATGCTACAAGTTTGGTGGGTAGTCATTTTTTATTATCCACCAGACTGAGAATCTGAAATTAAATGTTCAGCAATATTTGTATAAATGAAGAAGCCCCCAGCTCTATACTTTGACATAACTAGGACACACTAACATAATAACTTTATAAAGATTAATTCTCCCCCAAATTAGTGCCTGATAAAAACATATGGCATGGTGTTTACCAGGAGAAAGAGCTCTGGTCTCGTATATAGGCCAGTTGCATTCATGACATATGATCAATGCCACTTGAATGATGTCCAGTAATGCCCTTTGGATATTTCATTGCTGTTATTAAGGCAATACAGAGGTAAATGTAATATCTGAAATATCCTTTATGTATGCTAACCTCATATTATGTGGTTGATATTAGAAGCCTCATTTATTCTGTTTGGAAAGTCGAAATTAAAATGTCTGTACTTGGGCAGAGCAAAGGTCTCTGTAGCTTGGTTCCCTCTTCCCCAGAGTGGCCAATTGTGGGTGCTTATGAAAAGCTCATTAGACATAAAAATTGATTCTTTCCAGGACATATCCTATAGCTCCCAATAATTCCAATGTGTATTCTATATTCAGTTCTACATTATGGGAAAAATTACTTCCATGTGCTTGGAACCTGCCAAATGAGAACTTTATAGACTCCCATTCAGTTCCCTCATTGTGAGAAGCTGTACATAACTGCTCTCCATCTCCCCTAATACCAGTCACCATTTTCATACATTGCTTTCCTAGTATCCCCTCAATTACCCTTTCTCCAAAGAGAAACATCCTAGTCTGTTTATTTTTCATTTATGATCTCCTCATGGAAAAGTTCCACACCTTTCATCATTCCTCTTGATCTTCCTTGTAATCTAAAGAAAAGTGTACAGTGCTATACCAATGTTTTTTTCATTTATTCTGTTTTCTTTCCTTGGGGTTTGCCCTTCAACTGTAACTATTTTAATCAAACTGGTCAAAAGAATTCCATGGCCTCTTTCATGTATGGTAGTAATGCTAGTTTAGAAACCATGGCAGTAATAACTAGTTTAGAAACCATCAGTTTGTATTAAAAAGCTAGGATTTTCTTAAATTAACCTAATTTTGTCAGCTCTTTTCTCATTCAGCTATTCATCGGGTCCTTCTGCAACACTTCACAGCTGGCTTTTTATTTTAGTATCTAAAGAACTTAGTATCATCAGTAAAACTCAGCACCGTATTCTTTACCTTTTTGACATCATTTAAATTGTAACAAATCTCTGGTGCAAAAAGACATGTATTTTTATCCATTGCCACATAGCTTTTAAACAGTTACTGACCCACAGAAGATTTTGTCCCTTACCTCAAACTCAATTTTTTATGAGCGTTTATTGAGGGACCTGGTCAAAGGCAGTTTGGAAATCTAACTGGATGCCTCTCAGCTCCTTGTTAACTTTCAAGTGCACATCATAAAGGACTCTAATAGATTTTTGAAGTACAATTTCCCTCTGACAAAGCCATATTGACTCTTCTTATTCTACCCACTCACTGTATACCCTAGCTCTAGTTTGGGATAGCTTTACCTCATTTTCTTGGTACAGAAATCAGACACTCTGGCTTATGCTTACCAAACACACGGCAGAGCCTTAAAAAAATCCCAAACTTTCCACCTTCGATTATTCTGTTAATTTGAGCCAGTTCCAGTGGCACACTGCAAAAAGCCATACAGCAATTTCATATTTTAGTGATGCTGGAATTCAGGAATAGATACAGAATCACAGAACGTTAGGGGTTGGAAGGGACCTCAAAAGATCATCTAGTCCAACCCCCCTGCTAGAGCAGGATGACCTAGATCAGGTCACACAGGAACACATCCAGGTGGGTTTTGAATGTCTCCAGAGATTAGACTTTACAACCTCTCTGGGCAGCTTGTTCCAGTGCTTTGTCACCCCCACCGTGAAAAAGTTTTTCCTTATGTTTACCCGAAACCCTCTATGCTCCAGTTTGTACCCATTGCCCCATGTCCTATCACTGGATGTCACTGAGAAGAGCCTGGCTCCATCCTCCCCACACTTGCCCTTTACATATTTATAGACATTAATGAGGTCACCCCTCAGTCTCCTTTTTTCTGGGCTAAAGAGACCGAGCTCTCTCAGCCTTTCCTCATAAGGGAGATGCTCCACTNGGGCTCTGTCCTTCAGCCAGTTTCCAATCCATCTCGCCACACAACCATCCAAGCTGCACTTCTCAAGCTTGGCTACTGTCAAGTCCTGGTAATTTGCACAACTCATTTTTATCAGTTTGTTCTAATACCTTTTTTAGTGATAGATTTTACCAACTTAAGTCATCTGCACTGCTGCTAAAGATGTGGACAACCTTCTGTCTTGCCCCACATGACATATGTCCTTGTGTCCTGCCCCTTTGCTGTGTGTTGGTACTGACTCATGGGGCTATGCAGTCAGGGAAGGGACTTGCCTAAGCAGAAAGCAAACCCTGTCCCCTCTCCAAAAGCAGCTGGTTTTGCCAAATCGAGCAGTTGATCCATGAGTATGTAAATGTAGGACCACTTCTGCTGCTGGCAGGTGTGGGGCACAGGGGACGGATACTGCAAAATGGACTGAGAGCAGCCTCGACTAATTGTGAAACTGCATCCTGATACTTCAGTTGAGGCAAGTTTGCTGTCATTAGAGTTTTACTCTGTGCACGAGAGATTTCCACAGAAACCCATGCCAGCATCAGATTTAATGATACTGTTGAGAAAGAAGATGGAGTTAATGGTCTCCAAGAGTTCAGGAAGCCTCTCTGACCAGCAACACCACATACAAAGAATGTATGCCTTTGCTGCTACAGGTACAAAAGAAAGAAACTTATCCAACAGCTAAAAAAAGTGGGAACTCTGCCCATTCAACTACCAGTTCAAGTAGGATCAGATGAGACATTTTGAATGGGATTTTTTTTTCTTTGCTATGTTCCTGAAATCCATAATGAGAACTTAAATTCACCTTAGCAGAGCTTTCAGGGGTTGTATGGATACAGAAGAACAGGCATTCAAGCAGAAGTCTCGCTCTGCTTTGTTAATATTCCTGTGATTTCATTTCTGAAAAGAAACACTGCTCTTTCCACCTGCCTACACAGGGGCTCTGCATTTTGATCATTGGCCTAGGACTATCTGTAAATACCAGTTCATCTCTCATTTGCCTTTCTTATAGGTGTGTATATATAAACCTATCCTTTTAAATACATGTATGCAAACATTTATACTTTCCAATTATGTCCATAGAAGTGTGAGTTATTCTTGCAGAGAGGGAACACTTTTGAGTATACTAATAACATTTCTTTGATGGACAATAATGGGAGTACACAAGAATAAATGAGGGTTTTCATTGGCAAAGCAAGCCCAAACACAGGTGGATTGTAGCATACTTCCTCCGTGTTCCTGGGCTGGAGAAATAAAGGACAAACATTGTTCAAATTGCACATTTTCATCATGTCTGGGATTTTCAAATATTTCTAGGGAGGAAGGTCTCACAATCTGTTGCTTTCTTAATTTCTTGATGCTCTTTCATCTTCAAATACATTGTTAAATTTCTTTAATTGTGCAAATAGATTCGACAGTTATGCTTCAAAAAATCTTGCATTTTTTGGGAGGGAGGGGGCATACTTGGCCTTTTGTGATGGTACAGCCAGATGGTGTCCTGTAAGAATCTGGTGAGATTATACAGCTTAGAAAATCTATTACTTTAAGTATCTAAAAGAATACACAGTTGCTGAGGTTTTGAAACTGCTCTGTCCTAGTATCACAGCATTTTTGCAGTGAAGGTTGATCTAGTTTATGGTCTTGTGCTGAGAGGGTCCATGTAAACACTAAAAGAGCTGAATATTTGTTCTACAAAGAAGGCAAGAAGAAGGACTCCACGACAATTTGAGTGATGGAGAAACTGTTTTGTGGATAGAATCCTGAATCACTGACAGTTTTATTTTCTCTCAGGAATATTCCACAAAAATCCCCTAAAACACTCCCTAAAATCACACGCTATTTTTAAATGAATACATGAATAAAAAAAAAATAATCTGTATTTGTATAATACCTAGGAATTCCAGTCATGAATCATATTAGCTGTTTCTCTAAATACAGAGAAAAATTATGACATTCTTGGTCACAAAGATTTTGAAATCTAATTATTAGGAAAAAAGGGAGGTGCCTGCAGAGAGGGATGGTATTTATGAAGCAGCGGATATGATGGTGAGTGTAAATCCCAGAATGTCTGCAAACTAGATTCTGGCCATGTTTTGGTGCCTATCATAACAGATAGTTTTGGAGACTGGCTGGAAGAAGGATAACATTTTAAATGGTCTACCATATATGTTTGTTAAGGACTACTCAAACATGAGACTAGTGAGGAAGAAAGCATTTTGAAGTGTTAGTTGAAACAGGCAGGCAAAGCAGGTTTGGCTGAGCAAAGATAGGAACCAACTTCATTGAAAACCAGGAGAGAGAACAAAGGGCTTCAAAGGGCAGGTTGAGAGAATGGAAAGAGACTGAGTACAGCCTTCCTCTCCTCACCAGGTCTGCTGCACACCCAGACACTCTGCTGGTTTTTCCCAGATTCCCTCCCATCCCTACACACACCTCCTAGACGTCTCACAAATACCCTCTGAGATTTCCGTTCCCACTCCCAGGAACTTGCTCCCTTGCTCCGCTGCCACAAAGGCTGAAAAATGGCAACTGGTGCCAAGGAACTTTAAGAGCAAATTCCTAACAGCATTCCAGCCTGGAGGCTTGCCCCAGGCAAGTAGGTCTGAAGAGCTTTAACCCAAGCTAACTCCCGAAGAAGAAACACTATTGTTTGATAGATATAGCTTTTTAAACAGCTGAACCAAGCATACTGTGGCTCTCCTCTTCTTTACTAAGCTTTCTTGCCTCCTGCCAGCCACATACTAGATTATGAGGGACCATAGGTATCAGTATCTGCAGATCCCAGCAGCTGAACTGCCTTTATTGCTTGTCTCCACATTGCTGTACAGCTTGTGCATTACTTGTATCCTAGAAATACTAAAGATAAAATGATTAGATCAAATGATTAGATAGGCAGGTCTGCCACGCAAAGCAAACAGCACTGATACACTCTTCGGCTTCCCACGGGTCCTAGCATCCTTAGGTAGGGTCTTAAATGATGCCATAATGTTACACCTCTGTTCCATCTTTGCACTCCATGCTTATTCACTTCTGCTTTCCTCTGTAGCCCTCTGCACTTTTCCTCCCTTATGAAATCCTCTAGCATCTTCCAGCTGTTACTGTGTCCATTCCAATGCTATATGCCATTCAGACTCCCTTCCCTAGAGTCCTTCGAGTAACCTCAAAATTGCCATGAAACAGCACTACCTAGTAAAAACAAGCAGAAAGTAGAAGTTAAGATGATACTAGAGTTCTACACTGGGCTGTGTGGCTGTCACACAAAGCCAGAGATTCTGCCACAGCTCAGTCACTTCAGCATTTGAATTCTGCCTGATGAACAGCACATGACACACATTTATCTATAATACTGCAGCTAGTATGAAGTGTCTCACAAGATTTTCCAGCAACATGCTTCTCCACATACCAACCAGCTTGTTTTGCTGTGCATATTATTTCCACCCACACCTACAACATGGTTATCTCTCTCCAGCATCTTATCATAGCTGGTAAATTACATTTACCTAAATGAATTTAAAGAGTAACATGCACCCTCAGCTCTCTGCAGTAGATCACAACTTCTTCTTGGCTATCATTTTTTTGAGGATGCCATAGAGTTGCACCCCATTTTCTAAGCAGCAGCTGACTTGCCACCAGACACAGTTTATACTTAACAGTCCTTGATTTTCTTACCCTGAAAAAATTCATGTAAGATTCAGGAAAATTATTAAGTGAGACCATACTTTTTCTGATTTTCTCCTGCATCCTAGACTTTCACATTCTTTAATGACATCTTTATAAATGCTCTGTGCTTTGGTGCTGCATGTTACCTATCAAATATTGACTGAAATGCACAAAAGCAGGATCCCAAAGCACTTGTGACACCAGCGTATCCATAAATAGCTGTTTTCTGTCTTTGTTTTCCTGTTTTGATGCAGGCATTTGGATAACTTAGAAATTAAAATTATATTCTGCTCTAAGTGATCATTATCTCATAGCATGAAAAGGGTACTACTTATCCTTTCTACTACTGCATGCACATCTCCTTTAATTTATCTGTTATAAATCCTGGTACGTGCATTCATTATGGACTAGGCACTGTTTGTGCAAATGAGTTATGATTCCCTTGGAAAAACAAAACCAAAACAAGACAATCAAACACATGGACACAGCTCTTAAACAGATAAGTAATGCTGGATTCACTCCAGGGCTCTGTGTTAGGATAAGTTAACCCAGTGGCTGCTCAATGTTCTGCATTGCTCAGGACAAGAAGCTGTGAGTGCTCCTTCTTGCAGGTGTTGCCTTGTGAATGGTTGATGATTCCATTTCAGCCTATAAATTTGATATGCACTTCTCCTGCATGCTGAATTGTATAAATTGAAAAGCACTGCATGACTTACAACTGCTAACAGAATAATTATGCAAAGGATGCAAGAGAAGTTGAGGTAGAGAGTATATGTACCAGAACAAAGATGTAATTTTATCTCAGAAATTAAAGACCTAAGGAAATAGCACTAGAGACATTTTCCTCCTTCTATCTACTCAGGAGTCAGACACAATTTCAGATCTTGTGTTAAAATTATCCCTTTCCTTACTCCAAACCCGGAATCCCACAGAAACCAGAAAAATATAGCATTTTAAGTGATTATAGAAAGCAAAACAGTCCCATGCAAGCATGGCAAAGAATATAAATCAAATCTGAAAACCATGGAAGAGGCTGTGTCACGATTCTACTCATGCCACTAAGGTGAGATCTCTCATCTAGTAAGTGGGAATTGTTGTTTGAGGGTGCTGAAAGTCTGATTTCCACAGCAAGTCCTCTAATGGCTGACCATTAGGCAAGAGGTGGACAATAAACATCTCTGCTGGTTTGCATCCTTGACTGGAAATAGCTCTGTGCTGAACTCAGTAAGGTAAGTGTATGCTAAAGATGCAGCTGTCTCCACGAAGCCATTCCATGTAGGATTAAAACAGTGTCACAAAGATGGTAGGTGTCTGCATATGCTCAGATGATGAAGAGGTGATGAGTAGTTTACATGGATTTGCTTTTTTAGAACATGGTGCTTAAACCCCACCTAGATCATACTCTAGTACCAATACATACATATGCATACCTATAGGAGTTAGGTTTTATCGCAGATATTTTAGGCAAGAACTTATATTAAATGTCATTCTGGTATTTACTGTAACAGTCATCTCTGGACTTAAATTTTATGCTAGCTATTGAATAGGCTGTTCTTCGAGACTATGGGGAAAGGGAAGACGACACTGAAATGTGAGAGCTAATTTCTAAAAACAAAAATAGTCCACCTACTGGGAAATTCAGCTGACAAGCTTCCCCCTTCATCATATGGGGTTGTAAAAGGACATTTCTGTCAGGTTGCCTGTGCAGAAATTGGCATTACCTCCTGACATGACACCACATCACACTGTATTTCATTCCAAATCTAAGAGCAGTTGCCCAAACAGGCCAATACTTAAAAAGCAGACTTTGTTATATATGTACAAATAAGCTTAATGAAAGATGAGTAAAATTTTACACTGCCTTAGGAACACTGTACCTAGGAAAAACTACATAAAATTCCTCTTTGTGCTATTTTGAACGCATTCTTATAGCCTTCTTTGGTGTCCCCTGCCTTTTGATATGTGTCCCGAGCTTCTAACAAACAAAATATCATAACACTGGTCATACAGCTTTATTGCAACAAGAAAGCTACAATTCAACAGCATTTTAGCAATACTGATCAATAACATTAAAAAATCCTTTAAATCGCACTGGTGGTAAATATCCCCTCCAGTCTTCATAGATAGATTGGTCTGTTCCATCCTGCTCCCTGCACTTGAGCACACAAAAGTTCACCATGCTCAGATTGCAAATGCGTGGCATAAATATTAAAAATGTTTCTGCGTGCTATTTTCATTGGCATCAGTCTCAGCAATGTTTTGGAGATGGAAGAGCTTTTGCAAGCCTCAGCAGGGCTGCAAGGAAACACACATTTCCCCAGTTTGACTGCCAGAATGGAGAATTAGCTTTATTCAGGTCCTTGATCTTTTCCCTGCAATCCTCATTGACCTGACCAGGGATCTCACCCTTAAGAGACCACTGAGTAGCAACCACCCTCTTGATAATCCCAGCCAGTCACCAGCATCCTTCGTGTTTGTCTCCAGCAAGGTGGAAGAGACTTTTCTAAAGGCTTCACAAGATGTTGTTGTAAGTGCTAATCAGGCAACACTGTGGGCAAAATATACAAGTGAGCCCCAGTGCACGCAGGTAATGGCCTTCTATATAATGTAGCTTAGAAAACAAACTGGATTGGCTACCCAAGCAACAGATGTGAAACTAAGCAGAGGACTACTCTGAGCTCCTGGTGCTACACCAGAGGAGAAAACTTGGAAGTTAGCTCATGCTCTAAGAGAACTTTTGTGTGTTGTAGGCACATTTCGTAAATCAACATTTGTCTGAGCTCTCTAATCTAGGCCAATTTCTTCAGGCTGAGGAGCCCACGTCTGCATTTTTTGGCATACTAAAGCCTCCCGCTGACTGCTAGGAGGGCTATTAGGTTCAACACACATGAAGATTGAAGCATTTTATTCCTTCAGGTATGGTGCTGCTGATTGCAGTGCTAGGAATACAGAACCATCTCAGAATTCAACGTTTGTCTCAAAGACAGGACAAAACAACTTTCCAGGAAAACAGATGTGACAGTTACCATTCAGTGTTGCTTTCCAAGGCCTGCTGGTGTAGACTGCTAACAGCACTGAGATGTACAGAATTGCCCACAGCAGAGCCAGGGACATGCTTCTGACGCAGCCTGCTGTTCAAAGGGCCTCGGGAACAAAGGCTTGATCATCAAAATGAATTAAAAGATGATCTTATCCTTCATTCCATAAAAAGATTCATTAGTAGCTCCATGTCTGTGAGGAAAAGGTTAAATCTTAACAGTGTTTTGTGCCAAATTCTTCACTTTAGATACAATTAGTGTCCATTGGTATCTAAGATTAATTCATGCAACAGTAGCTGCAGTGATGATTTTTTTTTGCAGTCTGAGAAAAATTTACACTGAAATGTGGAATAAGGCTACATCAAAGGTAAAATAAACAAAACATCATAGGCAATGTCAGCCAAGAAAATATGCTCCAGCACTGCAATCCTTTGTACTGTTGAACTGCTCACTCTCTGGTTTTCACATTTTCAGCCTGTGCAGATTTTTTCTTTGCAAACTGAAATTGGAGTAAAGTTGTGGTTAAACCCTTCTTCTGTCCAGCCTCATTCCTTGAATAATCAGATGTAGAAGAAATAAACTACGAATTCTCTCTTCCAGCAGTCGGAGTATCACAAAATAAATTGCACTTCATCTGTAGCAACAGAACTGTCCATTTCTTCCAAGCAGATGAAATATAAAATATGCAGTAATGCTTAGAGCACTTGCTAATTATTTAACAGAGGGATTTTCCACAGAAAACACATTTAAAAATTGAAAAGCTTCACTAGTTGACCAGAACATTTAAAACTGATCTTTATCAATGATATTTTCAAGCAGAGGACTGCAGCTGACCCCCATCTTGCAGCCTGAATTCAGCTGAAGCCTACACAGTGTTATAGATCTGCCTGCAAAATGTGTTCCTAACAGGAAAAAAAACTGGTATCACACATCTGAAGCGGGAATGATTTCTAAAGACTGGCCAGGAAAAAGCAGTGTCAAGACTGGGAGGGGATTTCCAGTACTGCCTTGACTGAACTTCTTGTTCCTCCGTGCCTTGGTAGCACAGCCTTAGCAGCAACCCTTGCCCACCCTGTGAAACTCTGGAGCTGAGGTGCTGCAGCACACAGTAACTTCCAGTGAGTGTCATTCACAGTAACATTGTATTGTTCATCATTCAGCATCCCATTTCCTTAAACATCCTAAAATCTGGGGCTTGTTGGATTTTTGTTTTTTCTTTTTCAGTGGAGCTGCACACATCAGTTTATCAGCCAGCTGTCCCTATGTCCCTCTTTTGAGCTGATGTCACCACTTCAGCACCGTCCATCCATCTTCCCCTGCAGTGTGTGCTCCTTTCCTAAGGTCTGCAAATTTCACTTGCCATTAATTTTGTCCATTCACCACAGTTGTTTAGGAGAAAATAAAAAAGATGAGGAAATGTTGACATTGCTAGTTGCCCGACCTGTCTTAAACAGATATGTAGGACTGAAAATGAGGAGGGGTCAGGGATTGCAGTCTCCCAGGGTCACGTGAAGAGAATTAGAAAAAATTATTGATGAGCAAAAAATTGAGCATAGTAAGAGCTCAGTTGGCAAAAAAAAAAAAAAAAAAAGAGAAGACTGGAGGTACACATGCTGACTGTCTTCAAAATTTGTAAATTCTATCGTAAAAAAGGAAGGGAACAACCTGTTCTCTACATGGATGGGGCAAGAAGTAATGGGGTTAAACTGCAACTAAGGAGTTTCGAATTTGAGGCAACAGAAAACTTTTCTAAGCTAAGGAAAGTGGAGCACTGGAAAAGATGCCTGGGGAGATTATAAAATTCCATCCCTGAAGATCTTTGCATAATTTGGATATTTACCAGGAAGGAGTTAGAGAGACTGGATCCTACCTTATGATAGTAAAATCATGGGATGGACCCAATGAACTCTTCACATTCCTTTCTGTCTCAATAAGTTTATGCCATAGCTGTGAAGTCCAGAAAGATCCATTCATCTTCCCCTCTTCCACTCACATATATTAACAACCCCAAGCAACAAACTTAAGGTTTATACTACTCCAGGCCAAGGGCTTGGCCCATTCCAGTAGTTCCTGCCCCCAAAATACCCAAGTTCATTTTATAAAGCAAACCATGTTCTATCTTGCAGAGGAGGGTTAATGCCTCCCCCTTAATGCCTCCCCCTTCCCTTTTTCACCCATGTTAGAGAAAAAATTCTTCTCCACTCAAATTTGATCATAAGATCGGTTCCAAGCATGTGAGCAAGATGCATGAGCCAGGAGCAGGACCACCACAAACACCTCTGCCCAGCGTTTCATCTCTTGCTAATGCTGATCTGACATTTCAGAGGAAGGTGACACTTCCCCAAGTCACCCTAGAAGTAACACAGCCAGGGACCATGGAAAGTTCAAAACAACAACAAAAAAATTCTTGCCTGAGCCTTGCAGGCAAGTCACAGAAAATCTGGAGTGTGGGATTAATGGACAAATACAATACATAAACAACACACTGAGTGTAGCAAGTTAATCTTTATTCCAACCAGTTTTCCAAGTACGGAAAAGCAGAGAAATGCCAAGGGACTGAAAAGGCACACACAGTCAGTCAGTCCCTGAAACGGGCTCTCACATCTTTCCATCTCAGTCTCAGTGAAAGAACATCCTTAAAAGAAATTCAGGTTCACCTTGAGAACCCCAAGTTATAACAAGTCTTCCCCCACCTTGCAGAAGCTGCCTCCATAGTGAGACTTCTCCTGCTGTCTTCTACCTCTGTTTCCATATCCTGCCCCTGTGAAGAAACATCATTTCAACTACAGCTCCTTCACATGTAAAAATAAGGGCTTTTCATCCTTCCTTGGGGGTATCAATTTCTCACTCCAGCTTTAATTGCCAAGTCGTAGGTCAAACTTGCCCTTGTCATACTAATTGTGACTGTGAATTTATGAAGTTCCATCATGAAATAGTGTAGGATGTTTGCTCCCACTGTCTTGCTTCGGAGGCTGTTGAGATCTGCAGTCCCCTGGTTGTCTGCAACCTCCTTCCTCCTAGTTTCCAGTCCAAATTTCCTCATGATAAATCTCTGGTACCAACAATGTTTAGTTCAGTAATGCCTTGTGTGTTTAGCTCAACACGCCCCAGCATTGCTTTTAGGGAACCACTCCAGAGGTCACCACACCATATATACTTCTACAGCCACACAGCTGAACACCTATCTTTAGGCAACCAAAATGTAGTTACAACCTGTAGTTACAGTCCAAAAATCTATGGTCACTGCACACATCCATCTGCAAACAGAAAAACTTGCAAACTGTTGCCTGATGCTCCTATCACAAGTGACACATCACTGTGTGTTGGGAGATGCCTGCATTTTGGTCACATCATGGGTAAGCTTGGTTCACACAAGAGGGAAAGAGCTGTGCAACCATCAGGGTATTGGGCATCAGGCTGCAGGCAGGATGATTTCATGCCTCAGGTCAAACAAGTCAACTTTAACCCCACTTATTCAGCCTTTATTAGGCTAAACAAGATGAGCTTTGGGACTGCTCTCCAGCATGCTGAAGCACAGAACAAATTACATTTTCTGCCAAAACAGACCGGTGCATTTGGATCTTGGTTTTGCATATCTTCTCCTGCTATAACATAACACAACACCATTTTGACTCCATCTGTGATCACTGTGCTGGGAAGACAATAGAAAACACAATACTTGTAGCCAGAAGCATCTATCAAGTTTTAGCATCTAAAAGCCTTCCCTGAACACAACAGGGCCTGCCATAACCGGAATCAAAAATGTAAAAGGAAGATCAACCAGGTGTCTGTACCCACTATTGGCATGCTTCATGGCCCAAACATGCATCCTTAAACGAGCATCATCAGCTGGGGACTTCCCACCTGTGGCAGTCCCTCAGGATCAAAACCAGGCAACCCTGAAACACCCAGAGGGAAGCCGTGCCTTGCTGAAGGGAGGGTGCAAGGGGTGAAATTCAAGGCACTCGATTGCTTTTCCACTGTTGCTGAGGCCATGGGGAAGCACTGGGAGCGAATCAGAGCAGCGCGGAAAGGTGCTGCGAGGTAGCTCCTCCTCCTGAACAGTTGCAGAAGTATTAATACGGAGAGTAGCCCTTTTGCCTTCTCTTTGAGCGATGGCGTAGGACGACACTCGCACAACTACGAGCACAGCCAGGTGGGCTCAACGTCTCAGGGCGCGCCACGCCAGCGCCCCGAATTAACCCGCACCTTCCAGGACCGCCGACGGGACAAGCGTCCCGCGCCGGCTGAGCGGGGCTGCCAAGTCCCGTTCCGCGGGGACGTTTCGGGAAGGTGCGCCGGACCGCTCTCGCTCACCTCCCCTCGGAGGCAGCGGCCGCCCCATCACTAACGCGGCCTGACAAGCGCGGCCGCCCCCCTCGGCCGCCCCCCCGCGCGCCGCCCCCACCAACCGCCGCCCGCGCTGACATCACCGAGCTGGATTTAAATAGCTCCACAGCCCCCTGCCGCCCGGATACAGCGCGTCCCATTGGCG
>VYZX01004482.1:105290-166307 GCA_013401335.1 Brachypteracias leptosomus | reverse complement strand
CGCCGCGCTCCCTCCTCGAAGGGAGCTCAGAGAGAGAGAGGGGGGGGGGCCTGTCAGCGGTTCCCTGTGGGGCTCAGCCGGGCTGCTGGGGCCACAGACGGCGGACGTGTGGGAAGCGGACGGGAGGAGGAATAAACGCACCTGGCAGTGGTGTTAGAGGAGAGGGGGGGAAGGAGATGGAGAGGGGCCGGGTGCCCCCGCAGCCCGCCGGAGCCCCTGGATGTTCGCACCGCCGAGCTGCAATGGACGCTGGCCGCGGAGCGGAGCCGCCCCGCCGCCGAGGGAGAGCCGCTCGCCCGGCGCCGGTCCGCAGCGCGCCCTTCGCCCGGCGCCGAGGAGGGACGGGGGTTTCCTCTTCGGCAACGCTCCGGTGAACGCCGTCTCGGCGGCCGGCCGCCCAGATAGGTTGCGTGGCAGCCACGGCTCGAGCAAATAGGTAAACGCCACCGTGTACATGTGCTGTTCGGAGAGAGAGAGGGAAAAAAAAAAATAAAAAGATGAAAATGCTGCTCCTGGGCCTGGCACGGGGGACTGGCGCTGCGCGGGGAGACGCAGTAGCCTCCTCTCCTCTGCCTTGTGCGGCGGCGAGATGCAGCCTGGCGAGGGTTGAAATCCTTACGTAAGGCGGGCTGGGCACCTGCTGGGCCAGGCGCTGCCCCGCCAGCATTACCTGGGTCTGGCCCTGCCGAGCCGCAGCCTGGCACGGCGGGGCCTCTCCTAAGAGCAGGCTTCCATCTGCAAAAGCTCCTCATAATCAGCCGCATCCCAAACTCCGAAAATTTTAACTCGTTTCACCTGTTAGCAAGCTTACAAGCTTGGAAGGAGAATATATAAATCTACTTTGCCGTCAAGCCGTAATAGCATTGCTTAAAGCATTTCTACATGGTTAGTGTTTGCTGCTTCACCCTCTCCAAATACTTCTGACGTGTTTCTTTCCCTGATCCACAATGTGTTAATACATTGCCTGAATATACTAAAGATGTCGGTGGGCATACTCAAAAGGCAAACGTGTGTCTAAGAACTGTAGGCAAAACACAGAACAGGGTCGAGACTTTTCCTGAATTCAATCTCAATTTCTGTCTCTGACTACGTTTTAGAGCAAGGTGATGAACTTTCTGCCTTGCTGCTTTTCTTCCCTTCTTTTCCATTCATCCTTAAATTAAGAACAAAACTGAAGTCATGGTTTTGCTGGGGAGATTATTTTTTTTTAAGATAAAAAATTGCTATGCAAAGTAAAACACTAAATGTTGTAGGAGAAGCTGCAAATACTTGCAATAGAGGCCCTGGTAAAAGTAAAAACAAAAAGCAAAAGAATAATTTATCCTTCTCTGAAACAAATCCACTCAGTTATCTGAAATCCAAGGTGCCTACCTGTGTATGTCTTTGTGATGTGAAGTTTGTGTCAAGGTCTCTTTCCCTTTCTCTTTGGAAGAGGAGAGCCTGTAATAAGAAATCCCCCCCCACCCCCCGAGTGTTTCTGTTCTCCTTACCTGTTATCCCTCTCGGTGAAGGATGAGAACTGTGAAGCCTTGTTTCCCTTTCTGTTGTTGCAGAACTCCTTGGATGAATCAGAAGTAAGCACCGGGAGCTTTCAGTGATGTCCGTGGGAGGAAGGCACAAGCCACTAAGGCCCTGTTCCCTCCATCTTGAACCTTCTGTGGTGATTTGCAGCAGCACAGGGAAGTATGAAGCACAGAAGCACTGAAGTCAGTTTTTAAGCCTGACTTCACTTTAGTGTAAATGACCACGCAAGGTTCAGATTAACGGGGGAGCAGGGGTAGAATAGCAGAAGTACTTAAGGTGCCTCTTTTATAAGTTCTCTTTTTGCATATCTAAAGATTAAGGAGCTATTTGGAAAAGATTGCTCTCTACATGTGTTTCTGTTTACTGTCCTAACAGAAGATAATGGTCTGCATTATCTTACATGCTAGATACCTCTTGGGTGAATCTGTATCACCTTATTGATTGCAGGGGAACTGTATTGATGTAAGTTAGTTCAGAAACTAACCCAGCTAAGTTTAAATAATTGGGATAATGTTCTCCCTCTCTTTCAGTCAGATTTGCCCTTCATGTTACTTGTGTTTCGTAATCGTCCTAGCTCTGCATTTCATCATTACAAGACCAGCATCTCTATTTGTAAAAAAAAAAAAAAGAAAGAAAGAAAAAAAAAAGAAAGAAAGGAAAAAGAAGAAAACCCCTTAAAAGTCTTTTTACAATCTGATTTTCACATTTAAATAAATTTAGGGTACAAGCTCATCCTATTTTTTTTTTTAATAGGCCAATTTAGTTTCATTTACTTACACTGGTATTTTTTAGAGCCAGAAGCTCTCAGGAAGAGAATGTGTTCAATGCACTAGAATTCTTTAGAGTTTTGATAAAAGACATGATATCATAAGTAACATCTTCACTTCTGTTATTATTCTCACATAGTAGCAACAAGATTGAATCACCATTTTTAGCTATTCTTCAGCAGAACTTGTAATCTATCAATGTGTCAGCTCAACAGCAGTTTTCTCTTCACACTAATGTGGACCAGAAGGTCCAGCTATCACTGATTTTGACAATTTTATCTGAGATTGCATGTATTGCAGAAGTTCGAAGAAAATGAATTATAGGACCTATTATATTTTCCTAAAGATGTACAAAACATAAAATATGTAATCTAAAACATTTCAAACTCATTTGCACCGGCTAACATTTCTAACTTAGGTGTTTTGTAACCCTCAAGCTATAAGCACTATGAAATATTTGTGTGATAAATAACAAATATAAGATAAATGTGGGTCCTGTGTTTTTTTGAATGCCTCAGATTGCCCTCTGCGTTGTTACATAATGCATCATAAAGAAATACGTGCCTTCATTCTCTTTAAATCACTCCGGCTTGGGTAGTACTAAGCCTTCCTTCAAGTCCTCGTTATGCAAGTCCTTGCTACTGTTAATAGCTGTCAGCTCTTCATGGTTACTTAAAAAACAAGGTAACTGCAGACTTCTTGTGAAGCTCCTTGCATTTCTGGAATTTACAAGGAGTCGGTTACAGGTGCATTGCTCCCTTTCTCAGCTATAAACAAATTATTATGAGCAAACAGTTTTTTCCCACATTAAAGAAAGTCCCGTTCTTTGCAGTATATCACAAGGTAATCATTTTTTTTGTTTAGTTGCATCTATAAGCATATTACATTATGAGTATCTGAATGCACTTCTCCAGAGTTAAAACACAGTGGAACAGACCGAAATGCAGTAATATTTTGAATGTCTGTTGGAAAATGCAGGCATATAACTAAGTACTGAAAAAATACGTAGTATGGTAAAAAATCCATGATCAATCTATCAAAGCTATTAGATAACAAAAAATCCATATAGGCATTAAGTACTATTATTTAAAGTAAAATCTATGTTTTACACTATAAGCAGCATTCAAGTGAAATTGATGAGACATCTACACAGAGCAGAAAGAAAAATTTTTTAAGACCAGTGTTACGATGTTCTGTATTTCTTTACTTGGGAAGTGGAATTTTCTTTGTCTTTTTGTAAAGGCATAAAATTAACAACAAGCACTCCAGAGAATTAGGTGCGCTGCCTGATTTGTGGTTTTTTTTCCTATATCAAACATAGAGCTCATTGGTGGAAAAAAAAATCAGGAGAAACCCGTCTGGGTTTTCCAGTACTAAGAACTTTCTGACTACCCCGTCTTTTAACACGGCCTGGGTTTTAAAGATACTGAAATAGAAATACCTCAAAATTGGTAATACTGACTATATAAAGAAAAATTTTGCTCTCCCTTTATACTTGTGGAAGTACATAAATAGTAATTCAGTGATGTGTCACCAAGAAAGGCAAATTTTGATTTATATTCTATTAATAGGATATCTATTTTGTATTCTCTTAATAGATCTATTAGTTAGCAATTGTCTGTTGCCTTTTTACAATTTTTTTTACCTTTTGGTTACCCTTGTAAGTTTGGGGTACTAGCTTATTGTTTATTTCCCTTTTCCTACTCATAATTATTTTAAAGGGTTCAACTATATTCTGTTCAGGTTTTGGTATGACACATGGAAAATATTTTTTTATTCCCTTTGCAAGCAGTACGTTGGTGGGAGGAGGTCTGCACTATAAAATGATATACCTACTAAACTGTACTCCAGTGGGAGATTAAATAAGGAAGAGCAGAATGGCTGAGGCAAGTCATTTGTCACAGATGTTTGTGCAGTTCTGGTGGTTTGTTTAAGCTGAATTCATCAAACATGATAAGGAGTAATTTCTGTCTGATATAAAGTTCCCATCCAAGGAGACTAAGTGGGTTAAGTTTAAACTGTGGTTTGAAAATACAAGGAAATGTTACCGGACAGTTGACAGCTTGATTCGATAGCCAAAGTGGACTTAGGGAAGTAAATTGGAGAATGCTGTTTTTGCAATGTCTAAAATACGTCGTCTCAGAGGTAAGAAGGAAAATGTATCACGAATATGTTACTGTGGAACAGAGTTACTTTGGCTACAAGATGCTCATGTCTACAAAGCACGAAGATTTTACCATGAACATCTGAATTACGTAGATTATAAAGGATACTGACGCTGTCGGAGAGCAAGCATGAAATGCTGATGTGATAGCCTCTGATACTTAAGAGGCATTTACTGACAGCTTTTACAGTATTTCGTAAGTTTATAACACAAGTTTAGTAATAAAACTTAGTGAAAATGCATGAGGTAAGCACTATTTATTTCAGTTTTTAAAAATAAGCTCATTATCATGTTTAATAAAGTAGAATACAAATGAGAAGGCCCAGGACTAAGATTACTTTAAAAAGGGGATTTAAAAAAAAAATAAATACCAGACTCATTCTTAGTTTGTATTAATTGCTAGCTCTTTTAATATAATTTTCGCTTTTGGAAATTCCTTTCTGTCATTCTTCTTTCAGAGATACTATGCCCCTGCCCCAAAAAAGAGAAATAAAACAGCTACAATTGACTTGTTTATTGGAGCAAAATGAGTTTTTTTCCAGACTGAAATGTATGCATTAATTTGCTAGACTTTCAGCTATTTTTACCTATGGTATTTCAGAGAAATAGGTAGCGATGTCCATTTTAATGCATCTTACTACAGCATAGCAGCTGTAATCTAGCATTTTTCTCTTTGGTAGTCACAGATACAGAATTGTCAGCTTGTTTGCTTTTAAGTACCTGAAAGCTGAATTGGAAGAAAATACTTTTGATACAGTAAGTTTGGCTTTTCAGTCTGTACTTGTTTTGAGTTTTCTAAATAAATGCTACATAGACTATCAGAAAAGTCGAGGCTTACATAATCAAGCCATACATTTTTCTGCTGCCTCCCTTCCCCCACTTAGCTTTCATTTTACTCTGAAAAATGAAAAATTTTGAATAGAAACTGACTATGACATACTGATTATATACACATTTTCCTGAGACTGCATAGCTAAGCTCTTTGCATGTAGTAAAAGAAAGCAGTAAGCAAAATATTAAAACCTTGAGATGGCTAAACTTTAAAATTATAGTAATCATTAAATATAGCATTATCTAATATAATGTACCTGGCTGTGTAGCATTGAGCCTTTTTTCTTTGCATGGGGAATTAGGGTACTGCTGTGTATTCCTTATTCAGAATAAGAAAAATAAACGTCGTACCCCATTTTACTCATCGTAAAGCTGACACTCCTTTGTCAGGAAATTGGTTTTAATGCCCAGCTCTCAGAAGATGAGCAGTGATTGTTGTTGACAAAATATATAGCAAATGAATCAAAACTCTGTCCTGCTAGATAATTACAAATTGAATTAATTACGAAGAATAATATTAAAATTTTTGTGAAATATGTTAACATCAACTCTTACCCATAGGTGGCAGTCAGCTTTCACCGTAGTAGGGATGCCAAACTTTTGGTTCATGGTATTCATACTTATGCTGAAATTATTTTGATGGGGTATGCGTATGTGCCTGTACATAGGTATATACATGTCTGTGTTTTGGGAGAGGGCAAAGGAGGTAAAATTAACCCTAAAATTGCTATATATAAACAGAGTTACCATATTCTGGAGAAAAGACCCAGGTATTTTTAAAACCACACAAGCAATTTTTAATCTCTCCATTGCTGATGCTCATCTAAATGAAGTAGTACTAATTCACAAACAAGCAGGTGTCCCTACAAATTGAGCAGAAAGGCAAGTATCTCGCCAGCCTTGGAGGACACCACCCCGTGCTGTACCCAGTTCTCCAAACTACGTTTCTGTTTCGTTGCCTATTATCTGTAAATCACAGAAGCACTGCAGTGACGACACTCTGCCCTGGAAATCCCAGCAATAATCTCCCTGAAACATCGAGTAAATATGGAAAAGGTGCTTGGGGTGAGGGTGTCCTTTCAGACAAGGGGAGCGAGCAAAACCTGTGGGCTGCTCCTTCTCTCTGCAGAGCTGGCGCTGACCCCTGTGGCAGCACTGCACAAGGGGAGGATGCTGCCTCTGGGAGCAGAGATCCGCTCAGTTTTGCCCTCAGCTTTTTTAGGGCTTTATACGGTTTATGGGGATTTCCTTTTGCAATACTGCTAAGGAGGCACTTGGGACCCCACCGAAACTGGAGGGGATAGAAGGAGCTAATAAGGCCAAGTCATCTCAGTCTAAAACAAACAGAACTTGTGAAACCACACACGTGACATACTAAGACAATAGCACTGTTCTGAGGAAAGAAGACCGAAAACTGAAATTCATAAGTAGGTAAAGTCATATTCTTTTTACTATTACGGCTACAATGGGACTCTTTTCAGCTAAGATTTATCAAATATTATGTCAAGTGAACATTTTAGCAGAGGTCAGGAACTAGCATTTACAAAATGGAAAATTGGAAAAATATACAATTATGTGTTGCTACTACAGTGTTTTACTGTGATGCAAGATTAAGGGCTCAGAACTGAGCGGAATGGTGCAGTGTTATTAAAACAGAAGGCCTAATTCTCCTTATGCAAGAGTCGCAGCAACACACATCATTGTATAAGCCAAAGCTGGCAGTATGATTTCATAGTCAAACATGGTATTTCCACATATGTGCAGCTACGACGTGACTAATTAGATACTTGCATATGCATAGCCCCATTTTTTCCCCAACTGTAATAATTAGGGGGATTGTACTCCATGTTAATTTACACTCTTGTGTAACACTGTTGAATGCAAGCTAGCAGGTGGTGATGACAAATGCATACATTTGATACGTATTTTGAAAATCAGCTTTCATAGTCAGCTCTGACCTTGACATAGGAAAGACTCAAGAAGATCTCCTCAGCTATCAGGCCTGATCCCAGCTATTACAGGCAGCCATGTTGCACTGTTCAGCTTACTTGCAGAGATACCAGACTCCATCTTGAAGCTACCCTTGTCGTGAGGTCACTTCTCATTTTCCATTCCTCTGAATGGTTAAAGATCCCAGAAAATGTGTATCATGATCAGAACCTCTCATGTTCTGTGCAGTCTTTGACATGAGTTTAAAGAGCATTTCTCTCTCCCAGTGTAAAGTCCCTTCCAGTCTGTCACCCCTTGAGCTTTCATAGGTTACTGCCAAAACCTGTTCAGCCACAGTTCAGCCAAAACATCCATGCCATACCTGTGGTAGAGGAGGATGCTTTTCCCTGACCATTCTAATCCTTCTTCGCACCTTTTCCGCTTTTAGTAAATCTCTTGAAGGGTTACAAGTAGACACAGCACTCCACATAAGATGTCGCCAGGGCCTCTCATGGTGTCATAAATACCTTCCTATCCCTGCTAGATATACAGCAACTATATTTTGATTTTTAAAATTTTTATATTCAGAGGTATCTGCTATCAACATCTCATAGACCTTGAGGACTGACTGAAACACTCAACTTACTCTTTTTTATGGGTGC
Source organism: Brachypteracias leptosomus (assembly GCA_013401335.1). Lineage (NCBI taxonomy): Eukaryota > Metazoa > Chordata > Aves > Coraciiformes > Brachypteraciidae > Brachypteracias > Brachypteracias leptosomus. Next base: position 158,430 of record VYZX01004482.1, on the reverse strand, counting down.
TGATAGCGAAGTTCTTGTTATTCATTCTTAGTTTATGACCTTGACTTTTGCACTATTACACTGATATTGCACGACAAGGGTGTCAAAAGGCTTTTTTATAAGGCGGGTTTCATCCAAGCCACAGGCTTTCCGTGAATTTTCTGGCATGTCCAGATTTGTTCAGGAACCTCTACGCTTTGCACGACTATGGACGTGAGCTGGCACATGCACATGATATGGCGCAGGGCTTCACAGGTGAGCTAGCTAGGCTTATGAAACAGAGTTGTCTCTAGTATTAGGTTACCTCAGGCATATCATGGTATGTTACTTCAGGCAAGCCTTTAGAAAGCCACACAATACTTCTGATTCGCTGTCCTGCACTGGCTTCTTTTGACAGCTCTGGGAGTAAGAGACCAAATTCTGAAATAGTTTTCCAGGATCAGCAGAGGAGATGGACTTAGTGTCATATTATATTGTTTCTATTGATCCTGTAGGTTAATCTGCAGTTTACAGGTTATGCCTGTGGGATTGAAGGGAGAGTGGTATGTACAAAAGTTGTGTGACACTCTTGAATAACATGTAAAAATAAAACTTTTTTTTTTTTTAGACAAAGGTGGATTTCAGTGGTTGTGTTTCTGGAAGGTAGTAATATGACCGTTTCTAATAAAACAAGCAAAAATATTTTTCTTTCTTTGTCTCCATTTGGAACTTGCTGTATGAAATTTGTATTGTGGCATTTTAATACAGCAATTTTATTTTATATATTTTACTTCTGTGCTTGCGGGACAACTGAGAAACTTGACCACTGTGGTTTGATTTATCTTTATAATGAAAATACTGTACTGATGAACTTTTGCTAGGTTTGGTGCATGCCGAGTTCCAGGATACTGAGCCAAATCCATCATGTAAAATGACTTTTGTGCCCTCTGTTATTTGATATTCCAGCTCCCCTTTGCGCAAACAGTACCCCAGCCTTGTGTCATTGGCTGATCATTCCTAGGTTAAGGTACTTTAGTATGTAGCTGAGAAGACTATAGACATAAGATCCTCTAAATCCTGCAATTTACTGCTCCAGGACTTTCACACTTCACTTCTAGTCCAGTCAAGGCCTGGTCATATCTTCGAGATTTAATAAAGTCTGAAAAGGAAAGTGAACATGGCCAAACAACTTGATTAAGGCTGCTAAAAGTTAAAAGGCATCCTTTAAAAACCTGAAGTTATATCCAAATGAAGAAAACAGAAAATAATGTCTCTTTGGTAGGTTATATGTGTATAAACACTATTAACTGTATCAGAAAATGAGTTTGAGGAAAAACTCACTGGCTCATGTAGCACTAGTTTTTAGCAACAGCTCTAGGGAAAGATACAGGTAACTACAGACCATTAGGCCTGATGACCAAGCCAAGTGAACTAAAGAAAACAATTAGTGAACAAACGGATTACTGAATGTGACTTAGGGGAAGACATGGGCAACTTCTGTGAAGAGAAGTGATGCCTTGCAGGTCCCTCGGTATGGGGAGAGTGGATCTGGTCAACACACCTGCAAAGAATTAAAAAAACACATTTGACATCTTTTACCAAAGGCTCTCAAAGTAGTTAAGCTGTGTGGGCAAAGAAGCAGCTTCTGACACAGACAAATAACACATGAAAAGAGAAAGCAAAGGACAGAAATGAACGCTCACTTTTCATGGTGATGAGAGACAAATAGCAGAGCCCCTTGATCAGCATTATACAGTGTGCTCAGAAATGTTCTGGGAAGGAAAGGGCATGAATAAAAGTTGCAGAGATTACTTGTCAACATGAAGACAGGATGAGGAAAGACACCGTGAAGCTGAGGGACTGAGCAACATGCCAGCAGATGTACCTCGGTGTAGATGACCGCACTGTGATACACAGGGAGAAATGATGGGTTCTCTGCTGGCTGTTGCTCCACCAAAGCAGTGTCGTGGGGCTGTAAGAGATGCTTCCACAAAAACATCAATGCACTGCCTGGCAGTGATTCAAAAAGCAAGCAAAATGTTAGGAATGACAAAGAAAGGGGAAGAGAACAAAACAATAATAAAAAAAGACATGATGATGATGATGCTATGTGAAACTTTTCTACCTCTTTCCAAGTCTTACACATGTTTCTTTGGCCTGGCTGCCTTTAACATAAAAGCACAGCAATACGCATGTTTAAAAAACATGGCAAAATCAAAGCTATAAAGCCAATATCAGACAAACAAAACCCACTGTAGTTGAAGAAAACAAGTTTGCTTCACAGGCTTCACCCCACCTTCAGGAACACCAAGAGGAATAGAAACAACGTAAGAGGGTAGCAGTGGCACTGCTGGAAATACGCTAAGGAGTGATGAAGGTGAGTATATAGAATAGTCTGATTATACTTTGACACATATTTGCACCTCTTTTACCCTCCTAGATCAAATCTATTAATAATGATAAAGCAGTTGTTACAGCACCCTGGTAAAAATCATCAGTAAGCAGGAGAGAGCAATGTGGCCAGGGTTGTAACATGCACACACAGAACACTGGGCAAAAGAGACATGATAGCAGACTCTGTTGACATGTTTTCCTAGATGAGGCAACCAGGAGTACCCGAGAGATCAGGGTTATTTAATAGAATCATGGACCCATTTGTGTTGGAAAAGACCTTTAAGATCATCAAGTCTGACTTGTAACCCAGCACTGCCAGGTTACCACTAAGCCATGACCTTAACTGCCACATCTACACATCTTTTAAATACCTCCAGGGATGGTGACTCCACCACTTCCCTGGCCAGCCTGTTCCGATGCTTGACAACCCTTTATGCGAAGCTGACAACCCTTTATGTGAAGAAATTTTTCCTAATATCCAGTCTAAACCTCCCCTGACACAACTTGAGTCCATTTCCTCTCATTCTATTGCTTGTTACTTAGGAGAACAGACTGACACCCACCTCGCTACAACCTCCTTTCAGGTAGTTGTAGAGAGCCATAAGGTCTCCCTTGACCCTCCTTTTCTCCAGCCTGAACAACCTCACTTCCCTTGTCTGCTCCTCATAAGACTTGTTCTCTAGACCCTTCACCAGCTTTGTTGCCCTTCTTTGGACACGATCCAGCACCTCGATATCCTCAGTATTCAAAATGCGGCCTCACCAGTGCTGAGTAGAGGGGGACAACATTTTCATTAATGACCCTGAACCAACAACACAACCCAAGTATCAACTGTGCAGGTGAAATCTGCTAACAAGGCAAGAGCTGGGAGTCGTCGTCAGTACAGAAGAGAACTAGGTTGTTACAATGCAAGTGAATGACTGTGTCTACTGTGTTAATGAAAGTAGGTAAAAAATGTAATTAAAAAACATGTCTGCATGCTAAGGAACTAGTAGGATTTTCAGCTACAGATGGGAGCTTACAAGTTAGACTCTCCAAAACAGACATGAGGGTCTGCAAAGGTCATGGGATGACCCCATGGGGCATTGGAATGATGCAACTGGGAAAGAAGCAAACGCAGGTGTAGGGTATAGCAAAGGTGTATACTGGATTTCCAGTATCTGCTTTCTAGACCAAGTCCTGTCTGCAGTATCATTTGTGATTTAAGTCACCCATGCCCAAGAAATGTGAAATGTAACCACATGCAGAAAGCTGTTCAGGACACGGTGGAGCTTGTCTTGCGAGAACTGGTTAAAAATCATTGTGTTCATTAACCAAAGATGGACGGGGGGGGATCTCTTTTTTGAAAGGCTTTTGTTCTCTGACTCCCACAGCTTTCCTTGTCCGTGCTACTCGGGTCTGTGTGGGAAACTGAAGGTGAGGAGGAAGCAGGGCTGGATGCACTTACCAGCTCCTCAGCAAGGCATGGAGAGTGATTGTGGGAACTGGTGTTCAGTCAATGGGTCTGCCATATGCGTGATGGATGGTAACACTTTTCACCACTGTAAGGCAGTAACAAATATTTTTAAGGATGGTGATCAATTTTGTTCTCTAGCATCTAATTGAACATCAGTAAATATGTTATTAAGATGCTTGACAGTGTGCTCTTTTGCAATCAAGGCCAAGATGTAGCCAGATACTCATCTTAATCTCTCCAGACACATTTCTAATGAATTTTTACAGTGTCTAGAGGAAAGGTCCCTGGTCTGAAGTGGAACACCTGGGTGATAAAAGCAAATTATAATTAATAATATATTTCATTTATGATGTCAGATTGTCATCTAAAGACAGTAGTAAAACCCTGTAGTATAGACTACTGCTAGAATCCTATTAATAAAATTGCTTACTTTAAATCACTCCCAAGGTGTAAGGTAGGGTGTTCCTTTGTTGACAGTGCTTTCTCTTGGATATTTATATTTAACTCCCTATTTATGGTCTATCAAGAAACCACCCAGTATTGAGAGAAACTATATTTTGAAATAACTCCATTGTATTGCAATGCTTTTGTTATCATTGTGTCCTGTGAAGATATGGATAAATTTCCTTTCTCCTTACTAGAAATATGGCACAAGGTCAAGGCTCTATAACCATTGCAGAGCACAACCAGGAAAGAAAGCTGTACCTATTTAGGACTAACATACTGTCCCCTTGACTATTCAGTCCTCTACTTCTTACAGTAGATAAGACTTTTTTGTTTTCCACTGGGCTGGAGGAACTTTTTAACTCCATTTTTTTTGGAGTAAAATTTACAAATTTTCCCTAAAAATTCTGCTGATTTCTACCATATACAAAAGACAATTACAGCAGCATATGCTACAGCAATGGATTCTAGTTCTCATTTAAATTCACATTTCTGGTCAGCCTAATTTTACTACAAAAGAATTTTGTTTTCCTTTGACCCCTTTATTATTTTTGAACCATTGAAACAGGAAGGATGGAATCCCAGCCCCATTGCAGGGCTGGAAGATGTGCAGAGAACTACACTGAAATGAAGGACCAAGGTGTTCAAAGCTCAAACAAAAGCTGTTTGGGTAGTGTAGTTGTCTTTGAGGAGTCTTCTCAGCATTTTAGTTCAGAAAACTACATAACCAATCTGGAAAAAAAAAAATCCATTTATCATCTTGTGCAGTGTAAGCACAAAGAGTTTGAGTAGTGATATATAATAAATATATAATAAAAATGACTGAATTATGCCCTTTTTTCCAATTCTATACTTATTACCATCCTTAGTTGACTCTTACATGCATGAAAGCATACATATGTTTTAGTTTGGGGGGGTTATGGCATCACTTCTGGAAAAAAAAATCGGTGTAACATTTTTGCAGACTATTATCCAATATTTCTCAACTCCAAATGGCTCCTGACCTGAGTTAGAAGAGATAAAAAATGACTGCATTAAGGTATTTATCAGGAAAGCCTGAAGCAACATATGATGGACTAATTTCCAGGAAATCATTATTATCAGATATCAAGTAAATTTTCTATTAATTAATGACTACAGTCTTTGGACATTCTTCCTTGACCTATAGATTATTTTACTTTCTTTTAGGAAACAGCAGAATGTGAAACCTTTATTATTGTAATTACATGGCACAAAATAAAAGGAATCAGTTAAGCAACTGCAATCAAGGTAGTAATACAGCAAGTCTGTTTGAGCAGTGGATACTCAGAAGAGCACATCTTCTGTGCCATAAACCCAGGCAAAGGTCAAATGGCAGTTGTTGAACTGAGGCATATGGATCTCCTAAGAAACTGGGATTCCTGTGGTGCCTACCTATGCCATAGTCCTTTTCCTTCCAAAGGGCTCTCAGAGAAGTTGGGCTTGCAAGAAAGCTGGGAAGGGGCTTTTTACAAGGGCTTGTAGTAATATGATGAGGTGTAATGGCTTTAAACTGAGAGACGGTAGATTTAGATTATATGTAAGGAAGAAGTTTTTCACTCAGAGGGTGGTGAGTCACTGGAACAGGTTGCCCAGGGAGGTTGTGTAGATGTCCCAACACTGGATGTGTTCAAGACCAGGTTGGATGGAGGTTTGAGCAACCTGGTCTAGAGGGAGATGTCCCTGCCCATGGCAGGGGGATAGGAACTAGATAATCTTAAAGATCCCTTCCGACACAAACCATTTTATGATTCTAAGTTGTCTGCTGTCACCCAGCAGGCCAGCAGCAGGGCAGGACTGATGTCCCCTGAGCCCTGTCCCACAGACTGGGAGCAGATTGAGTGCCTGACCCCTTTCCCCAGATGAGGATGGGTGAGCATGACGTAACTTCAAACTAGATGCACTACAAGCTGAAAGAAAAATACTCACTATGTCCCTGTTCCGTCAGGGAGCTTAATGAAATTCCCACTGCCAACTGCAGAATCTGGAGGCCTGATCTGAAAAGTGCCGCTTTTTAACCTTGGGGCATGGCCATAGAGATAAAAGCAGGAGTGGCAGAGTATAGTAATCTTCAGGATGTGTGGCATCATTATCCTCAGACGCTGCGTAAGCCTGGTACAATAGCTTCTACCATATTTTGTTTGAACTTGAACTATACCTTCTTTAGGGCAGAGAAACGTTTTCAAAATTGCCTGAACATCATAGCATTTTTTAAAGGTATAATTTTCATCTCTTCTATTGACTACTTTTTGGGCAAGTCAATAGTTCACTTTCCCCTGGTTTATTTGTCTGTATCATAGGCATAAATGTATTTGCCTGCTAGCATGAAATGCTGGAGGGTCCTGCAATTTCTGTACCTTCATATCGCTGTTTATCTTCACGGAGAACAGTATCCTTAGATTACAAATATATTAATTTCCTTCCTGGAGTGGGAGGTTTTCAGAAAATAAAACCCCATTCCTAATCAGGCAGGGAAATGAGGGCAGCATGGCATATCCAAAAGGACACAAAAATATATGCAATTTTAATATAAGATGCACCTGTAAGTGTGTTGACTTCACTTTTTGGGTGACAAGGAAATATGAAAAACTATGACATTATTTGACTCAAATGATATAAAATTCTGTTTTGTATTAGAGCTAAACTAGCCCCACTGGGTATGGATAGCTTGGATTTAAGAAGCGGCTGAGGCCACCTAGATCCAGGATTCATCTGCTGGGGGTCCTCAAAAACTATTCAGTTTAAACCTTTGTTTCCAATGTCCTTTTCTGAAACCAGGTCTCAGCCAGCACAGCCAAGGACTGGACTCACTCTGCCATCCTTCACGCTCCCCCACACCTGCACGTTTCCTGGATTGCCAAGCCCAACACATTGGTTAAATGCTTTTTAAATAGGTAACCTGGCAGTAAGAATTATCTGTCAGACTAACCACTGTCTGTTGGAAATCCCAACAGATACATCCTTGTTCAGAGCAATTGTTCTCCTCTTAGTATTACTCTTGATTTTGTTTAAGTATTCATCCAAGGCTATAGCTACAGCTAAAAGCCCTTCATGCAGATCCATTAATACAAAACTTTGAATTCACCTCACCACTCTTTAGAGATCCACAGTGCATGCCTCTTCTCTGAACTTACCTCGTATTAGTAAGAGAGAAAGAAGTACCAGGTCATCTCAGTCTGAACTAGGGATCTGAAGTAGGTCATGGGAGTTGTGTGCTCCAGAAAGCCCATTTTTTCCCATTGACTGAAGGGAGGCTGCATGAGTTGTTGGGATCACAAGTGTTTTGGTGTGATACATCACAGGAAGGAGTATTTTCCATTTGACAGTTAAATTCTGCCTCATTTGCACCCGTTCTTTCTCACCAATAACAGTGGAGCTGCACAAGCATACTTAAAGACAAGTTGTGGTCCATTATCTTGGTATGTTAATGAACTCTGATTTTTTGTCTATATTTCATGCCAAATAAGGTGTGTATGGGGATGAATACGAAAGTATCTTGTTCGTCAGCTTTGCCTTCTGCTCAGGGATACAAGGAGGCTTTCAGTGGCTGCAGAACATATTTTATTCATTTCATAGATTTTGGTTTGCATGGGATACAAGTATTTGTTTTGCTGGATTCCCAAAACTTCTGGAGAAAAACAAAAAAGAAGAATTTTGCCACATAAATGTCTTTCCAGAAAACGAGCAAACAAGCAAGCAAGCCAGCCGAGCAGATTAGATCTCCAACTTGGTGCTGCTCAACTGACATCAACCACTTTGCATAAGGAGGGGAGAAGAGAGCATAGCCTGAACCTGCTGTAGCAGTATCACTACAGATGAAAAGCCAAGGCAAGATTTCCACTGACCAGGGTTTTGTCCAAAAAGGACATCTGTTTTCTTTACACACACTAGCAGCATCTGAGGGATGGCACAAGTTTTATGTCCCAGTGACACGTATGGAACACCTTTTAGGTGCAAGAAAACATGGTGAGTTTGGAAGAAACAAGAAGAGAAGAACAGGGAGTATTAACTACAAATGAACAAGACAGTCCTTAGGAGGATAATTTTCTCCTTTTAAATCTGGTGCCCATATTAAAATTTCTCCCAGAAGCATGTGCATGACTGATACTTACACAGCTGATAGTGCAAAGTAACAGTGACCCTGGCACCAATGCCGAGGCAATATTTACAAAAGGATGAACTATTTTTGAACAATGTCTCCAATGTACTAAGCACAAATAGGCTTTTCTTCAACATCAGGCATGCATGTTTTCTCATTCCAACGATTTTGTTCATGTACAAATGTATTCATTGTGGACAATGCAAGGAAAATGTCATTCTCTATTTATATCCCAGTTTGCCTTTGTCCTCTTTACAGTATCTCGGGGCAGTGATGCAGAGCAGAGTCTTACTCTAAACTCATGCTATTTTTCTCCCCATCTTCTTCTGAAGCTCTTGCAGTCACAGAGCTGCAGAGGGTTAAAAAAGCTCCCTAGAGCAGATTTATTTTTTTTTCCTGAGACACAGAGATCAGTCTCTCTCCCTCCACTTCCCAGCAGAGAAGATCTAAGTCCTGCCTCTTGCTCCATCACTCAGAGTACATAATGGTCTTGGCAGCAGAGGATGTGGTGGTAGCAGCGTTTTGAGCCATGTAAGTGGATGCACCTGGCACATCAGTGTGAATAGGCAATGTTAAGGCAATTCTCCCCCAGTAATTTATGAAACCATCCACTTCATGAACAGCCTCTCTGTGATAAAGGCTGCCTTTTTGTTGACTTGGACAAGTTCCCCAGTATGGTCAAAATGGAATAATGGAGGACTTTGAAAGAAGGGCCCTTGCACGGAAAATAATTAATCTAGCAGCGGAGGGGCAGGGAGAAAGATTTAGTAACACTTGAAAACAAAAAACAACCCCCAAGTCCTAGGACTAAACTGAAAGCCTGGGTGCAGACTCGAACTCTGTTTTCATCATAGATCAAACCATCTGTCCTGAAAGCATCATTCTAGGGTAGGTTGGCCACCTTTTCAGGTAGAAATTAGGAACATTATTTTAAGTGATGCTTCAGGGAAATGCTATCTTGCCTTTCAAGTATCATCTAATTTTCTCCAAGGTGGAAATTTCCACTACTTTCAAGTGCAGCATTCCACTCTGGTAAGCTTATTTATTGGTAAACTGATAAGCATTGCTTTAGTACATTTAAGCACATCTTTAAAAAAATCAGTTGATAAAACTCCTTACTTCTACAATTAAAATCACTTTAAATTGGAAGCTCAACCTTAAGCAGAGTTTGCCTTTAACAGATTTCTGCAATCTTTCCAACTATGTGTATACAAAAAAAATATTCATACATGCCTCGAATGCAACAGTGAAATGAATATAACATGTTCCACATGTTTTAAGAAATCAAAAAACTTGCATTTCTGAAGAAAGAATATGTGACTGTTTTCCAATGTCAGACTCCTGAGGCCTGTACACTCACTTGAATGGATCTCCCAGTAAAGAACAGCCTTTATAAACAGGATTTCATCCAATTCACTGTCATGCGTCAAAACATTCACTGATACTTATAGACTTTGTAAAAAATTCACTCCTTTTTCCCTGGATAAAATATCTCAGTCAGGTTGAAGCAATTTTGCTCTCTGAAAGAAAAGTTTGAGACAATGAATATTACTAAATGAATTTTTTTTTAACCACATAATGCAGTTTAGATAAAGGTTATATATAACACCAAATAAATGAACTCTTCTTGTAATTCATACTTCTAATAATGCATGATTTCATATGCTTTAGCACATAAAAGATTAGATAGCTTTAAAATTAGAGCAGTCAAACTTTTAGCACAGCATGAGATGAAGATAAGGAGTATTCAGACACTGAAAACATCTTTTCTTCATCACCGTCTTTCTCATCCTTAAGGAATTTAAAAATTGCAATTGAGCAATCCTTAACTACTGGACAAAAATAACTTCTATGAGCTGGAAAACATTTTAAGATCTTTCAACTTTTGGTTTTAGAGATAAACTGTCATGTGAGAGCATGCCTTATCATTCCCATGAATTGGAGTTTGACAAAGGTTGGTAATTCTGACATTTGGAGAGATGATTAAACCCGTTAAATGGTTGAAAGCTATGCATAACCCTCATGATTAAATGAAGATTTAATGATCATCTATTATGGATGTATGCAATATATATTATTTCAAAAGTTAGCTGGCAGCAATCATTCATTCTATTTTTCATAAAATTTTTAGAAAGTAGCATATCCCAAAGTTAATACTGGCATCTCCAAATAAGGATAGTATTGAAATTCAAATAATTCAGTTATAATCTAGTTTCTTTCTTTTTTTTTTTTTCCAAAAATTCCTAGCATTGCTTCATTACCATATTAAAAACATTCAGACAAACAACAGATTAGTCCCCTTCCAGATAATGAAAAACCTTTGGAAGTCTTTTAATATGATTTGAGTCTCTAGTGAACAGCAGGAAAAATATGCTCTTTTCAGCAAAGTTTTTAAAACTGTTTTCTCAATTTGCAAAGAGCTTCATTATGTACATGTCAATACAGAAGACCTTTTCTGCCAAAACGTATCCTTTTATCTAAGGGCAAGTCTTGGAAAATGCTACTTAGCAAGTTCTTTTAATCAGATGATATATAATGAATGATTGCAGCTAACGACATTTAATGCTTTTGTTGGTTCTGCAACAACTGGTATTAATATTTTTTGTAATTTCACATTCCTTCACCACAAAAAAAATATAACCTCTGTTGTTGGAAGCTATGCTAGGATTATTTTCACAATCTGCTCAATTTGTCTGCTCTTACATTTGACAATCCACCATAAGCAATTGAGAAACATTTTTTGCACAAGCTACATTAAGCCTCATGGCAATTACTGCTATCTTGGCTGATCCATTCAAAACCATTTCTCCACTTAATCTGAAAACCTAAAGCTCTTTCTTTTCAGGCTATATATCTTGCCTTGTGGAAGGAGTGTTACCGCTATAGTCATGGTCAGAATCCAGCTACAGATGAGACATGATCGATTAATGTGACATAGACTCAATGTTAGGTTATAATCACTCTGATTATTCCCACTCTCTGCTGGGTCAATACACCCCTGGGTATTGTGCTAGACCTACAGGCAGTGCTAACCCTTTTATAAAAGTGGGTGGTCACCATTTTTAGACAGTAAAATTTTGCGTATGAGATGTTCCCAACTGCAAATCTTCTAGCATCACCACCACTAGTCTGGGCACCTATTTAAAATGTACCTTCTGGTGATAGTTCAGTTTGCAAAGAAATTTAGATTTTGTTGGGTTTAAAGATACCATATGGATGTAGCACTTGAAATAAGAAGAGGTTTGGAAAATAAGAGAGATTGCAGTGGAGATGTGGTTCAGCATCTGAGAAATCCTACTGGGAGAGTGAATAGAATCATAGAANCCCCCAGGTTCTTTTGCACCAGGCAGCTCTCCAGCCACTCTTTCCCAAGCCTGGAGCGCTGCATGGGGTTGTTGTGACTGAAGTGCATGACCTGGCACTTGGCTTTGTTAAACCTCATACAATTGACCTCAGCCCATTGCTCCAGTCTGTCCAAATCCCGCTGCAGAGCCTTCCTACCCTCAAGCAGATCAACACTCCCACTTAATTTCATGTCATCTGCAAATTTACTGAGAGTACATTCAATACCCTCATCCAGGGCATTGATAGAGATATTAAACAAGACTGGTCCCAAAACTGAGCCCTGAGGGACATCGCTTGTGACCAGTCATCAACTGGATTTAACTCCATTCACCACCACTCTCTGGGCTCGGCCATCCAGCCAGTTTCTAACCCAGCGAAGAGTCCACCTGTCTATGCCATGAGCCTCTAGCTACTCCAGCAGAATGCTGTGGGAAACAGTGTCAAATGCCTTACTGAAGTCCAGGTAGACAACATCCACCACTTTTCCCTCATCCACTAGGCGGGTCACCTGATCATAGAATGAGATCGGGTTGGTTAAACAGGACTTGCCCTTCATGAACCCATGTTGGCTGGGCCTGATCCCCCTGTCACACTTTTCGTGTGACCGCTCCCAAGTTGAACTGTTTCATAATCTTCCCCAGTACCAAGGTCAGACTGACAGGCCTGTAGTCCCCTGGATCCTCCTTCAATACTTAGTACTTCTCATAGTAGTTGTGAGATTTTTTGTTTTTCTCTGGATGGATTCAGTAGTTTTCAGGCTATAGTGTCAGTTTAGAGTCTGCACCAGTGCCTTGAACCCAGAGTCCTGACTGTTATTTCTATTTTGGGCAGGGTGCCTCTCCAGGTAACACAAATACCCAGCACTTGGGAGACTCATTTTCCACATCCACCCTATACTGGCCATGGGCTGTAGACACACACTTGGTCCTCTCACTGACCTTCTAGTCCCATGGCAGGCAGAGGAGCCTTCCTGACCTGGGTGGAAGCAGGCAGCCAGCACGGCAAACCCAGCCCTGTACACAGCTGCCCTACGCCCATGCTGTCCCTGCCTGCAGCAGTTAAACACATAGATGCTCTTTTTCTCCTGGCCTTCACTGAATTGAAGACATGTCCTACAGTTAGCTGTTATTTGTATTTCCTTGCAGCACTAGTAGTCTGCCTTATGCATGTCAGCCTCTGTAATGTCTAAGTGTTTTATAAAAGCTGGACATCGGGAGAAATGGGACATGTTAGCTCTTGGACAGGGAGAATAGTTGATGATGTGGAAGAGATGCAAATCCCTGTAATACAAATGAAGGGGCTGTTTTTACTGAGGCAATGAAATGCAAAGATTTGTTATTGATTTCCTAGTTTAACTTGTATTTTATACTCCAAAGTTAGCAGATTACTTCAGATAACCACAATGATTTTGCCAGAAAGAAATTCCCTCTCTGAGATGGCTGACTCTACAGATAAATGCTGTGCAATAGAACTCTCCATTCATAAACTGAAGGTTTTCTTCGGCAACTGTAAGCACTAGAAACGTTGTTTGGGATCTCTGGGAGAGGCTACATGACCCCAGCACTGTAGCTCAGTGGCTGAGGAGCTGGGAAGCTCCTGGCTGGGCTAGCTCTATGTGGGAGCTAGTTGCCTACATGTTGCAGTTCCACTGCTCAACAAGCACTGCTTCTTCTTGGGCTTTTATTTCCCTGACACAACATTCACAGACCTGAGCCAAACATCTCTTAGACTCAAGGGGGACTGAGAGATGTGGCCAGACAGACTTCAGTCTTCAAACCACTTGGGATTGTGCTCATGGGGCTGAACGGAAACATTGCAACCTACTTCTAGTCTGGGAGAAGTTGAGTAGCATCACTGACCTTCTGCTCAAGTCTTCAGGTGAACACTCCCACTCTCTCCAGTCAAAACATTTTAAGAAGATGTTGGGGGAACTTCAAGTTTTAGTTATATCTGAGAAGCTAATAAAAAAGAGTGAGGTTTCAGTTTTAAGTGAAACTTTAAAGAAAGGTAATTTTTAAGCAGGGATAAACAGATAGCTAGAAGGGAGAACAAAATGCTGATACAAATTTTGGCAGCTGATAATTTTCAGAAATTTGGCAGCCATCTTCAATATTACCTTCTAGTATGGGTCTAAGGGAGTTAACGGACCTAACCTCTTTCGCCATGACTGGGATATCCAAACATCTAAAAGAGGTTCAAACGTCATCGCGATTATCACTTCTTTTTTTTTTTTCCTATAGCAAATTGCTCTTCCTAGTGAAGAGGATAATTTGTTAATTAAATTGCTATTTATTTCATTGTATTCCTGGAAAATTAAGCCTCTAGTCTGTAACAGTGACAGGTCACTGAAAGATAGCTTTCATGTACTCAAGCACTTCACACCTTCTAGGTTGGGCAGTCTTGATGCATGTCCTTGTGCACAAGCTTCTGTAGGACATTTTATTTCACTCCTTAGACAGTGGCATTAAATTTGACAGCAAAATTGCTTCCCCCCTCTTTATATCAGTAACTACATAAAGGTATGTTAGAGCACATGGTTTTAATTTAGACTTTAGAGGTTTTATTTGGCAGGGGAAAAAGAACTGGTGAGCACTAACCTTGAATTAGAAGCTGACCTCCGAATTAGTCAGCCTTTTTCTTGTAAATGCATTTTGTAGAGTATAAACACGAACCATCTATTTACATAACGTTAGTGACAGCCAAATGATTTCCTACCAGCATTAATGCTGGAAATCCCAAACATTCCTTCCTTGCTGGAGAATGGTTTATAACTCCTGAGAGTAATTTCTCCACCAAGTAACTACAAACAGAAAAGGCTGATAATTTTCCAACCAAATTTAGGATTTCTCTAGTATTTCACTAAGAAACCCCCCTACAATTACTGTCTAATAAACTGCTGTTAAATAAAATGCATGTCACCTTACAGGGTGGGAAGCCCTGGCTGTGGTGGTGGTGGTGCAGTCTGCTCCTGTACCACAGTGGCTTCATCTGCTCTGCTACAGGAAGTGCTGTGAAAGAGCAGCCTGAGTCCAGCTTGGTACTGGGGAGCCCTGGTGCTAACAGAGTACTGGTCATGGCCCTGAGGGGTGTTGGTTGACAGCAACACCATAGTATGCTTAAGTTTCTCCACCTCTCTCGTTCCTGGTATGCAGGAAACCAAGGGCAGAGAGGAGCAAGAGATTTTGGTCCTTCTGAAGCTGAGATCCTCCTTCAACCAAGGGAGCCTCCAGCAGGTGTGCAGCCCACCTCTGCTTTCCCAGCTGGAGTGGCACAGGAAGGCAGGGGAGCAGACTGGTGGGCCCTGCATGCCTGCTGCTGCTGGAACACGTATGCAAGCACTAGGTCCTAACCAAGTTCACTGCAATGTCTTAAAGGTTTTTCACTTTTTTTTCACAAGCAGGGAAAATTAAAGCCATGGAGCACCAACAGGCTTTTGAAGCGCCTGTGTTTCTTTGCCTGTGAGCTTTGTTATTTTTAAGAATAAAATTTGATTAAATGGACATATTAAGTATGATGAAAACAAACAAAAAAAAGATACAAAGCATTTGTGTGTAATATTCTGAAGGCCACGGGGGCATTTAACAGGTTTTCAGAGGCAGAAAGGTAACTTGGTTCATTTTAGTTTATTTTTACTCACTTTAAAGAGAATGGATTTTGTGGATGTCATGGCTTTTTTGGTTTTATTGTTGAATTAACAGTGGAACATCCTTTCTTTTTTTGAAACTGTACTTTCAGAAGGTATTTTTTTATTATTAGTGCAATAAGAGTACACACTAGACCACAGCACTTCTACTTTGCTCCGCATTTATTGGCATGCCCTGCCATAATAAGTCTCTAAATTAAGATGGTATTTTTCATGCTTTCAGCAACAGCAGCAAAGTACTTTGCTCTTTGCTGTGTGTTGTTATTATTAGCTCCTCCATGATCGAATTCCAGCCTTGGGCACTAGTTGTGTGATGGGGCCGAGCTCTGATGGCAGGTTTCAGCCCTTGTTTTGTCTAGCTGCATTTGTCCTACCTAATTCACGATAGGAAACACAAAGACTGGGCTGAACAGAAGGGAAGTGCACAGCCATTTTTGTTATCCTCAAATGATGGCTTACTACTTGACCCCAAAGTAGAGTAAAATGGGGTTTGTTTAACATAAAGAGTGGGAAGAGTTTTACAGTTTTACTCCAGGAAGAGGTTTATTAAGCCCAGCTCCATCTCCAGTAGGTGGGAATAAGAAACAAAGCATCTGAAGGCTTCTTAGATAACCAGCAGCAGACCACTTTCCACTGCCCAGCACTGTTTTGCTCACTGGCACCCTCCATAGGAGTACCACTGGGCAGTTTGTGTTGGGGCATTTGGGGGGTAGGCTGCAGGGAGCACGGACGGTGCTTCTTTGCTCTTCAGTGTTACTGAACACTCAGTTCAGAGCAGCCCTGCTGCCCTCTTGGGCAGTGTGGAACCTTTCCTGAAGATTTGGCACAAATACTGTTGCTCACTGCTAATAAAATAAGGCAAACATCTTCCCCTCTCATCAGGGGAGGGGGTTGGTTAGTCCCAGCTGACATTCCTCCTGACAAATGACCAGAGACATCCAGCAATGTCCGTGTAATGACTCGTAGGGAGAGGGCAGGAACGTTGACTCCTGCGGGTTTATCTCCTGCCTCTTCAATAAGGCTGGAGCTGATGAAGCTTGTCCTTTCTCAGTCCTCCTTCCTCTGGTGATCTTTGCTGTACAGCAGAAAGATTGTTCTGTAAATAAACCAGCTCCCTCCAGGACCAGAAGCTAGATCGAGGAATCATATGCATTCACTATACTCACTTATATTCATTTTGCACCTTTTACCCATGGTCAGGTCTGAAAGCAGTATCACTTCACAGGTGGAAAAAGCAATTCCTCCATCTTGTTTCAGGATGACTTTCGGGGAATGTAGCCCTGTGAGGCTGAAGCACATACCCTTCTGAGGCAAGAGACTTCTTATCCTCACCAAAGCCTGTAGACATTCCATGGCTGCCTTCTGAAATCCCTGGTCCTGGATTTGGTCACATCTGGGAAATAAAGTATTGCTGCTTATTTCTCTTCAGTGTACCATTCTTGAGCTACACAAGGAGGCTTGCTGGTTGCATACTTCTGCTAAAAGAGCCCCTTCTCCAAAGGGAAAGAGTTAAATGGAAACACAGTCCTCTTGGAAAAAGCTTCTGCCTGGCCCATCAAGAACATTTCTCTTTCAGATAAATTACAAATCACAGAAGAACCCCTTTTTTAGGTAGTTAATGATATAAACAAACAGGAAAAGTTCTTTTCTTTTGTCTGTCTTGCTTCGTGTCCAATGTTGAAGTGTTCTTCTTGTTCTGGTTTCCTATGGTAAGATAGAATCATAGAATCATTTAGGTTGGAAAAGATCTCTAGGATCATCAAATCCAACCTTCATCCCAGCATCTCCCTGACCACCAGATCTCTTGCACCAGCTATGTTCTTATGTAGGAGGAAAAAAAAGAAGCCTTGGCAAGAATCTCTCAATCTCTCACACCAGCACTATCAATAATAGAGCATTTTTGGTAGTTGATCAGTTTTCATAGGCTAAGAAAAAGAGGCATCTTCTTTGTGGCCTGCATGATGAGCAAGAGTGTGGCATGTTGGGGATCAGATGAGCTGAAGCATCTGCTGCCACGTTTCTCTCTGCAGCTTTGAAGGGCAATGGTTCCTCCCAGAGATCTCCACAGCCTGCACCAGGCTGGTCTTCACTTGTCTTTTATTCCTTCGGGTTGCAGAGCTTTGAATTTCCTTCCAGCCCTGTGGTGGGTAAAACCGATGTCGACTTACATGTACTCCTGTTGTCTCTAAAAATCTCCAATTGGGTTCTTGCTGGTGTAGTTCAACACGCCTACTGCCTGCAAAATATATATTTTTTTATTCTAAAAGCCCTTCTCTTGCTAGGTGGAAAATTTTCTGCCTTTCAGATATAAAGTGACTAACAGGATACATTTCATAATACATCAACATCATAGTACCCGTTATTATCATATTTCAGTGCTCTTTAAATATTACCAACCTGCACTGGAAGGATGGGGTAGTATGTAAATATATAATAAATGTACATTGTAATTAATTATGTAAATTGTACATAATAAAGAGAGTAGCGGGAATTCTTTGTTCTTTGATAATCACATTTTATAAGGTTAAGAAGGTTAATTGCATTAGGGAGATGAGGTTAAAAAATGGGGGGAATTTTTTAACTGGTGTTTTGCGGGAAAGAAACAAATATCCAATAGTCGGGACTAAGGTGGAATTTAGATGCCATAAACCTCATCCTGCTCTGATGCAGGATGTCTTCTCACGCTTCTATGCTCACAGGCTGGGAGTGTGTTTTCTCCCATCCTGGCTGGACAGCTACTGGTTTTTCACCACCCGCTGCTGCCTCCTCCAGCTCTGTATCAATAGATAAAACATCAACCCATAGGAAAGCAAATGAATGGAGAAGTTGTGCACACAAAAAGGAGGAGCAGACACTGACATTGGACAATATGCTGGAATAGCATCAAGTGTACATCAAGGAAAAAAGTGATGACGTCATTTAAATCAATAAATGTAATTGCAATTTTTGTCCTTTAAGCTTCTGATAACAAGTCTTTGTGCTACTGACAGCCACTCTTGGTCACTAGAGTCACCATCTCACAGGTGGGATAGTTCTAGTTCATGAAAACCCACAGTGGCCATGCTAAGAGAAACAGGCTTGGAAGATTCATCTGTGGCTTAACAAAATAGGCTGTTTCCACCTGTGCAGGTTCATAGATTCTAGAATAAGACTTACATTCTTCTCAGCTACTCTGGGGACTGTATATGAGATACGGTGTGTTTCTTAAATTACTGCAAAAGAGAGTCCAGTTCCATTCCGGGGAGCCCATCATGACCACACTTCACCAATTTTCCTATTCTTAAATGCTCCATTGATCGATAATTTCAAGGCATATA
Organism: Brachypteracias leptosomus; assembly: GCA_013401335.1. Classification (NCBI taxonomy): domain Eukaryota; kingdom Metazoa; phylum Chordata; class Aves; order Coraciiformes; family Brachypteraciidae; genus Brachypteracias; species Brachypteracias leptosomus. The sequence continues at coordinate 139,756 of VYZX01004482.1, read as the reverse complement.
TGTGAGAAGCTTGTATTACAGAGATTTGTCTATAAAAGCACATTTAAAACACCAGGCAATTTAAGTTAGATACAGTGCGATGACTTTTGGTAATAAAGACGTAAGGTTTTTATTAGTGTATCACAGCTGTTACAGAACAAAGTTCAGCTATAATATGATCAGAGGTATCTTGCTGGTTCTGTTATGCCTTCTTACACAATGTTTGTAAATGAATTAGCAAAATGGTTTGTGAAGATTCCTCTTGAGCATTTTTTCATTCTTATTAAAGAGTTACCAAGAGGTCTCTTTGTAATTTCTAATCATTTCCTAGCCTTCCAGTTAAAGGTGACAGATTTATTTATTGTAATTGATAATAATGAAGAGATAAATGAACTCTGACCCTGGTTTTGACAAACAAAAAAGTGCCCAAATATGGAAGAACTCTAGAACTCTAGATTCAAATAAGACTAGAAAGAATATACTAAAAATTGTAAAGTAAGAAAATTTGATGTTAGCATCATGGAATAGTTTGAGTTGGAAGGGACCTCTGGAGTTCATATGGTACAATCCCCTGGACCAGCTTCTACCCTAGTTCAGGCACCTCAGCACCTTGTTCAACTGAGTTTTGAATACCTCAAAAAATGGAGGTTTTAATGTATTTTTTTATTCAAATAATTTGCAAAGAAACAATTCACTCCTGATGTTTAAAACAAGGCTAGCCTGACAGTGTAGGGATTTTGTTTTCATTGGCAAATTTTTGCTTTTCTTTGAAATTCCCTGACACATCTGAATAGCAGAGAAATAAAAAATTCACCATTTACACTCCTGTAGAAATAAAAACATAGAAAAAGTCAAATCTCATGATTATTTTAACAGATAAAAATGAAGTTATGATGACGGTCTTAGCTGTTGAAAATACATCTCTAAGTATGAATTTGGATCTATGAAAAAAATTTCTATGCCAGTCATTGGAAAAACTCAAACAAAAGTCCTTAGAAGATATTAAACATACTGAGTACTTTCACAGCTTTTTAATTTTTAACCTTATGCATCCTTGGCAAAACTGAGTGCCTAAATGGACTCATTATATTGACTCAAACCTGCATCAGGAAGAGGAGGACTACACGGAAGATTTCTGGTTTTAAAAATTTTGACAAGCTTATTTAAAAAAAAGAAAAGAAAATTATTATTGAAATTCTGAGGGTTTTAATAAGAAACCAACCGTCTGAGACCACTCTTGAATGCTATTTCAAATAAAAGAGTCTGAATTAGATTTTGCCAACTCTTGTAGTTGAGTTTTATTCAAGTTCTACAACTGTTAATATAAACTTTTTTCACTAAATCATTTTCATTTTATCTGAGTGCCCAGCTTCATCTTCAACACCATATTAATGAAGCGACATTTAACAGCCAGCCTGCACATTCTGGTCAAGGATGCAGTGGTCTGCATGGAGGTCTTACCCAATGCCATAGTCATAGAACTCACATTCTTTCTTCCACTTCCTTTCCCACCCTTGGCTGTTACAACTCTCATTTCTATGCCACAGAAAATGTAAGGTAAGTAATGTAAGGGAGAGTCTGCATTTTTGTCTGTACCAGGTTGTCTTACCCACACACATTTGGAAGGATAAGTAGAAAATGCTTCAACTGTCCAGTCTTCCCATCACATTTACAATTATAGTATTGCCAAAAAAACAGCTAACTTGCATTTAACCTCTAAAAAACAAAATTATGCAGCCTGAACCACCTTTCCCAACAATTTTTCCATATAGGTCACCTCTTACAAATCTATCCTATCAAGATATGCAGAGGAATAGTTAGGTCTTGAAATGAAGTCCAGTCCAGAACATTTCAAAGGCTAGAAAGGGAGAAACAAGACATGGGACCAAGGCCATCCCATGTGAGAGCTGAAGCTCAGTGCTGGACCAAATCCACAACTGCTATGAGTTGTCCCAGCTCCACTGACTGTTTAAGCACAACACTTTCCACAGACTGAGAGTGCCAGTCAGCAGTACTGTAGTTTTGGGGCTGCTAACCAAAATGCAGGCTCTGGAGCAGGTCTTTCCAACAAATTCAGATGCACAGCTCATCATACAGTTGGAAAGGTCTGCGTGCCCACCTCCAGTGGCAGAAGCAACAAAATAGGTTTTGTCTGTGTGTATTGCATAACTCACAATCCAAATTTAATCAAAAATATTTTGATGGCAGCCCACCCCATGCTTGCTTGGTGGAGCTGGAGAGGTGTGCCAAGAGCAGCATCAACAGCTGGGGAGCCTGGGATGGTCCAACTCCCAGGCTGGAGGCCCTGCACCTGCACAGAGACACAATCCAGAGACTGTGCAAGTGAAAAGGATCCTGTTTTTTAAATCAGCTTTGGAGGCATTTCAGGCTTGCTTCTACCCAGACAAGCAAAGCATGGGATAACTTTCAGCCCATACACCAATTCGAGACCACCTCTCCTACCAAAGCTCTGCGGTTCATTCATTTCTTGCAGCATTTTATTCCAGTGGCCACCGGGAAGCATTTGGCAAGTCACTGCTGTTTTATGAGTGGGAGCTCACTTTAACCACACCTGACAGCAGTGAGGTAGGGACTTGTAGCATTTTCATGTACAACGGTTAATGTTCATTTGCCTTTCAGCACTGCTTGCAACCCAAGATTTCATTTTAGCTGGTATAATATGCTTGCGTCATTAACAACAATTACCAGTCATTGTTCCATTTGGATTTGTCTTGGTAATTAGATTCACTCTGACAATCTGTACGGCCCATAAACCTAACCCCAAAAGGAGTATCTTCCCACAGTGAACAGAATGGAATATGAATAATCAATTTAATAACTGTATTTGGCTTAGCTTCTCAACACCAACGTGTTTATCAACAGGCTGCCAGGGTTCCCTGGTGGGAGAGTCCTGCTCTGCTCCCGGCTGCTCTCACCAGAGGAGCAGGAGCTCTCCTGGCTGCTTTTCCAAACCTGCAAATGCCGTGTGGGTCTTACACAAGCTTTAGGAGCCTTCACTTTTAATTCTTGTGGTTTTACATGGGCATCCAGCTCTTCTCTTTCTTATTTACTCTCTTCTCACACTCTGCCTTTCCCTCCCACTCCTCCCTTTAGAAAGGAGATAGTATTAGCTCCTAGGGAAGCTAAAGAAATTCAGAAACATAACCACACAGTCCCTCTATAAAGGGCATGCCCCCACAGCCCAGTTTTGACAGCCCTGAGCACCTCAGCTCCCCTTGCTGACCTGAGTATTTGGGTGACAAACCTGGACTTGAAGCCATTTTTTAGCAACTTGCTGAGCCTCATCTGACAGCCCCCAGCAACAGGCCCTCTTCAACAGCATCTCCAACAAAAGCAGTAATGCAGCTCCCAGACCCAGGTTGCTCCATGTCTGACTGACTTGAGGCACGGCCAGAGGGTCAGACTCTGCTCATACCTGTTTGTTTAGGTTTCATCTGGGGCCTTCTTGCAAATTCCTTTCTCCACCACACATGCAGAAAAACTTCTGGTAATTGCTAGGCAGAGCAATACATAGTTTATCACTCTGGCTGTGAATGGCGCAGACAGGCCGTTGTTTTTATTCACTTTTTAGTTGCTTTTCCAAGCTTTGAGGAAAACTATTAAACCAAACGTGACTGCACGCAACTGCAACCAATCCTCATGGCATGCCACCATTGGAGTCAGACCTGCAACACATCTTGAGCCTATCTGCAGCGTGAGGTACTGGTGGAAGGGCTGGTAACTCCCAAGATAGAAGGTGAAACTTTGCACCGGAGCTTCATTTGGTACCAAAGCACCTGGAGACACCACTGAGCTGGTCCAGCCTGGCCTTTCCTCCCTCCTCTACCCTACCCCTACCTATGCCACTTGCCCCGGGGCTTGCTTTTGACCCTAATCCAAAGAAAATAAAGGTGAGTGTGCTAGGAGCTGGCAGCAGTGTGGGCTGACCTTGACTAGAGCAGCCCTGTGCAGGCAGCATTTGGATACTTGAGCCTGAGACTGCAGGATGGTGCCTGCTCCATCAAACTCCATCCCCATCACCACATGCAAGAGCTCCAGGACTTTCCCATGGACCCTGGGAGAGAGGGTGTCCAGTCCCCTGGTATCCCTTGCAGCTCTTCTCTTCTCCTCATGCATCTTTTGCAAAAGAAAAGGTGGGAAGGAAGGATAGTCGATCTGATCCGTGTCTGCTGGCACTAATATTTCCTCATCTCAACTGGAAATAGATGCAACATAAGGATCAAGCTAGCAGTACACAACTCTTCTTTGACTATCTAATGCTGATTTTTCATTTTCATCAGTTGTTTTCCCGTGAATCACCCCCTGTTAATAGCAAAAGACACCTCTGACACCATTTTTCACCTGCATGGCTCTTTGTCTTTTACTTGAATGTCAACCTCCTTTTATTACAGTCATTCTTAAGGTGCCCCACTCATCCTACCTGGCCTCCAAACCACCCCTGTGCCAGCAATGCATCACAGCTCTGTGCAGCACATTTCATCAGCACAATGCTCACATGTGCCTGGAGCATGCCATTAACGCAAACATTCAAACAAAATTGGTCCCAAAACTCCCGTTTGAAGAACTCTCTCAGATAACCCCTCCTGGCCTGAGATCTCCACCCTCAGCACTCCTTGTCTCCTCTTCTTACCAATGATGCAATTCCTCTTCTAATCTATTTTGTCTCCAGCAAGATCAGTTGTTTCACACTTGACATCATAGCAAATACATGAAAGTAGTCTAGATAAAGAAAATCTGGCAGATATCACCTGTCTGGAAAAATAATTGTTTTATCAAAGTGAACCATCGGGTTAGTCTGGCAGGATGTACCTTTAGTTGCATTTCATCCCATTTTTGATGGGTCTTTGCATTTTTAATTAACCTTCAAGGCATGCTCCAAAGCCCCGCATACCAGTGAGGTCAGAGTTACAAGGACGATGGTTGGCAGGATTATTTTTTAACCCTGCACAACCAAACACATTGTAATGGATATTTCACAGTCACAGGGTCCCTCACTGACTTGACAGATGTATAAAACCAGTTGCTATTAGATGTGCCACCTCACATGCTGGTCTTTCCAGAACTCCTGGACAAGCACGACCTGCCTCCCCAAAAGGAACGCAGCCTGCCTTTTGAGCTTTGCTTCCCCACAACAGTGATTCCATTTCCATATCCCTCTTCCCATCAATCAACCTGCTTTTGCCCCTAGGATTTGTCTTCCTAAAATGAGAACAGAGGTAAAATACTCTTTTGATTTTAGGCCATGCCTAGATTATCTTTAATCTCACTTACTGCACAGAAGCCTGACTCTGCTTTTCTTCATTTTTTCACACTGAGATTTGTAGAAGTTTTTCCCACTTTTTTTCTGGAGTACTTTTCAAGTTTCAGCTCAGGTTTGATTTTGACAGTTATACTGGTGCTTCTTGGTCTCTAAATAATCAGATCCTCTTTCTGCAGCCTGTGAACCCTTGTGAATTCCCAGCAGCCTTCCTGAGGCTCCTCAGGCAGGACTGAGCAGAGAACTGAGCGCCACAGACATGTAGAGTGGCAGGCAGGGTGTGGGATCTCTTGCCTCCATGCCTCTGCCTGGGCCTCCCCTGCATTCATGCCTCCACCTCCTCCTCTCGAGCCAGCTTTGCTGAGGAACATCACCCTTCTTCATCAGTTTGCCCATTGGCAAACTGAGCCTCAGATACATAAGTATTTGTTTTTTTTCCCCCATTTACTTCAAACAGTGAGAGCTACTCAGTTCAAAGCTCTTCTCTGTGACTAGATCCCTAGTAACTTAATTGCACATCAAACAACATCACCTTTTACAAGTTCACTGATGAAGACATTTGTTGATTGTCAAATCCAAGAATATCTGGGCTCTACCATTGCTAGCTTGAAGCATCATTGAGTAAAGCAGTTTCCTCAGATTACCAGTGAAGGTATGAATAATTTCAAAAGAGTTTTTATCTCAGCCAAAAACACGAGCAGCAGCTAAAGGAACAAAGACAAAGCATATTTCTGACCCCATAGCTTCACTCCTGCTGAGTTTCAGGCACCATGCATGACCATCAGAAGGGCAAAAACTTCTCAGCCAAATGTTGCCAGAAACAACATGGAAGCATGTGTGGTTATCAGCCCGAGGTGTTCTAAGGCACAGTGGAAAATGCTTCTCACTATCTGGAGGACAGAAGCAGGTCACATCCAAATGGTGTTGGAGAAGATTTTCCTTGACTGACCTCTCCAGTGCAGAGGGGTGCGTGTTGCACAAAATACTATCTGGCCTTGCCTGCGTGAGGCTGGGATCAGTGTCAAGAGTGATTCTCTCAAGATCTGCATTTCATTTCACCTAACCTCATCAATTATCTCTGCCCTCCAAATCCTGCTGGATGTGTCAGTTTAGCAGTTAAAGGAAAAGGATTTTTCCTTCCAAGAGCAGACACACCACAAGTGCTGTCATGAAAGAGAATTTATAGATCCCTGTTTTCTATCTGGTTACACTTTTGAGAATATTTTTGACAGCGATAGCAGTTCTTTGGTGCTTGAGATGGGAAGCTGGGCCTTAGGATGGCCACTGAGACAATCCCTTTTCTGCAGTTCTGAGACCATGACATGTGTCAGAGGACTGGATCATGATTTTAGCCCAAATGAGCCACAGATGCACCCTGAAAATGTATGAGGACTGAAGAAGCTGTGATGTCAGTCCATGTGCCATACAGCGTGTCCTATAGAATGCTGTAGGACAGTGGTCAAATAAAATGTGTAAGAAGTTGTCGTTGTACTGAATCCTGGCCTTAGCAGAGAAACCTTAGCAGGGCCAGATCCACATCTCTTGCTCTGTTCTCAGCAGCCAGATGCGAAACAACTATTACATTGTGAAATATCATGAGGCTGCTGGGGAGCAAAAAACACATCAATATTGTCTTCTGGTTGCATCGAGTCATGGTGATTTTGCTTGACTGCACGCCTGGATGAAACAACAGAGAACACAAACAGAGATGGGGCCAGAGCTTACCTGTGCACTACTTTTATCTTCCTGCCTTTCGGAGCAACGTCTAGGTGATAAGTCCATCTCTTTACAAAACAGGAAAACCGTGGGTTGGTTGGCTTCTCTGATGAGCTATAAATTACATGGGCTTTACCTGGCTCCCAGCCTGCACCATGCGCTAGGGAAGGCGGGCGCTAATGGAGGGTGCTGAGGTGGCCAGCGATAGGGTAATTACTGTTATTGCATTAGGAGAGAATAGCTGAGACTTAAGAGCCGGAGGGAAAAAAAGTCCCAGGAACTGGAGCACTGAAGGCATTGCTAGCTGCACGCACACAAAGGTGACCTACCTATAAATAATCTGACCTCTTTGTTCCAGTAAAATGGCGCAAAAATTAAGACCCTGGTTCAGGAAGAAACTTAAAATGCATGACTAAACTCAGCATAGCTGAGCAGACCTATTGGCACTCCTGGGGCCTGAAGGCATTTCTGTTTTGTGAACCTTTGTGCTCACCTGGGAGAGTAGCTGCTGGGGCATCCCACTGACAGATCTCCTCACTGGCTGCTGCAGGAAGGTGAGGTCAATTATGGCAAGTAAATGAGTGAAAGCACCCTGAGAAATTTTGAGTTGGACTTGTTAAGTATACCTGGAGTTCCATGAAGTACTCCTCTGCTAACTAAATCACAGCTAAAGAGAGAAACTTCTGTTAACCTCAGTTGTCTGATAGTAGTTAGCAACTTGAAAACAAAAAAGCTGACATGCAAAGCAAAAATATTAGGCAAGGCTTTAGAACATTAGCCTAACGAACGTAGCCCAGAAATTTGCAGTAAAACAAATCCAAAACAGAACAGAAGCAAAAAGAAATGAGCCAGCAGCAGGGCGGGTCATCTCTAGGTTAGCTTCACCCTGCATGTGTATTGTCTCTCACCTTTTGGGAGAAAACCTACCCAAAAATGTGCTTGTTCAAATGAAAAGGCTTGTCATCAGGCTCTGAAGGTCTTTGGCAGCCTTGATAAAGAAAAACTAGAGCTACTTGTGAAAAAAAAAAAAAAAAGGCTTTGATGGTTGCCTGAGGTGAGGAGTAGCACCGTTTACAACTATTTTTTTTCCTAGCTCTTGATCATGAAGACTTACAAAAATCGTATCTGAAAATTTTTAGTAAATATAAATAGATCATAAACTCTTCCTAGCTTTTGCTTTTTATCTTGGTAGTAAAGAGAGTAAATAACTATTTTCCTTGTGCTGGAGATAGGGAGCAAGCCTGGAGAGAGTGTGTGACTGATCCAGTATTACCCACCCCATCACCAGCTCCCTCAGCCCGCCACGATTGGGATCCACAGCAGATACACGTCCCAGGGAAAACATACAGAGTGAGTTTAAGAGTCATTTTATTGCTGTGGGGGTGGGTAATAGAATTTGGTAAACATCTTTGAGCCAGGTCAGACTTGATTGTGTGCTACTGGGCTAGTAGCTGGCTGGAAAAGGAGCCATTTTCCTAGGTGAGGGGGAAACAGTGGGACACAAAGTCATCTGCCAGAAAATTTGCAGTGGCCATTTGGGCAACTGCTGGAGGTCTAGCCTAGTTTGTGCTGTGAACACTGCGAAAGTGAGGAGCTCTCAGGCACGTACCAATCCCTTTTGCCTGCACTTTTTTTTTTATGTATCCAGGGACACTGGGGGTAAGTAATGAGATACGTTCTTCTCATATAACTACTTATCCTGACCCACAGCACCTTTCCACTTCACTGGCCTTCCCCATGCCTTGCACGTATACATAGCCCCTAAAGCAAGCATTTTAAAAAGACTGGAAGCATAATCCAAGTTTGCATTATAATCCTTCCTATGCAGCTTAGTCATGAGTTACCATGGAGCAATTAAGAACTAACAGGTCTAGCAGAGACAGCCAGTGTTTTCTGGTTGCTTTCTCCAAGCTCCCAGGACCATTTCAGCTGATCTGGATGGCTCTCAGCCCCGTCACAGACTATTGTATGGCAGAAACTCTGTGGACAAATATTTTTCCAGTCACTCATTGCACACGTCCTTTGTTCATACTGTTTCATGCTTAGAGTCATGATGTTAGAAGTCGTAACATCTGCCTGCTTCTCATGCTCCTCCCATGTGCATTGCCCTGGTGTACCAAAGAGCCATCAGGCTGCAGAAGAAGCCAAGAGGCAAAGTTCATCTCTTTGTTCTGAGGTAGCACAGTGCCTGGCAAAGCTATTCCTGGCCCCTGACTCAGGCTACAGTCATCTTTGAAATAAATAAAAAAAATAAGAAGAACATCTTTGGGCCCGTATTTGATACTTGTATTCCAACATCACTTGACATTATATAAACCATATGGATCGCTGTAGTAGTTATTTTGACCCATCTGTTTAACAATCATTTTATTTTAATCAATATTTATTTAACTTAACAGTTAGACAAAAGCTCTCTAATTTCTTCATCTAATTTAATTGACATTTCCTGACAGAATAAAGCTAGACTGGGTAAGACAGTACAAACTGTGCCGGTCTTCATCTTCAGTTTGCATCTCTTTTAACAAGTTCTCTGACTGTCGCAGAGTCAAAGCATATCTTATGTCTCACAGAAACTGGAACTGTATGTGGCTGTGTACTTCTGGGACAAGAAGCCAAGAAACATGCCAAAACAATAAGTGTTGACACAATAATTAGCATATTGATTCTCAATGCAAATTACCTCTTCATACATTGTGAAACACTTCACAGTTTCAGAGGACTTCAGAGCAGCCTGTAGTTTCTTACAGGCACCACAACAATTAAATACATGTCTTCAGTTGCAATATTAAAATATGATTCTAGGTGAAGGATCCCAGAAAGACATGCACGTTGCACAGATAAAAATGCGTGGGGTACATCTACCTCATATTCTTCCTCTAAATATACACAATAAATTAAATTCCTGAAGGAGCTTTCAGGCCTTCTTCAAATAACTTTCTGCTTTTTATTTGAAGGAAATGGTCTCTTCCTTGTGTCACCTCAGCCTTCTGCCAAGGAAGAGAAGTGGCTGCAAGTTGAAGGATAGAAGTTTAATCCACTTGTCTGGAAAAAAAAGTTCACTTCAGTGAAATCTAAAATAGACTGGCTTTCAGAGGAAGTAATTTTTCAGGCTCAGTTACAAGTGCAGGGGAAAAAAAAAAGAACTCTCACATTTACATACAGTGGAGTCACATAGAAACTGATCCTGAAGTCAACATGTGGAAAAGTGTAAGTGAAGCAATGCTGTAACTCGCTGCCCAGATTAGTTCATACCCAGCTCTTGCTGCCAACTTTTAAACTCTGTGAAATGCTAAAGTGTAAAGGGTAGTGCTGGCTCTCAAGTCCAAAGTCAACTGATATTAGGAAAGGGTGCAATAATTTTACAACCATTAACAGCATTAACGACCCTGTGAGCCAAGACAGAAAGCTGCCAGCCCTCGTGCCACAGAAAGCCCCAGTATCATCTCTGCAGGGAGGAAAAGTCCCCCTCCCTTCACTAACATGCTGCAGTGTTGTAAGAATTATTTCACTACCTAACTTGCAGGCTGAGGGGGCAGAGCTCCTTGCAGCACTGGGGGAGACCCTTTCCAGAGACAAATCTAATGCTACAAAGCACCCACCAGGACACCTAGTTTTAAATGTAGATCCAGGTACATCAGAGCAGGGTGGTGAGCCCTACAAAAGGGAGCCACTTCATCACAGTAAAATATCAGGAACAAGTCACCATCCTCTAATGGAAAACCCTGAGGTTCACCAGGAAGACCAGAACTCATACACGATGCCTTTCCCCTTTCCTCCAGCAATGCCCTTTGCATGCTTTTCACCTAGATGTTGCCACATGCTAATGCTACCATAGTCTCTTGATGAAAAACACCAGCTTGCAAGCATATTTAAGCGCTTCAGGTAAAGGCTTCTGGGAGGCCTTGAAAAAGGCCATGGAAAGACACTGACCCTATCTGAAGAGCTCCAGGGAACAGAAGACAAGTGAAGATATTTAATCTTCTGCAATGGCACTCAGGTCAGCTCAGGATTTGTTCAAGCTTGGTTTTCTACAGGAAGAAGTCATATAAGGTCAGACACTCCCTGTATAGAAGCTCTTGAAAGCTGGTTTTGGTCAAGCATGGCAGAACATGAGGATCTCTGTGATCAGCCGGTTCCTGTAAGTTTTCATGCAAACTTTACCCTTTCCCAATTCACACAGGGAGGCATGACCAGAGGTGTCAGGGGTGCCAGCAGAGGACATGGAACTGTATATAGATTCACTGGGTATTTGTTCCCAGTGGCAGAGGAGCAACTGATTACAACCTGAATGATGGGTTACACCTGCTCCAAGGCCAAACCCTGGCCTCTGAGCATGCAGATCCAGAAACAAGGGGAGGTCCTAGTCCCAGGGGGTTGAGTGGCACCATTTGAAATAGCTTTCATTCTGATCCAAATGCAATTTGGCTCCTCCACTCTGCACCCCAACAAGTCTTGGCTGTTAGCAGCCTTGAAGGCTGCCTGTAATTGCAGGCTTTCTGCGCTCAGAGGGAAAGGGGAGGGGGCTGCTTAAAAACACACCTTGGGCCTTTGAAACGCAGAAATGGAGCCCGAGTTGGTTCAATAGCCTTTCATGGACTCAATAAAAGGTTAATCAAATCATCTGCAATGAAAGCAAGTTTGGCATCCCCGTCCCTGGGTTATCAGTAATGCAGAATCCTCGCACAGTTTCTTACGATTGATGCTATTATTTGGGAAAGGCCTCGAGTACAGTCCTATGGGGTGTCATAAAAAAATCCACCTCAAACCCAAAAGGCTGCATGGGCAGAATTATGATAGAAATTTACACTTTTCCTGCCTGCGAACATAATTCATGCAGTTAGCACTTTATCAGAACTAATTTAACCCACTTTGTCATTTAAACTGCAGGAAAGTGAGTTCAGGTAGGTTCCTTCAACATAAAGAACATCTTTTAACCCAACTTTTGCTTGTGTTCCCCCCACCCCCACCCAATGCTATTAAGTGGCTTGAAACATGACACAAAAATACATGCCTTATCATATCAGTTAGCTTCTCTCACTATAGCAGTCCTTATCTACATTCAGCAGCCCTATTAATGCAGTCCCCTGCAATCAGCAAGAAAAAGTAGCACTCCATAGATCTCTGATCCATCCATTCCCAATATCATAGGCCATTTCTGGATGCTGAATAAAGAACAAGAGCTCTTTTTATGCCAGTATTTTGCTCTGCTACCTCTGGCCTACATGCCCGCAGACCGTAGCTCTCATGGCTCAGCCAATGGCAGATCCCCAAACTGCCCATCTAACACAAAGCTGCCCTACCCTGGGACGTAACTGCTGCCTGCCCTGTTGCTGTCACACCAGGTACCTTCCTTTGGTGAGGCTGGGAGAGCCCTGTGTCCTGTCTAGCACATATTTTACCTGTATAAACATTACATGTATGGCACTGCAGTTATGCCGGTTCAGCCATCATCATTTTATGCTGCCATCAGTTGCTTGATCACACAGGCCAACACTGAACTCAGCAACATCCCCTCAGAAGTCTTCTTTCAAACAATCCTGCCATAGGTTCCTGTGGGCCCAGCTCCTCCGCTACCCACTGTGGCGCTGGCATTGCCTGCTGGATACAATGGACAAAGATGGCTCCCTCAGTGGCCCTTCACATGGAAGGACACTACCAAAAGAGCTCAGCAAGATGCAAACAGCCCCAACAGAAGCCACACCCAACAGGAAGCTCCTGTAACTGACCGGCTCCTGGTTGATATAGACCTGGCCTCGTCCACCATCCCAACCATGACCACCTGGGTGAAGGTGGAGTCATAGAAACACAGGTAGGCCATCTTCTGCCTCTGGAGCCTGAAGCCAGTGGGGGAAACAAAACATTCTGCTAGGTTGTGACTCATCCACAGGTCAACTCCAACTTGGGGCCCACAGCTCAGGCCCCAGCACTTCAACTGCTAAGTACGAACTGCCCCTAAGAGATATTGTAGGTTTGCCTTAATCCTATACTGCATTTTCAGGAGATGTGGTGGAATAAAGTGCTGGTAAACCATTCCTCACAAACTGCCAGAATTTTTGTAGAAAAAGACTTCAGAGACCCAAATCTACAGAGTTTACTGCAAGGAGCAGGGCTTCAGGAGTCAAACTGTTCAGGAACTGGGAGCTGGACATCCTCACTGGGCACTAAATTTGACTTACAAATATGAGCAACCCAGACCTCAGCAGCTGCATCTCCATTCTTTTTAGTAATGTTTGCCAAGTTTTAGTCCTCGTTGCATAATATTGACAATCACTTTACTAACTGCTTTCCTCGGGTTATTTTCAGTTCATGGGTTGCTGCACTTCATTTAAGATTCCTGAAAAATTGCAAAGTAATGTAAACAAGTTTTTTCAAAACTGATTGCATCTCCCCCTGTTCCCTCCAGAGATTTTAAGCTAGGAAAGGATAGATTTAGACTGGATATTAGAAAAAAGTTCTTTAATATGAGGGTGATAGATCAGTGGAATGGGCTGCCCAGAGAGGTGGTGGAGGCCCCATCCCTGGAGTCATTAACGGTCAGGCTTGATGGGGCTCTGAGCAACCTGACCTAGGTAGCGATGTCCCTACTTATGTAGGGAGGATGGACAAGATGACCTCTAGAGGTCCCTTCCAGCCTAAAATATTCTATGATTCTATGGGACCGGGGTGTCCTTGAGATACTACACTTCATCTTAGCCGACAGACTGAGAAGAAGGGTCGGCAGAAACAGACAAAGGAAGAATATTGCAAAACACCAGTGAAATTTTTTTCCCTGAGGATTTTGAGTTTGGTTGGGCAGGCAAAGCTGGCAGGAGATAAGGGAGACGACCTCTCCACTTTTGCCCCACATGAAGGCAGGCTTGGGAGAAGGAAGCCCGTGTTCTGCAAATGCCTCTTGGGCCGAGTTTACAACAGGCTCAAAAGGCTGTGGGCAGTTTTGGGAGAACCCATGGCACCTCTGCAAAGTCAGGGCACTTTTGGCATCTCTGCAATGTCAGGGTACCCATGGCACCTCTGCAATGCTGGACTGTCCCTGGTGATGCTTCAATACTGCGGCACTCACAGTATCTCTGCCATGTCAGGGTGCCCAGCTCAGCTCAAGAGCAAGCCCTGGGGGCCCCACCACTGGTCCACGCCTGGGGGACTCCAGCCCAGGCAAGTCCCACCACCATTCCTCTGCTTACTCTGTCTCAGATCCACCCTCAGCAGCCATCCCACCTTATTCAGCCTCATCAATCATGAGCTGTGGGGGATACGAGGCAGGCAAAGAGGTGTTATCAGGAGTTCCCAGGAACTGGGTTTTCTCCCTGAGGCTTCATGGCCCTCTTGTAGGGAGGACAGGTCAGATAAGGGGACAAAATCTTTGCATACAACTTCTATTGCAACACAGAAACTGCAAGGCATGGTTGCTAGCTATGAAAAATTATCCAGAGAGGTTTCTCTCTTATGAAATGCACCTCCTGATCATCCTGCAGAAATTGTCCTTGCCCTTACTAGTGCTGCCACCCCTCAGCTTTTCAGTTCTGCCTTTGACATTCTTATAAGATTTTAGGAATGTCTCCACACCAGGCTGCCAAGTAGTGTTGGCCTTGCTTCCTTTCCTAAAATGTGTAGTTTCAGCTAAAGGAAAAGAAACCACCAACCCCTACTGTAGCTTCACAATATCTATGTAAATGTTTTAGATTTTGTTGGGGCTTATCACATATTATTTTGGCTAATCTAGGGTGAATTTTATGATCACAGTGTTTGATTATTATTCTTTAATGCACTATTTGGAGGAGTTATTGACATACAAAAGAGTGAAATGTAGCAGATCTTCCTTTTAAGTGTTTAATCCTCATGTGCACAAATGCAGAGAAACTCATACGTCCTTGACCATTTCATTTCTCTATTTCCAACATCATTCTCCAATACCTGCAGAATTATTACAGGTAAGAAAGGATATTTCCATGGTTAAGTAAAAGTACATATTTTTTTTGTAGAAAAGGAGGAAAAAGCAGGTGTTTTCATATTGCCTTTAAGAACTTTTACTAGTGCAGGAATGGACTAAATTTGGACCAGTGAGCTGGAGCTCAAAAACATGTATTGACAAATTGATTCTCTTCTCCTAGACTCTAGTCTGCATCAAGTTGAACATGAAAGCAGTTTCTTAACATTAAACCCCCCACTTGGTTCAATGGCAATTTGAAAGGTGCAAATTGCTAAACAAGTTTGCAGGGAGACACTTGTTTAGCTATTAAGTAATCATAGGTTCTATGTGAAACTGTCCTGTTTCTTACCGTCTGTTCACATCGTCATTGTCAGGGCAATGAGCAGTGATAAGAGAACTGGAAAAGAAAACTTCTTTCAGAACTTTTGGCTTGAATGTATACAAGCCAACGCATCTGTCATATGAGCATTCAGTCCACAAAAATACATATTTGCTTATGATGGATATCATTTTCCTGGGGAAAAGGAACAAACCCCTCTAGCCAGTCAACTTATTAGGATCTTATCATTGTTTTCAAGGAGTGATTTAGCCATGACTGGGGAGCAGGCTCCTCAAGAGCCATGCACACATCACGAATTACACAACACACATAAAGCACAATAGTGTCACTACCCCACTTTTATTTTTTTAAATCCACTTCCTTCTGCTTTTAGGTTGGGTTATTATTCATGGGGAGCACCTGGCTCTGTATGAGGAAGTGGTGAATCCTTCTCCAAAGCACGCAGCCAGGAAGGGAGGCCAAGTTTTATTCAGGGATTTCCCATCAGATCTTCAGATCAGATCTCTTTATTTTATCAGTAAAATGCAGTATGTAATTTTTGCACATTCAACTGTGGAGGAAAGGCCTTGATTGAATCAGTGAAGCTAAACCACCTCCCTAAATGCAACTAAGACATAGCAGCATAAAAAAATCAAAATCTGAATGAACCATGGAGCAACTAATCCTGGTTAATCCCAGCACCTCCTGACAGTCCATCATGGTGCAGGGCGGGCAGTGACCAGCCATCTCCTGCAGTCACTGACTATCCCAACAGCCTGTGGCCTTGCCCTGTGGCCAGGGATGACATCAGGGTGGGGAAAGCAGAAGGGGTGCAAGGTCTGCAGTCCCACGGTGTGCCCCTACCAATCCACCCAGGGGAGATGTCAACTAGAAGGAAGCTGAGGGCTGCCCTTTGCATCATGTTTGTTTGCTCTTGTATTCTTCAGAGACCCTGAGCCACCCACCCCTCAAAACACCAACCAAGCACAAGGGAGCAAGACAATAATTTATAGCTGTTTGGAAGAAACTGCTCTAGTTTAACTCATAGGTAAGGGAAGTTGTAAACAAAACAGGAACAAGAATAGTGAGAGACCCCTGGCAGGTTTTTCTCCAAGCCCGTGGTCTGGGCAGGGCAGGCAGATAGGATCTGCAGCACCATAAATAAACTCACAGCAAAGGGAGAAGAGAAGCGGATTGTGAAATGAACTGTAAAATAAACATCTAATGTAAACATCAAAGAGGCAGTGGTTTGTTTTCACTGTCTGGGAGCCCAAGCCTGGTACTGGCTGACCATGCTGGGACCCTGTTGTTGGGAGGTGGGGTTCCTGCTGGCTCCATTGCAGGGCAAGGACACAACGACTACTCTTCTGTGTCAGCAGAAGAGGAGGCTGATCTCATCACAAGCATCCTCACTGTCCTCTGGCACAGCCCATTACATGCTGGCTCGGGTGCCTGAGCTTTGCCCATGGTTGTCGGTACAGGCTGTCTGACTCCTTCTGACTAGGAGAGACACCCTCCCAGACACCAGCCTTGGTGGCTTGACAGCAGCAATGGAGACATCCCAAATGGATTCAGGCTGCATCTTTCTCCAGGGTCTGGGTTTTCTGATAAGCAAGTGCTCACCTAAAGCTGCCTCTCCCTGCCATGCTTCCCATGTCCCTGCCCATGCCAGCCCTGCTGCTCACAGTCAGTGGGGCTTTGCTGCTTGCATCTTCTCCTGGTCCAGTTCATCATCCCTGCTAGAAGGGCCAACACTTGCCCTCAGCGGAGGAAACTGACCATCTCTGAATCAAAACTGACTCACTGCAAGAATATTTGCCTTTTTACCTGTATTTATACTTCTGGCCTTTCAGATTTGCAGGCATCCAGCCATAAGAAGGGTCAACAGATACCAGAGCATGTGGTGCCCAAGAGGAGCACTTTCTGCACTGGTTTTCATCAGGAAAAGGAAACCTACAGGGCAGGGCATCTTCCCAATGTTTTGAGTCTCACCAGGAGAGAGCAACTTCTGTTTGCAGCGAGGCATGCCTGGAGAATGAATTAGGACAACGTGTGGCTTCTCCAGGGGCAAAGGGAGACGCTAGAGAGCAGAAGGAAACCAAGCACCAGGCTTTGAGCAGGTGGTTACACTACATCAATACCTCTCCGGGGTCTGGGGCACACCCTGGCTCATACGTCAACACACCGGGACAAGATTACTCAATACCTGTTACGCTCAAACCAGGAGAAAAGATAACAATTTGCTACTGTACATAGAGACCTGTGCCTCAGATAGGAAAGGGCAGAAGCCTCTGTGCTTTTGTTTTATTTTGTTTTGGTTTTAAAGCTGTTTCAACACTTTAAGGCAAGCCATAGGAGCAAGAAGTTAAAAAGGACCTCAGGAGATCATCCTCCTGCTCTGAGACAGGGCAAAGGAAAATCCAAGCAAACATTTTGCTCCCCAAAACACCCTTAATGAAGAAAAATCCACACCTCTAGGAAATGTGTTAATTACCCGTGTAGCTAGGAGAGCATAACCTACATTTGCTGCAGATGAAACAGTTCTGTCCTTTCCTTAGTGGGCAGGAAGGGTTTTCTTTAGCAATCTCCTATATAAAGGGCAGTTTGTGTCCCCTCTTAACCTGTTTTAACAAATGAAATCAGCCTTCTCCCAGAGGTTCCCATTCTTACTAACTCTGATCATTCTCATTGCTCTTCCTCGGGCTGGCTCCAGCAATGATGACTGCCCCAGTGCCACATCACTGCAGCAGGAGCTCAGGCAGTTTCTAGCTCATTATTGCCCACAGTACCTTTTTTCTGGTGCTGCTGCTCATGTCCCACTTAGCGTACATGTAGCTGATTCCTCCTTCCTTAGCATGGTGCTGTGCACCTTTGTCTACTGCATTTCATCTGGGGTATTTTCCCTCCCAGTTCCTCATGGTGGCACATGGTGGCATTCATCATTCCGCATGAGGGCCTTACTTAGGGTGTGGAGCACGTGTCCTCCAGCTGCTGCGCTGGCTGACACACCAGCAGTCAGAGGCTGCTGCCAACTTTTGGGTTTCCAGGGCCCCAAGGCTGGGTGGGGCAGGCAGCATGGGGACCAGGGGGACAAGTGTGGCACAAGATTAGGCTCACAGGGGGAGGATAGGACAGGTGGCAGGGGAGATAGTGTGCAGGTCCTGCTTTGGAAACATACATGTGAGAGCCGATAGTTGTTGAAGTGTCTCAGCAGAAATCCAGTTTCTATTTCCAAATGCCTCTTCTGTGGCCACCACCTGTGGTTTTACCAGGAGGAGGGCGGAGGGGCTGAAAACTGACAATCAGCCAGAAAGTCTGTGGGGCACAGCAGAGAAATCCCCAGGCAAAAGGGACTTTTAGCTGATTACCTTTGCTCAACAGGACAGTCTGCATACTGTAATGTCCCACCAAACAGGGCGGAGGGGATGCTGCTGAAGATACTGATTTTAACTGGGGGAGTGATCCACCTCCACTACTCAGTTCACGCTTTCACCCATGCCTACAGTTTTATCATACTTTGAGTTTCATACATTAATTTTGTGTGAAGAAGCTGAGTACGTGCAGTACTTTCACTGGGAGCTGTGCTCTGAGCAAGGCTTAGCATGTGCCCAGGGAGTGCGGTGTTACAGGTCATCATTTGTGGATGATTGCCCCATGTGCAGGGCGTGAGGGTCCCCAGGGTTTGTTTCAGGTACCATTATCAGCTGTTGCAGTGTCTGTGCTGAACATGGACACGTGCAGTGAGATGTAGGGGCATGTACTTTCTCTGGTGTGGCACAGACTCATGCTTGGAGACACAAAATTTGGGAGTAAACTGCTTAAACACAAATAGGGTACTTCAGCAGTTTGGCGTAATTAAGATTTCAGATAAAAGAGGTCAGAAGAATGAAATTCGTCTCTATCCATTTCTGAATACATCTCCTTTGTTTGGACTCTTATCTTATATTCCAGGTGCCAAACTCAACCCACCTGTAACATTTCTAGTATGGCTTCATCCTGAGACTCTTGGCACACAGGTGATGTCTGAGACAAGGCTGGACCAAAAAGGAATGTCGGTGGGCTCTGTGTGTGTACAGCTATGTTGGACAAGTCACCTTTAGATGGTCTTTCTTCAATCATGAGCTCATCCAATCTGCCTGTATGATAAATTTGACCTTTAAGTTAGTCTTGAAATGCTGAACATGCATCTACAGAGGACTGTCAATTATAGTGGAAAAGAAACAGGTAAGCCTTTTGTTAGCTTATGGATGAGGTGACCAGCATAAAATGTTCAAATTCCATTAACCTTCAAGAGGAAAATCTAGCAGATTCTTGACTCCCTGAAATAGAGAGAACCAGAGTTTTTCAATATTGTTTTGTGGATTACAGCCCAGGGAAGCATTACAGGTCACAAGCGCCAGCCCTGCCAGAGGGCAGGCACCATGGCCAACTCTGTACATGGTTGTTCTAGGCTGCATCTAGGCTGTACAAAGCTACTTCACAACATCTATTTCTCACAGAAAGACTCGGCAGAGCACGAATAGAGAGACACATTTCTAAAAAGAGCAAGCAATTTTTTTTTTCCCCATTCCTTTGGCTTTAGTGGTTTGCTCTGAAGCAGTGTGCTCATGTCCCTTTGAGCAGCCATGTCTGGTACAAGTCCACATACCATTTGTACTTACTCTCAGCTCCGCATCTCCTTACCTTAGCAGACCTTTGAATACAGCCACCAGTTGCAAACTTGCCATTCCACACGAAGCAATGGTCAAGGTTTAGCCTATGCTAGGAAAAGGTGGCTGATGTAGACAGACCAGCAAACTGTCTTCAGACTCATACATAGCTTGAAGTAGCAAAAAAAAAGAGTGCTTCTTGCCAGCATAGCTGAAATGGAGTGAGTTGTACTGGCAATGAGCTCTTGTCAAATAACCCTGTTACCCGGACTTCTTGATTGTATAAAAAAATCATTAAAAATAATCACATCCACAACTGACATTACTGACCCCATAAACATTTCAATAGGTGGCCCTAGAAAAACAGAGAATGTAAAAAATTCAGAGAATGAAAAAAAAAATGTAAAAAAAGGACTTCTTTTTGAAGAAAGGCTCATGAGGATCAAAACTTAGGAAGACCATTGCAATGACAGCAATGGGGAACGCTGGTGACTGCACACATGGATCAAAGAACGATTGAAGGGCACGAAGGAGTGGTTCAGGTGCCTCCATGCCAATGTACAATTTGAGGGTAGCATTTTATTAGGCCCTTTCAGATGTTGCCTTATTTGCCATCCCTGTATACTCACATCTCTTGACGTTTTCTCTGCATACAGAGAGGCCACTCAGATGCATGGTCCATGAGACAGGTAAGGTGGAAGCCAACCCCCCTGCTCCTTAAACATCCATTTGTGTGGGAAAATCAAACCACAAGAGGCTCCCACTAACAGCAATGTCATGTCATTGTCCCTAAGGCCCTTTCTCAAGAAGGAAACAAAGCTTAGGCCAGGAAACATGAAGAGACTGTGGAAAAGCAAAGATACTCAGGTAGGAGCTTTAAGAGGTTGGAAATACTGCCGCAAAGTCTCAACCAAGTCCCCCAAGACCCAGGAATTCAGGGCATTTTCTGCAAAGGACCTGTACCTTGATGTCCTCTAGGAAAAAACAGTGAAATGGGCTCACCCTGAAGTGCTAGTTACAAATGAGATAGAAAAAGGGAAGCAAGGCTTTGTACTTGTGTTACTCCAGGGTAACTTCCCAAATAACTGCTTCTATTCTGTTGTAAGCTAGTTAGCAATGACCCTTCAGTGATGACAAGGTGGCCCACCTTATCCAGACTGCAGAGCAAACACAACCTGACTGCAAAGTGAAGATGCCCTGTACATCCACACCCAACCTTCCTCTATGCTACCTTCTCCTTCTAGCTGTAGTCCGAGAGACAGAAGCTTTCCCCAGGAAGAGACTTTTATATCTCCTAGCTCTGAAAGGCACTATAATTTTATAACTGCTTAGGCACAGTTGAGTTTTGACTTAAATTGTGGCTTTTCCATAGGAGTCTGCTAGGCTGAGTGACAGTGCATAGCAGAAACTTCTGTATAAATGAGACAGCCTCACCATAAATTTGGCTTAACAGATGCACACTGAAGTTGGTAACACAGTTTGCTATTGCAAGTATGACTCTCAAGAGAAGTGTGAATGACAATGGGTTTCATTTAATGAGTAAAAGGACTGGGGTTTTTTTTATTATGTTCTGTCTTTCATGAAGTGCTTCCTAAGCACTGACTTTTCTCCAGGATACTCATCCATGAACTAGTTAATGGTGTACAAGCCTGGATAGCCTTAAGTAGGAGGAGTCTATAGAGATTTAAAGTAAAGGTCTGGTGAAGTACGAATTTTCTACTGAAACAATAAATGCGACATGAGAGGCTGCCCAGACATCAGGCGAGCTGTTCACAGCAGAGGCTTGGAAAGGCTGGACCTCGCCCTCCTGGAGGGGAAGGTGTCGGGAACAGCATCCTCTGCTGCTCCTCAGGGAGGATCTCCAAAGTGCCTGTGTCAATGCAGTTTTCCTCCATCTTTTGCACTGGAGATCAGAGGTAGAGTACACCTGTATTTTTTAATTAGCACTTTCTAACCAATGCTGCCCTTTTCCAAGACGGTTATACATAGAGTAAGAATCCATTGTCCATGCAGCCTATGAAGCTTCAGAGAGGTACCATGCGGCACATGAATACCAGAGAGGGGTGCTGGCATCTGCCATGCTTTGCTCCCACCAACATCCTCCCCATCCTCCTGCCTTGGCACCTCGCTGCACCAGCCATGGGGCCTTAGAGTGCTTACAGTGGCCCCCAGGATGCGAAATAGAGCCAAAGCCTGACATCCATGAGGTGTCACGTAACATGGGTGCCAGCAGCAGCCTCTATGTCCATCAGGGTGTGAGAAGCAGGGTGGCATGCACAGCCGGTTGGCACTGCTGTAACTCTAATCCCCAGGGAAAGGCAGCACTTGGGAATTGCCTTGTGCTTTGAATTTCAGCAAAACCAAAATTTTAATGTATCACCTAAAAATTAGTGAAAATTGAGGGGGGGAATCCTGATCAGGATCATATTTCTCTTGGAAGTTGGAAAGATTTTAATGACATGTCATATATTTTTACTGGTTTCCCCCCACTTCACCATATGTCATTCATAGGATATAGATATTTTTAAACCTGCATGACATAATATAACATTAAAAGAATGTCACAACTGTTACCCCCATTTAGGCCAATTGTTCCTCCTGAACCGAGACATTTTATCTCGTTTTCTAGATTAAATCGGTTTCTTGGTATGTCATCAAAGCATCAAACAATAAAAGCAGGAGACGCTTTGTTCTAATAAGTAAGTGTTGTGGCACATGCAAAACTACTGGTGTCATTAGTATGAAAAGAAAATCCAAGTGCAAAAATAAAAAATCCAAACCAGAGTTTTTGAACTTTGTCATACAATTCTAAACTTTTCTAAAGATTTCAACAGCAGTAAAAGAAAAAAAAAAAAAAGCTTAAGGGTTGTTTTTTTTGTTCTAGTGGAATTTTCTATGTTTTCTGTTTACATGATAAAAGTGTTTTCATTTTTAAAAATTCCACAGGCAGAGCCAGTGGGAAAAAAGCTCTGTGGGCTGGGTCGGCCAAACAGAGAAGCTATGAGACACTGCAGAAGTCACTGGCAGTGGGATGAATCTGTGCACCACCAAGAGCTGTATCTACTCCATCTGGCTTGGGCTCCACTTCACCCAAGAAGTCCTCCTTTTGAACAGGGAGATGCCAGTCACGATGACTCCACCAGAAAAAGAGGTAGCCTCCCAGATTTGCTTATCTCAATCTTCTTGAAAGCACCCCTAACTTCCTTGGCAGCGGTAGCCAAACAAGAGCTGTAAAATACTGTTTTGCCTGGTCTGGTCGAACTCGCAACTCAGCATATGTGGTGGGGAGGTCCCAAAATAGCTCTTGATTGCCTCACAAGTCTCGGCAGCAGCTTGAAAAGCCTTTTGTCCTCTGGGACAACTTGGAAAAGTTTAAAATGTCTGGACTTATTTTGAAAGTACTCTGAAAGATAAGAATGATCTACTCCAAGGCCGAGTGAACTGAAGGTCACAGCTAAGGCATTGCACAACACACCCGAGTAGGTTCAGCAGAACACCCGCACAGGATTTGGTCAGCTCGTCATCACTGCTGCTGCCCCTGCCTAAATTCAGGTCAGATATGAAGCCCTTCCACTTGGCACCTCACACAGCCAATCATTCTCACTATTTGTCCTAAATATCACTAGGACGCCGCCAACGAGGAACATGGGTCCTCCCCTGCCAGATCACTGTTGGAGGAGCCTTCAGAAAAATCAAGCAAACAGCTCCATTTCTGAGGAGAAGTTGTAATTGCTGCAGGACAAGTGTGCCCTCAATCTGGGAAGGCTAATGCACACTTCATCCTGGTCAAAGGCTATTTTCTGACTGGATCTTGTAATATTCAGGCTATCTTTAGTTAGGACAAAGCCCAAACAGCTCTTGCTATGTTAAACAAGGGATATCCCCAAGCTGTTCTTTATACTGCAGTACTTCAGTGCAATGCTCCTGTGGGCTTTGCACAGACGACACGGTGGTCATCTCCCTGGAGTCATGGGAAACCTCTCCTTGCTGCACGAAAAGGCTCTTTCTTCAAAATATTATTTGCTCTTGAAAAACGACTCCAAAGAAAACATATACATCTGTGGCTTGCTGTCAGGGTGTGAGAAGAGTGTTTTGTCGACATGTCTTATGTTTCTGAGCACGCTGCCCTGTGCCTTGGCCAGAGCCCTTGGTGTAACTTTCTGCTGAGTCAGGCTGTTGGTTTTCTTATCCCAAATCCCAAACCCTGTGGTTTCAAGTACTCCAGGCATTTGTCAAAAACAGGTTGAAACCAAGCCAAGCCCACGAGGGGTGTAACTCTTCTCCCAACCTATTTGCAGTTGGGCTGGTTGTCTCCCAGGATGGTGAGCTGGGATGCAGCTGCAGGGTGCAGCCCCATCCCTGGGGACAACCTCCTGTCCCTCCTAAATCAAGTGAACTTTGTGATTTTTAACAGCAGTAAATTATCCCTTTGGGGGTTATTTGACCACCAAAACTATGCTGGCTTGGCTGAAGGGTTGAAGTACAGAGACCTACATAAATATGCATTTGCAGACTCCAGTGGATACATGATCAGGTCCCCTCCCCAGGCCCAAACCCCCCACCAGCTGGTTTCACTTGGTGCTCAGAAGTCACTCCTTCTCCAGGACCTGCATTTTGGTGTCTGTCCACGACACAATAAAACAGAGTGAAGGCAAGTGTGCAATGTAGAGATCCATTATGCTTTATTTACATGCGTCACCATCTCTTTTACAAACTAGATTACAATTTAAAATGGAATACACAAGGCAATATCTACTAACATCAAGTGGAGTAAGCACTGCGTTTCTACTTCGTTTGGAAAGGGGCAGGTTTTGCTCCAAAACAAACTTCCTTCCAACCTCTGTGTAGTATATTCCTCCAGGGCAGCATCTTTTTCTCTTTTTTTTTTTTAATATAAAATCCTCAGTAAGACTGCAACATGAGAGCGTCTGCTTTCAAATGAAAGTACAAGATAGCCCAAATGAAAAGTATAAACTGTTCAGCTCTTCAGTATGTAAAGACGGCCATGCGCAATAAGGCTGTGGATTTAGTATTCTCCCAATTTACATGGCTTGAAACAAAAACAGATAAAACAGTTTTACAGATACTGTATACATATTTTTTCCAATCATGCAACTTTTTTTTAAAAAAAAGTTAAACATGTGAAGCCAAATGTACAATCCATTTTTTCCAACCCATAGTAACGAAATGTTATCTGGTCCCCCTTCGCATCTGTTGGCAATTCCTAAGGTATATCATGTACTAGAAACACTTACAGGACACCGATTGCCAAACAATGACATAATTTTAGAGAAATATATGACCTAAAAGGTAACTTTTTGAAGCGGTGGCACAAAAATTTCCAGAGTTAAGCAGCGGTCAACTATCCAATTATTCTCAAGAGAAAATACTTTTTACAAAAATCATTAAATCAAGCCCCAAATCTGTGACTAGGAACTGCATAAAAGTCACCTTTTTACACCTTTTTTAGACTAAGTCTTTAAACAATAACTATGTAATTCTTCTGGACCTTTATCTGTTTTACATGGTTTCAGAAGGAAAACTTCTAGACATAAACATGTTCAAAGACTCAAAGGCCAAATTTTCAAAAGGTAGATTCCCCAAATTAGTCATTCTAGTCTGTATTTTGACACCTAACTAAGTGGCCCTTTGAATTCAGTGAGATTTATTTAGCACCTCTGGAGAGGATGGTGTTTGCTAGGCACCTCAGCAGGCATAGAGGGTGATGACCTTCCCCTAGGCCTGGGAGGACCTGACACCTCTCCTTTGAGAAGCAACAAGGGCAGAGCAGCTCTCCCCCTGCGACCTTGCTGGAGTCCCCGATGTTCAGCGCCTGACATCAGGCACTTCCATTTGAAAATTTTCGCCCCAAAAATGAGCAACAGAAACCAAAACGAACTGAAGAGATTGGCCATGTCCAACCCTCTTCAGCGAGTGCTGGGATGTTCTCCAAAGCAGGGGCCCAAGGTGTCCCAGCCACGCCAATGGAAATGCTTTCCTTGACATTGCTGGGAGACAGATTAAGCCTTTCAGACACTAATGCTTTTATTTGTTTTTTTTAAAAAACTCCTCTGTCATTGATGGGCTGTCTCTAAATCATGTGGTTTTTTCTCCATTTTCTGAACAGAGCAGACTATAGTTTTCTCTCTCATTTCTGCCAGGGGGAACTAGCTTCACTGAACTCAAGGAGGCTAGGCTGCCGTAGCACAGCAGAAATTGCCCCTATTTGGTTTAAGCTAATAGGCCCTCATTGCCTTTGACAGGAACTGCACTCATACCAAGAAAAAAAAGATGGAATTTGGTCACCTTGGCCATACCATGAAGCCAGGCCTTACTGGTGGTGTCAGTGACCCAGCTGGTGGTCTTTGGGCAGACACACTGGGTCTCACAGGAGGCTCACCTGTGCAGGGGCCAAATGCTGCACCCTGGCATGGTAAGCCACCAAGCAAGCTCTGCTGGTGGCCAAGATGACAGAGCAGAAGGACAAGACCAGCTGCAGGGTAGCAGCTGTGAAGCAGCCTTGGGGAAAGGAGCACTGGAGGGAAGTTTCTCAGCGTACACTCATATTTTGGGGTGTACTGGGAAGCCGAGAGCTAATGCAACACACTCAAGAGGAATCTGGTGATAAAGCTCTTTACCAATTTTGGTAAATTGCCTGCAACAGGACTCCAACAACCAAAGCAACCTCTAGCCCAGATGACCACTGTGCCATATGAGCATCCTGGGTAGCTGTCTGCTGACAGAGATGGACAATGAGCATCAGCTAACTCCAACGAATGTAATAAACTAGTCCCCATACTGACAAATAGACCACCTCAGTGTAAAAAGGAAAGAGAAGTTGTTTTAAAAGGCGAATGATAAACCCTTTTCTTCTTTTAAAAGTTGATACGCTACAGGGCTACGATAACCACAACTGCACAGAGTCTACACAGTCATAACTGCGGGGAGAAACCAAGAGGTGCATCTTTACGAGAGAACAGCATGGGGGCTACAATACAGAAACAAAACTTCCATCACACTAGGAGCTGTTGTTTCACCAATATCACCTCAGGGACCTGGAAAGTAAGAAGCGAGGAAGGGCCCACAAATGCTTGTGTGTCTGTGTGTCTGTCTGTGTGTCTGTCTGTGTGTCTGTGTGTGTCCATGACTGTGCATGTGCGGTGGCAGTGGCAAGAAGGAGTCACTCCACATTGCATGGGACATGGGTTGGTGGGAACTCATGCACTGAGACTTTGGGTTAAAATGCTAGTTTGTTTTCCTAACATCCATGCATAATGATCCATTTCTGTACATAATAAAATATATTTATATATTTATATGCATAATGCTCTTATGCAAAGAAAAAAACAAACTTCATATATCGCTTTGGAGAATTATGTATACACTGTCCTATTCAGAACCTCTTCATACCGAGTTCCTATGTACCACTGGTGTTTTCCCCTCTTTTTTTTTTTTTATCCCTCCCCCCAAGATACTAATAAAAAGTAATCAAACGTTTCAGATTATAGAGAGGATCTATACAGCACCATACCTTTTATTCATTATTATTATTATTAATTTTACAAAGAAAATCTTAGAAGCAAAATATATAAAACTGCCTTGTCTTTCACTGTCATTTATCCTGTTACAATCTATGCTCATATGAAAAGCCATTTATATGATACTGTCACCTTGCCATTCCCTCTCCTGCTTCTTCTGCCACAATGGATTATACATAATGAGAAGGAAAAAATAATCAAGGACATGTCCAAAACAAAAAAAAAAGAAAGGATCACTGATGCAGCAACACACCCTGCAACAACCTGTGCCTCAACTCCTGGCACTGCCACTGCAAGTCACCTGCTGATACCCAGCCTCTACACTCAGCTCTCCTGCAAAGTGGCGTATTTCCCTTAATTTTTGCCTCTTCAAACACATCTTTACAGGTGGCTCTACTCAACTTGTCTGGCAGCTCAGCTTGTAACTCCTCATCAGCTGCTGCGGCAGTGGGCACAGCCTTGCTATGAGGCAGGAGGGGAGCCTGCTCCGGTGGGCAGCAAATGGACTCCTGCCTCAGGGCACATCCGGGCAACGGCACCCGCTGTCAGTCCCGCCTCACAAGCCAAGAGGAAAACTCACTGGCTTCCCTTGCTTTGCACCAACCCTGGTTTGACACTTATGGAAACAGGGGTGTACCATTAAATTTAAGGAAAGAATAAGAAAGAAAGAGACAAACCAACCCAACAAACAAAGAGACCACACACATCACCTCTCTCTGGAATTCAGATGGCTGGTCAGTGTGACAAACACTATGTATTGAGAAACCCCTGGTGTCTGAGCAGTGCTGGGTTATGATCATTTCCTTGCATGTGTGTGGTACTTCAGATTCCCCAGGGAGTGAAAGCAAAAATGGTCAAAAAATCTAAGGAAATCAAACTGGAGGTTGTAAAGGGGAGGGTGGGCAGACGGGTAAACCTCCAAAAACAAAAGCCAACTTAAAACATCCCATAAACCACTAATATATTGAAACACCACATACTCATTGACAAGTAACTACTGTAAAGGCTACACAGTGTGTTCTCAATAGGATGGTGCTGAACATTGTCTCCACAGCAGGTGCTTGACCATCCCAGAAAAGGAAGATTTTGCATACTTCAGAATGAGTTCAATTCCCAAAAAAAAAGGAAAAGAAAGGAGGATCTTCACTCCAGTCAGGGGCCTATTAACAGTCTGCTTCATTAGGAAAATAATGCAGGGTTCACAAAGGTCGTAAGCTGTAAACAGTATCACTGTCCACTTGCTGACAGCAGATTTGGCAAAGGGTTCTCTCTACATCTCATGTCAGTTTGAGGGCCTGGAGAGAAAGAAGACAAAGAAGACAGTGAGACTGCTGCATGTAGGAAAAAAATACAACTAAAAAGGCAACCAAGCAACTCTTCTAACACAACAACAGCTTACACTGACAAGAAATTCTGATTTGTTTGCACCCAGAAGCTTCAAACTTACAGCAAGGAATAAGTCACACCGTGACCCTGCCTGAAAACGCTTCTCCCTTGCCAAAGTTTGAGTGTGCTTCTTTACTGGCTTAGCTATTCCCAAGCAGGAAAGAAAAAAACCTCTCTCCAAAGAAAAACAATGGCCAATTCTGATTTACAGAAACCCAGTGCATTGTCTATTCGTTAAGCTCATTTCCAGGTGAAGCACAAAAGGATCCTCCAGCTTTTCTTCATTTTTCATGATCATTCTTTCTCAGCATCACCAAAAGGCCGGACAAATCTTCCGTCAGTGTTTGACATTGACCACCACCCTTGAAGAACAGCTGAAGGAGGCTACTCAAAAGAAGCAGTGAGGATCCATGAATTTCTGTTTGGACTTTGGAGTTCTCCATTTTCCTGCTCATACAACACAACATCAACAGACAGGGTCCACCCAACTTTAAAAATGGGGTTAGAGTCCAGCTTATTCTGTAGCCATGAAACTTCTCTGCAGAGGGAAAGACACTGGAAAGACACCTCGGATGCAGCATGGAGGTGACTACGAATGAACATGGTATGAAGGTAAATCACTGAAAACAAATGAACATTTCAACCAAGGGGGCTAAGAGACTAGGTTTTCAAAGGTACTCAGTGTCTTAAAGACATAAGCAGGCAGCAAGAAGGGTTTTGGAAAGTATCTACATGTAAACATCCCCATAAACTCCTTTCACATCTTCAGAAAGCCCACTTGGTAGCCATCCATGTTGCTGCGAATGTAACTTCTGGCTCTGAAATGGCTTCTGAAACCAGGGCTTAGTCCTCCACACCACTTACAACCTGTTGAGGATTTTCTCTGGGACGAATGATTGGTGATTATTTTATGCAGTGCAAGAACAAGGGAACACTTGCTGAAACTAAAAAGCATTTGGGTCGATTACAGGAATGTCTTTACTCTCAAAAGATCCTGGTATCAGGCACCCTCATGAAAAATGGTGGATTTAAGAGGACTGCTGGATTAATCTGTACCAGTATCTCCTGCAAGGGGGATCACTCAAAGGCTGTCATGAGATGATTCTCCATCACCACCCCTCTCCTTTTTAAGGTGCCAGACACTGATCCTCTGATAACATTTTATTAAAATGACCTATTCTGATAATGCTAAATGATTGATGGAAATTTAATCATTTTGTCTCATGGTTATTAGAGCAACAGCGTGACAGCTGCTCCCTGCGCCATTAGGGGAGAACTTCATTCAGCACAGCTTAGGGAGCAGACAGATTGCACGTTTCACCCAAACAAAATTTGACTTTAGCTTTAATTATGTAGAGGGGTTTGGGGTAGACTGTTTTGTGAATAAAGGGATTTCCGACTGGATCAACATATTGATTTCTTCATTTTCAAAGGGCAAATTAACGCTAGCCATTCGTTAATGTGACTGCCTGGCAACAACTCCATTTGGTAAGTGTATCCTGATGGCCATAACAAGGTCAGCAGAAGACACCCGGACAGGCCTGGCAGCCCCCAGTAAAACCTTGCTAGTGGCTTGTATACAGCTCAAACAAGTGCATGCCCTTTTCTCTACTTCTCCTTAAGGCCTTAGTACCCAGGGGGCTGGAAACCAGTGACCACCTAATGTGCAACCTCATCTGAAGGCAAGGCTTAGGTCCTAAGCCGGCTTGCTCTCATGCAGCCGCCAGTTATGCTGAGCACGGGCTTCATTTCAGCATGTGTGAGAAGTCTTTCTGACTTTGAATGGAGCTATTAATTAAAAGTAAATGAGTACAGAAACTCCCAATGAAGTACCAGTGTAATGCTTAACGTTTAAACTGTATGTAAAATATTATACTATAAAACACAGTGACAGGAGCAAAAACTGGAGAGCAGATGATGACGAGCATCATTTGTGGAAGTGGCACTGCCTGATATTTTTTCTTGAGAACACCCATCCTTCAGGCAGTGCCAACATTCAGGAGACAGACGCACAGCTGAGGTGAAATTTGTGCACAACTCCATTTTCACAGCTCTGTTTACATGGACTTTGCAAATGGATTAAAAAATGAAATGAAGTAGATCAAAGTCTTAACCTGCCTGACTTCGAATTACCCCATTAAAGTCCGTAATAGACCCTCACACTCTCACTTTCTGTCTCACCACAAAAAGCCTCTGTTAACTCTGAGTTAGTCACCTGCTGCTTCATAGCAATGAAAACTGTCTCAAACAGGGAAGCAAGCACTCCAGTTACATCTCCATTTATCAGTGGTCCTCAACAACAACTCCTCAGTGTCCCTCCATCCCTGCCCCAGATCTCCAGCTGCATCCTGAGCCACTATGAGGTTTTCTCTCATTCACAATGGCCCTGGGAAAAACTCATCCTCTGGAGTGTCACCTCATACTTGCAGAGACAGACGGGGTTTCTCTTCTGGTGAGCTAGAATGATGCTGTTCTCTTAGGGGAACATGCAGCTCTCCAGGTAAAGTATTCCAGTCCCCACTTTATCCTTTTTCCTGGCCTTTACTATTGGGTCCTGTTGGTGGGGACAAGAGCAACAGAAGGAGCAATGAAAAGATGAAAAATGAAAATGAAATGAAAACAAGTGAAAGCAGCAGTATGATCAAAAGGAGTGATGAAAAGACAGATAGAACAGAGGCCAAGGAGGGATACAAGAAAGGTGAAGTGTAGTCAGGCTAGTGGACCAGAGTAGCATTTACTAACTTGCAACAGCAAAGGTGTAGAGCCCTCTCTTACGTGTGGCATGGTTTCTTGTTTCTTAAGCTGGGGGGAACTTCCAAAAAGGGCACTACTGGAAAACATAATCTGCCTGTACTACTTAGGCCACTCCATGGAAAATTCAGTTCTCCCTTGCAAAGCTTCTCTGCCAAACCTGAAGCCCATTTTCAATCATCAGGGAGTGAAACGGAAGGAGGAATTTTTGACTTTCTCCCAAAGTTTCTTACACTTCCTTTTCTTCAGACTTTCTTCTGAAGAAAGCAAAGGCTTTCTTTTGGAGTGCAGTCTTCACAACTGGATTGATATCTGGGCTCTGTCACACACACACATACACACACGGGATGCAGAGGCAGTTCCACTATGGCTGTTTTGGCCCTCTGGCTACAGAAGGTTGGAAGAAGATACATCTCCTGGACATTAGAAGAGTCCATACTACTATATCAAGCTATAGCTTATGTGAGCATATATATGCATGTGGTTGGTGAAAATGATGACTTTTAAAAAGAAACAGAAAAAGCATTAAGTGAGGGGTGAAGACAAACTCCCACTTTGTCATGTCCCACAGACAGTTGGAACCCTAGATGCTAAATCTGTTTTTCCTATTTGGTGGAAGAGTGTAAAACAAAAAGCAAGTATTTCTGTATTTTTCAATTCTTCAGCTTGCAAGCAATTATTTGGGAGATGAGATATCCCTTTCTTCTGTCCTTTTCTCTGCCCTCCCACCCCCTACTTTGTTACTGACCAGTTCCAAACACTATTCTTGTTTTACTCTGCGGCTGAACTGTTGGTTATGACTTGCTTCCAGCAGCATTTCCTCACCTCTGTCTCACATCATTCCACCATATTCTGGATGGCTGTCTCCCAAGCCCTACACCAGCTTGCACACCATCAGAGCCACTCTGGAGGATCATCTGCCACCTGTTGCTTTCTACCTTTGATTCCCAATAGTGCCAATTATGCAGCACTGGAAATTTCTTCAGAATAAAAAGGTGATGCATTGAAGCCCGCCAGAGCAAGGACAGATAACATGCACTGGTTGTAAATTTATAAGTGAGCTAACGTAACAATCAGCACATACAGTCTTCTGTTAAAAAAGAAGGTATGTACTACTTTTTGTAACTATGGTATGAGAAACCACACTATCAACACAGAGTTCCTCTGTATGGCAGCCTACCAAGGACCTCTTGAGTTGGCTGGAAGACTTGTTGAATGGATCACATCTCAAAAAGTATCACCATTTACAGGTCTGTAAAAAAAGTGTTTTCCCCGGATACCACTCTGTAATGACTTCCCAGGGACAGGAAATCCCAGTAACTACTTTTCCTTGCCAGAGACTTGGGATGCAAACATTCTGAAGGAAACTTGTGCCCTTTAGTGACAGATGTGCATTTGTGCCCCTTGACTTGTCAACGCCGCCAGCAGTACAGCTTCTACTACAAAATAGGGGTATGCTCAAAAGGCAAGACTTGATTATGTGTGGTTAAAAGTTAATATTCTGCCTGAGGTTTTACAGCTCAAGGCTGAAGAATTCACAGTATTTGTTTAGAAACAACTAAGGGAGATAACTACTGTGTCCGATCTAATGACAAAATTGCAGCGTGAGATTTTTTTGTTCCATCAGAATAAAAATGAGGAATCCTGATGCCATGGCAGGTGTGCCACAGTGACACCCTACAGACTCAGGGTACGTTGCACTAGAATGGCTCAGTGCTGAGAGACAAAGCTGAGGTTAAGGTGCGAAGCCTGAGGGATAAAAAGGAGACAGCAACTTAATGTGCTTTCTTTCCTGAACTTTTAGGCATGTTACAACTTCACTTTTTAAGTTCCACTCATAAAAATGAGCCTTTTCCAGCTCAGAATCAGAGGCAGAAAGTGAGGAAGAAGGACAGAAAGAGGAAGAAAGCCGGCATAGAACTAAGACTTATGGGAGCTAAAAAGTTGCTGTGCTGGTACTTGTGCAAGTGTGCAAAGCACAAAAGTGTCTCTTTTCCTTCTGTTGGTGCTCTGCTGCTCCAAGAAGCATTGCAAACCGTAACAGACAACCAAGTATTTTGGAAGTAAATGTAACTAAAGACAGTAGAGATGACCTTGTATCATCTCCCTGGGATGAAAAGCTTGCCCAGAACTGTGGTGAGGTAGTACAACTATTGATGTGTGTGTTATTCTGACATCCCACTTGTCTACAGAATCATAGAAAAGTCCAGGCTGGAAGGGACTCAGCATCATCTCGTCAACCTTCTGTTGAAGGCAGATTCTTATTCAGGGCCCTGTCAAGCCAAGTCTGCAATATTTCCAGCAAGGTAGAGTCCACCACGCCTCTAGGCAGTTCATTTTACCCTCAAAGGCAGGTAAGGTCCCTTCTACCCATTTTACAGATGAAAAGGAGACACCCAGAGAGAAACTGGAACACCCATGCTCACACGCTTAAAGGAAAAGTAGATCAGGGTTTTTCTAATGTATCAGGACCTGATACTAAACAACCAAAATCACAGGGAATCACACAGAATCACAGAATGTCAGGGATTGGAAGGGACCTCAAAAGATCATCTAGTCCAATCCCCCTGTCGGAGCAGGATCACCTAGATGAGGTTACACAGGAACATGTCCAGACGGGTTTTGAATGTCTCCAGAGAAGGAGACTCCACAACCTCCCTGGGCAGCCCATTCCAGTGTCGTGTTACCCTCACTGAGAAGAAGTTTCTTCTCATATTTAAGTGGAACCTCCTGTGTTCCAGTTTGTACCCATTACCCCTTGTCTTATCGTTGTTTGTCACCGAGAAGAGCCTGGCTCCATCTTCGTGACACTCCCCCTTTATATATTTATAAACATTAATGAGGTCTCCCCTTAGTCTTCTCTTCTGCAAGCTAAAGAGACCCAGCTCCCTCAGCCTTTCCTCATAAGGGAGATGCTCCACTC
>VYZX01004482.1:13018-105231 GCA_013401335.1 Brachypteracias leptosomus | reverse complement strand
GTTTATCAGTGGGCCTACATTGCCTCTGGTGTTAGTTTTATCTGCTATGTATTTGAAAAAGCCCTTTCTGCTGTCCTTGACCCCTCTCGCCAGGTTTAATTCTAAGGAGGCCTTAGCTTTCCTAGTTGCCTGCCTACACCCCCTGACAATAGCCTTATACTTTTCCCAAGTCGCCAGCCCCTCCTTCCAAGATCTATAAACCTTCCTCTTCCACCTAAGTTTATCCAGCAGTTCCCTGTTTAACCAAGCAGGTCTCCTGGCTCCTTTCCTTGACTTCCTACGTGTCGGGATGCTCCGATCTTGAGCTTCATAGAAGCAGTCCCTGAATGCTACCCAGCTATCTTGGGCCCCTTTACCTTCAAGCAGCTTTGTCCATGGGATTTCCCTTAGCAATTGTTTGAAGAGGTCAAAGTTGGCCCTGCTGAAGTCCAGGGTTGCAACTCTGCTTGCTATTTTGTTGCAATTGCAAACAAAAATTTAGGTCTTGCACTTGTCTGCAAGAGGAGCAGGTGCATGCAGACTCCACTACACACTTCACAGTGTTGCTGCCCGTAGAAGAAGACCATATGCTGACACACTTGTTTTTACACCTACAGACATGTCAGTTTGCAGTTACGCCTCTTTCCAGCACAAGCACTGCCGATCCTCAATTGCTGTTGAAAACCATCACACCTGGCTGGGTTCAATCCCCTGCTCTGGCCAGCAGAGAATAGTTTAGATTCAGGACATCATCTCTCTACAAGGTCTCCAGGCTTCTTACTTGACAATCTAGTGGTAAATTTTATCCCCTGCCTTTTGTACAGGGGCCCGAGGAGTGGGTGGAAATCCTGCCTGTTATGGGTGACACTGTCATTGACTGAGAGACATCAGATTGAGTGTTCAACATAGCACCTTTTAGGTGCTGCTGGACAAGAGGAAGAAGGCCTAAAATGCTTGCAAACTGTGTCTTCTTTGAGGGGCAAAGTACTTCGGCCTGGAAAACAGTGCTTTCCTTAGGCATTTGGGAGCACTGGGAAGGAGACCTCTACTGTATACTGGAAAAGAATGGATAACTACTGCACCTATGCATTACCAGAGAAGGATTCTGCTTCCACTTTTGAATCTGAAGAATAAGAGCTGCTTTTTAGAGTAAAAGGTTACCTGCAAGGCTGGAAACATCCTGAATTATGGGTTTACAGTGCTATGGAAACGCGCTATGTACTCTTTATTCTGAATGTCCTCATAGAGAGTTTCTTTTTCTCTGCCAGGTACCAAGCCTATTTTTAAAACGTCCTCCCTGCTATGGAGTCTTCTCATTTTCCTCTGCAGTAAGTTGGAAATGACAGGGCAATAATGCTCACACAGGCCACACAAAAAGATTTCCACCATGTTAATATAAGGCAAGACAGCCTCTATCAGGACTTACAAGTGCTAGAAAAGGTGAGAGGGAAGGTCCCTCCTCAAAACCAGATTTTCCCTACATTTGTATGAAATAAATTACCTATGAAAGCCAGGAGAAGCAGGCAGTATAAGGGAAAAACAGTGGGAAAGATATTCAGCTCAGCTGTGAAAGTGCATAAACGCAAGCCATTCTCCATGGCATCACCTGGGAAAAGTGGCTTTTTTCCTGGAGTAAGGGCAGACAACCATGGCTACGCAATGGCCTCCCTTAGCTGAGCTGCATCTGCATCCGGTTACTGCTCAGCAGATGTCTGCTCCACCAGATTCCAACAACTGCCACCCTGTGCAGTAATCTGGGTGGAAAAGCTGATTAAAAAGCCCCCATAGACTGGATCGGAGCTGAGTGTTCCCACCACCCAGCCGCAGGTACCTGATTTAATGGGGTCAGTGTCCCCACACACTGTGTGGGACTTGATCAGGGATAAGGCTGATGGGACCATCCTGTGGGAGACTCTCCACTGGTAGCACTGGGATCCCAGGGAGGTGTTGCATGAGCATCTTTCCTTCATTCTCCCTCCCCAGGCCAGGAGAAAGGCTGGCTATTTACATGTAGTATTACTCAAATAAGTGCACTCCCACGCTATACATGTGCTCTTTGGCTGCCATCAGTACAAGACCTAAATCTCTCCGGCTGTCAGTTCATCACCTTAGCTGAGTGCTGAATTGTTATGAAAAAAGATCTCGACCTTTCCTCAGCTGCATGACGCTGTGTTTCTAAAAAGGACCTCTTATTACGCACTTCTTTAAGAAAATATGTTTTTAGGGGGTGGCATTTAAAAGTCTGGCTCAAAAGAAGAAAAGAAAAACCACCTGTAAGCATCCCAGCTGTCAGTCAACAGCATGTCTAGGGACCAACATTGATCTGCAGCTCTAAACAATCATTACAGCTCATTCACATGAAAAAGACAATTTGTGAAGACTCATTCCGTAATAAAACCTGCGTGCTGCTGATCCAGGGAGGAAAGCACTGGGGAGACCAGTTGATGCAGGCTGTTCTAAAAATATCAGTTTGTGTTGTCATCTGGTGAGAGTATGTCATCCTGTAATCTTGGCATCTGCAGGGACAGCAAGTTTCTGCCTAATTATTGCTGCTGAATCACATGAAAAAGCATGACGTACTAAAAAATATCTCTTTATAAAACACAAACAGCAGAACACCCAAACCACAGGATCAGACCACTGTCCTGGCTTCAGCTGCTCTACACTCATAACACAAGCCTGTGGAGGCAATCCTGGTTTTTACAGATCTTTCTCCTGGGTTAATAAAACCCCAAAATACAAACTCAGATTAAAAAAACCATCCAAACCAAAAAGCCCTACTCCCAGAAGGAGTAAGCAATTCACTGTGTCTGTATGTCAGCTCCTGCTGCCTTTACACAGCAAAAGCCACAGCATCCCTGCCAGTGTAGGACTGGCCCTTGTGTGCAATGGGCTTTGAGGAGCACTGTGGCCAGCAGGACCACAGAAGGAGCAGCCCCAGTGGTATTTGTCCAGCTTTCCCCTTTCCTTCTCCCCAGTGGCCACAAGTGCTGAGTTTGCTCCTGGGCCGCTGGTGCCTGCCTGGGGAGCAAGGAGTCTGCTCGGCAGGCCCTCCTTGGAGTTAATGGGATCCCTGTTAACAGTAAAACACATTTTCTACATATATATTTTTGTTCAAAGACTAAACTTGGCATGCGTGATGTTTAGCTAGTCACAAAACCACCTTTCAAAACTTGGGCTGGCTGAAGCAACACTTAAATGTTAGAAGCGTGCCACCACCTTAACCACTAACCTGTTAGAAATGAAGAATGTGCTGCTCCTGAATTTCCTTTACATTTTTTTGAAGGCAGCCAGCCCCACCTTGACTCCATGTAAGAAACCTGTCAGCCCTACTTCCAAGACCCCATTTTTGAAAATAAGGGAAGAGGAAATGCAGCTATGATCCTGAGGCAGTCAGCGTCCTCAGGCAAGAGATTCACCAATTCTGGTTTCTACATTTCAGCTTACTCAGCAGAAAACAAGGTTTCTGGTAAAGAATAAAAATAATCTTCCCCATGGCATATTGTCCAGAGGTCTCTGATTCAAAACTCTATCTAAACTGAGATCCTTTCACCATCCACTACAACTTTTAAGATGGTGTTACAGTGAATAGTAAGTCATCCTCAGACTTATGCATGTGTCTTCAGTATGAATTTCACCCAGAAACAGGTTGAACACCAATTAACAAATTGGCAAGTAGTCCAAACTGATACGGACCAATGAAATTCCAACAGGCATTTCGTTAGGTTTCCTAGTATATTGCTTTATCAGAGGTGTTAATCATCAAATTGTGCAAACGTTAAGTGACGTTGCTATTAGTAGCTTGTGCACTCTACTGTTGCATTAAGATGATGTGGAACCTAGCTAATACTAGGGCAAAATGAGTGACGTTAACTGATCTATGAAGTATTTTACTTGTAATTTTCAAACAAGTCAACATGACTCCAGCACTGCTCTGTTACAGAGCCAAGAGACATCCCGCTAAATGGCACACTGAAATCTCTTAGAAGATGCAGCTAGATGAGTTTTTCAGATGTTTTTTCAGCTTGCGCTGAGCCATCTTCCAGCCCCTGCCCAAGCCCTGACAGCACTGCTGCCTGTGTGGCACCATTTTAAACTGGAATAAACAAGGTACAAGCAACTTTTGATGTCAGAGGAAATGTTTGCCCATGTGGTAGCTGATCACCAGCTCCTGACTTTCCAGGAAGCAGTAAATGTCCCAAGTAGTCTGCCCTGATGGTCTGTTTGGGACTACTCTTTGGTGAATGCCAAGTCCCTTGGAACTTGCCAGCTGAGAAGCACCACGGAGCAAAGTGCAGAGATTTGGGGATCCTAGGCTAAGAGAGGACCAATTAATTTCAAAATAAAAGGTATTCTAGAGACAAGCAAGAGAATAGTGACATCATTATTTATGGATAAACAAGCTGAAAAAACAAGGTGATGATTTTCTGTGGCATATCCAGCGCTCTTGGGAAGCGGGCAGCAATAGAGGAACCCAGCCAGCTTAAGAGGGGAAAATTACATCTGAGTGAATAAAGCATGAAAAAAGCATATTGATTTTCTCTTTTCCTTCTTTTCCTTCTAATAAGAGAAAAAAAAACCAAACAACCCCAAATTCATTCATACGCCCCAATTAGGGCCCTCTGAAAGGCTGGGCATATCCAGCCTCATGGGCACAGGACCAGCAGGGTGGGCCCTGACCAGGCTCTTTCCAGGGACCATGCACAGGCTGACGTGCAGCAAAGGTACACAGCCACTAAACCCACAATAGTGGCATCTCCTGCACGGGATTTTTACTTCCCCTGTGAAGAAACTGTAGTTGATTTTCTTCCAAAGTAAATCCCCCTCTATACGTACAGTATGTATAAACTAAATACCTATGTATTTGTCTTCTTTCTTTTCTTCCTGAAAACTGACTCAAACATTTCTCTTATTTTTCACAGAAAACACAGCCCTCACTATTCCCAGGTACTCCAATAACCCATTGTAATTCTTTCTGCCTGCCTGCAAAACGCACCTGGCCACCCTCGTGAAACACATTTAGCATGAGCAAGCGCCAGGCTGCTCTGCGGAAGGCGTTCCTCCGTCTTCAAGCCTGTAAAGATCTGTTGTTGGGATTATGAACACTGCAGAGTGCAGATTTTAATTCAGGGGTCCCTATTGCTACAGCGAAGCAGAGAAGTAACCGAGAAAGCAATTCAGAACGATTGCATCCAATGTCACACGAGGTGACCCTATCAAAATATGAGATGCAAACAGTGCTGCTTAACAGACAAGGAAGGGTTCATGATGAACCAGCTCAGCAGAAATCATCTGCACTTGCACCTGATACCAGAGGCACCCCGTAGCAGCCGGTCCACTTGTCAGGGAGAGGGAAAGAGGCTTCCACAGATGACTGGACAGTAATCTGCCGAGGAGAGCTGTCTCGTTAATAAATCTGTCCTTTGCAATGAGACTCCGCGCGCACAGATGTGTCAGCTCCTTTATTCAGAGGGAGCAGCCTGAAAAAGATCACGGTGGCTACACTTTCTGTGACTGGTGCAGGCTGGGGTGAAGAGGCAGCAGCGAGCACGGGTGAGGAGGTGGCATGGTGTGCCTCCTACGTGCTGCCTAGGCCGGTCTCCCCACGGGTGGCTTCTACCCAAACACAGCAAACAAAGCTACAAAAGCAGGAGGCTGCCCTATTTGCCTGTGTCAAGCAAAGCTGTTGATAACATCTACTTTTTAGGCCTCATTTACCAGATTGTACTGTTGGATGTTTCACAGCGATTAAGTCCCTACAGCCTTTTTTTTTAATCTCATGCAAAAAGGATTTTTAAATCCAAACAGCTCATGTACCTGGAGGAAGAGAGAACTGATCAGCAAGCATGACCTTCTGCAAATTCTTGCTCTTGGTTCATGAGTCAATTCTTTTTTTCCCCAAATTTTTGCTTCCTGGTTCATCAGACAATTCTTTATTTTCCCCTTTCCTTTCTTAAGTTCTCCAGCACCGGAACTGAAGAAAAACCAGAATTCAGCTGTGGCCCTGACCTTGCCAAGCAGCACATGCTGTCCTCTACAGCCCACCTCCACAGCCTGTCTCCTGGCCATGCACTGCAACACTCTCACTTTGAGTGAGAAGATGTGAAAGAACCTGAAGAAATCCCCTCACTGTCAAAGAAAGGACTTGTGCAAACCAACCGCTCCACCGGAGCAAGGCAGCTTTGCAGAACTACTGAAAGGAGGACTCCTGTGCAGTCTTGTTCTTCCTCACAGACAGCAGACCACAGCGCATGTCTCCTGTGGTACTCCATACACACAGGAACACATTCAGGAGGTTCACTACTGCTGCTCACCCACCACAAAGCTTCCCCACGAACATCTAACTGTGAAACAGAGAATGAAAACTCAATTAAAGATGAAAGGGGCAAATTATGCATTGTAAAGTCAAATGACACCAACTCCTTTCCGTCCTTCTAGAAAATAAGAAAGCTGGAAGTAAGCAGCAAACTGAACGAATGCCTCTTTTAACCTCACCACTGGGATACTCTACATACCATTCTGAAGTTAACAGAACACTCTCAATAATTTATAACTAACCTTTTATTCTACTATATTTTGAAATCTACTCCCTTACAGCAATAAAAAAAAACAAAGGAGAAAGGGCACTTTGTGTGGCAACTACTCTCTATGAGTCAGTGAACATGTACATGTGAGCAGGCAGAGGTATGGGCAGGAGCCTGCAGAATCACAAAAGGATGACAGAGACAATGTTTACAAGTTCAAATGCCCCAAGCTGTGGAAAAGAAGCAATGGAAAAAACCACATCAATCTGGAAAAAATTAATCTGAAGAGGCTAACATTTGAAAAGCACCTACTGCAGAACCCAAACCTAAGAGATTTTCTCTTGGTGGAGTCCAAAAGAAAAGGAAACCCACCCCAGTCCAGGGGGACACCAATTTTTGCATATTTAAAGGATTAAACCCAGGCCATTCCTGGGACCAGGATCTCACCTTTGCTCTTTCAATATGTAATTCCTCCATTTGCTGCATTTTTTTTGCCAATAAATACAACAAAAAAAAACAACCCAAGCATCAGCAGCAGTACAACTCTGATTCAGTCCAGATCTGTCCCACACAAGTGAACCCTGGTGTGGGCACTAATCTTGCAAAGACGCTCTTCCTGCTCCTCTGCAGTAACAGTGCTCCACTGACTGCAAAGCCCGTTCCCCAACCCTATGTAACACAGCTTGGCTACATGTGGCATTGGCTGTAGAGAAGAATCTGTCTGTTGCGACTTCAAAGAAGATGAGTTGGAGCTCTGCGATTCCTAAAACCCACAAATATTCCACCCCGGTTTGCCTGATTTGTCATTAACATTTTTCATGTCTAAATTAAGAAGGATGCAAAGCATCAGATGCATGCTGACAGTGCTGCAGCTGAACAGCTTTTATAGCTTAGCTTCGTTTCCCTCCACACCTCCAGATGTTTCTTGGGTGCCTGTCGCATACCAACCCACAGCAAGCCATCACAAGCCAAATGAATATTATTAGCGTGCACTAACTATTAAGGGGTTTGATGCAAACTCCAATAAAACTAAGGAACCAATTATTTTACCACATCTATGGGGCACTGACCTGTTTGCCCATTTTCCCTGTTCTCAAAGATCCTTCAGCCTGGTACCCAACTCTGTGATGAAGCCTGTTTAGCACCAGTGAAGTTCCCCACATTCAGACTGACAACGTTCTGAGCTGAGATGAGGGAATCAAAGTTAAAATCCAGCCCATCTGCATCCATGAGTTCACTGCGGATAATGGACTCCATGTCACACTCCAGGCTCCCATTGAAAATATCCAGGTCCAAGTCACTTGGGAATTTCTCGTGTCCCATGACCGGGAGGTTCATGCTAGAGGAGTACAAAGAGGAGCCTGAGAGTGGGTCAGAAAGTGTTTGCATAGACTGATTGACAGGTGACTGCTGATGTTTGGTGGATCCCAAGCTGTTCGAGTCACCCAAGCCTATGTTACTGATGGAACTGGACAAGGCACGGCTGCCACTAAGAGAGGAGTTGTGGGACTGGTGCTGGTGATGGGGCAGGCTCTGATTGACCAGACCACCCTGGCTGGACTGCGCAGCAAACGACATCATGGGGTCATTGCGGAGCATTATATTCCTGCGGGAATTCTGGGCGGACACAGCTGTGCTGGCTTGTGACATGAGTGGGTCAGACTGTGTCATCATGACATCACTGTGACTAAGTGCATCAGAGGCGAGGAGATCCTGCAGCGTCTGGTTGTTGTAATGAGAAATGGAAGAGAAGGTGGCCTGCTTGTTCTCCTGAATGGTCTGCATGGGCGACTGGCGGAGAGAATTCAGGGACGACGGCCCAAATACGGCGTTGTTGAAACTACTTGACGGGGATCCCAGCCCTGAACCTTTGGAACCATAAGGAAAACTGGAGCTTCTCTGCATTATCCCTCCTGTGGGCGACTGCTGGGAGGGAGGGAGTGTTATATTGTCCAAGAGATCATCCATGAGGTTATCTGTCAGTCCATCGTTCAAATTCATTGTCCCAGCCATATCAGTCAACCTAGGCAACTCCACAGTACATGGTTTATTTACTGATGGGGATAAGCTCGATGGACTACTGTACAGCATGGGAGAAAGTGGAGCATCGTCATCTTGAACATCATCTAGTTCGGTGCTTGCCAGAATTGGTGACAAGCGGCCGCTGATTGTACTGGCATTGGAATTTGTACGGGAGCGAAAATCTGTCCATGCATCCAGCTCGTCGCTGCTGCGGGAGGTGGGACTCCCTGGCCACTTGGAGAGCTGAGAAGGGCTGTCCTCACTTGTCTCCTGGGCAGTCTGCAGGGCTGCCTTTTTCTTAGCTGCCCGCCCTCTGCTCTTTGTGTACTTGTTGCTGTTGTCCATCGACACAGCACGTCTCCGGGGCGCCTTGCCGCCTTTTCCACCATCTGGATTGATCATCCACCAAGAGCTTTTCCCGGTGCCTTCATTCTGTACCCTGACAAATCGGCTGTGGAGTGACAAGTTGTGCCGGATCGAATTCTGCAAGAAAGGAAGAAAACAAAATTTCAAGATCAGCACCCTGCTTCTTTTACTACTAAATCTGTTATTAGACCAACATCACATGAAAACAGCAACATGAGTAAAAGTGTTGGGCCTTCCTGGACATCA
The DNA here is from genome assembly GCA_013401335.1 of Brachypteracias leptosomus. Taxonomy (NCBI): domain Eukaryota; kingdom Metazoa; phylum Chordata; class Aves; order Coraciiformes; family Brachypteraciidae; genus Brachypteracias; species Brachypteracias leptosomus. The sequence goes on along the minus strand of VYZX01004482.1, from coordinate 96,094 downwards.
CCACAGTTTTTTTCGAGTGGTAGATACAGGAGGGCTGGAGTGTGACTGCAGTGTGCTATGCATTCCTGGTGCCCATCTCCACACCCCCAAAAGCTGCATCCTAAGGAAAGGAGTTTGACACAACTCCATTCTTGCTAGCAAGGAGCTAGATGTTTCTCCCTTACTTTTGACTCAGGACAAACCTCTATACTATCATCAATCTTGCCATCAGTTCCTTGAAATAAAAACTGAAGACACTGCAAAAATCTGACTGGAGGGGTAGTCACACTCATCGCAGCCTCTGCAAATGTCTTTTTAATTCTTCATTGGCATGTATGTTGTGTATCTGTTATAATAACTCCTGAGAAAACTGTAAGTGCTGTTGCTCCTCTCCCACAGGCACTCTGTGCATGACTAAGCTGTACTTTCTCTCTTCATTAGAGGCACCAGAATTGTGCCTGTACTGCAGTAGCTGGCCAGCTGTCCCCTTGCTATAGGATTCTCACAGTCTTCAAAACATGATGTGACACAGTACACGATGATATCCCTATCCCTGTAAGCTGCTGGACAGGGAGCTGTGTGAAGCTGCTGTACACAGTGAGATGCCCCATGCTGCACAGGATGCTACAAAATGCAGAACTTCAGGGGAGCCCATGCACTGTCTGCTCTTGCATATTCCCTCTTTGCGCTAGTCACCAACATCTACTGTCCAAAAATCACGCCGGCTCAAACCGATGATAATCATTTCACAATGAGAAAAAGGCCAAGAAAACCAGCCCACAGTACCCCTAGTGAAATGACTCCAGATTTAAACTAAAATAACTGATATGAAAATCCCACTCTACTCATCCTGCTCAACTTAAAATACTCAAAGAAAGCTCAAAGAAAGGACAAGCAAGTAGTATTTGCTAGTGAGAATGCTTCCAGCTTTGTTTGGTTTTTTTCCATGTGCAAGACAAAAGATTTTTTGAGCTATCCTGTATTCCTTTGACAAAAGAGTTGTGCTATTCCTCTAGGTTAAAGACGATCAGGTTTGAAGAGTTGCATGAGTTCTTTTATCTTAAATTTTGGCAATTACCAGGTGTATCTATAAAGAGAATAAAATCATGCTTGCTTTACCAGCATGCTTAAAACCACAAAGTCAACAGGACCATAGCATAATCAAACCATTCAGGATAAGTGTCCTTCATTTACAAAGCACTGAAGAAATTTCAGATTAAAATGGGCAAAGAATGAATCAATCAACAAATCATTCACAAGCATCTTGACATTTGCATCCTTAGGATAAATGAATGTTTGACATAAGTGAACTGGAGACACAATTGATGTATAAAGAAACACAGCCCAGCTTTTTTTAAACAATTCAGTAGAAAATGCGGATTTTTTCCCTGTTAAGTGTTGTGGCTTTTGTCAGATTGTGAAATGGAAAACACGCCTGAAGTTCTTCTCGCACGCAGACAGCAGACGCAGTTGCGATTATCACTTAATGAAAAGAGAATCATATGGACCACGGTTCAAAATAGCAACTGTTATGTTTTAAACAATTTGCACAAAACAGCAGACCAGACTTTGCAGACATACTCAAGAGAAGTTTGGGTCAATGCCTCAGCTACAAACTTGTTCATTTCTAAGGGATTATCATGCCATCAAAATATGGTGGATTTTGTTGCAGCATAATAGTTCTTCAGTCTAAGGAAGGAAAGAGCTTTTCATTATTTAGCTGATGACATTTTAACTGTATTTTGCATCTGGCAACAGTCTGTTTCTAACTTCTAATAACTAGGAGCCACTGCTTACTTCCTCAGGTTTCTTCCAACTGGCTGGAGAATGGCTGTTTTTTAAAAAAATAACCTTTGTTGATATTTCAGCTTGTACTGCATCAATGCAGGTAGCTCTCACATTCGTCCCCTCTGACTTTCATGAACAAACACTTGTGAGAACATCTGCATGGGGATCTCTCCTTGCAAAGAGCCAGCAGCAGGACGAGGACATCCAGAGCTAGATCACTACACCAAGCCAGGTTACAAGAGCCATACTATGCTGTTTCCCACCTAAAAATGCTGGGTATAAGAATACACAGCACCGTGACTGTTGCTAATAAAAAAAATCTTAGAAAAACCAGAAAAGAAACACCCGAAGTGGCATACACAGCATGTCACATAGCTTCAGACATAAGAAACACTCAGTTTAAGTTTCAGCAGCTAAGTTTTCAGTTTACAGTATTCTCATTAAATGGCTTATTTCTGCTGGTGGTAGCCATAGTATTTAAGTATTTGGCCTAAAACCATGAAAAATTCAAAATGGTAAAATTGTGAGACTGAGGCACCTTTCAGGGTGAGGGCTCTTGCGTGTGTGGATACATGTGTGCACATGTGTAACTTCCTTCTTCTTATATCTTTTTGCTCAGTGTTGGTATTACACAAATAATAAAAGAATGTAACGATACTTTTGTGTTGAAAATTGGTGGTTATAAAAAAATCCAAGTAGTTTGTTTTCCTTTACATTAAGCAATATACCACTTATACTCCAGCCTCTGTTTTTCTTTACTTTTCTTCTGTAGGAAGATTGTCTTCTTAAACATAATTATGAACCAATTTATTTTTGTCTACCCCATCTCCACCCTCTGTTCAAACACTGCCTTAAAACCCACTTCTTTCACGTAACCTCCCCCGCTAACCTCTTCAGCAACAGTATCTGAGATTCTTGGTTTCTCCTTGTGTCGGATGCTCTGCCAAATCAAATTAGTGCTGGATCCTATTATCCTTTCACATGCAAGTTTTGCTACAAAAGTCACTGGGATTGACAACTCACATCAGTAAAGGCTTTTGTGCTATGCTACCAGGCTGCAGTCTGGATGGAAATAACTGTATTTTCTACCTGGTTTCTGAGCTGTCAAAGAATGTTCCCATCTGTTTAAAATATAGGAAAATATCATGGGACAATCTTTGCTCACAACCATGTGCATTAGTAATATATGGCCACGTGACAAACTGCAAAGAAGGAGGAGAAGCAAAGAAAATACAGTTTATCATTTGAACCCACTGCTGATCAAATTAATGGGAATTTGTCTTTGACTTATGTGGGAGACAGATGAGGCCATGATGATGGAAACATAGCACATTTTTCCATGCCAAAATGCAATGAGAAATTTTAAAAGATCTATAAAGGAACTTCCATCAATCTGTCCTGGAGACCATATGTAGATAGGACAGATGCTAGCCAGGCTGCAGACACCTTGGAAAGAGCTCAGATACCACCGATGGGTACAACATATGGACTGTACAAGAGCAGAGTAGAAAAGAAATACGATGAGCTCCTCCCTTTATTAGCATTACTGTTCATACCAGACTTGAAGAACACTACGCACTCTGCTAAGAGACAGAAGACTGAGGTTCCCGCAGATAAGATCAAGAGCATCCTGTATGACACTGAGCCCAGCCCAGCTGGGTCCTGGTCCTGCAGGGAAGAATGACCAGCCCTGGGGACAAGGAAGACCCAGGGCAGAGGAACACACGAGGCAAGGCAGATGTGGTGTGAACAGAGGGTGGTACAGTGCTATAGGCAAGCAGAGCTTCTACCCTACCTTGGCTTAGGCTAATGGCATCAGGAGAAGGGCTGCAGCTGTGTGCCCAGTAGTAGCCAAGGGCAGCAACTCAAGAGGTGACAGCACTCTCCCCGGACTCAGGGCCGCACTCTCAGCTTTTATAAATGTTGATCCACTGCATCACATTTTGTTCAGTTAATACTCCTCCAGGGAACCAGCCACATTTTGCTAGCAAAAAAAAAAAAAAGAAATGGGCTACCATGACCTAATTACTCATGTCTCTCTTGATATTTTGATAAGACTGCGAATGGGTAAGCTCCCAGAGATGATACTCAAACATTTCCAAAGTGCCGTATACCTGATTTGATACAAACAACTGAATGGGTCTCCCAGGGAGGCTGGGACTGCATGTTACTTCAACAGTCAGCCCCAGCCAGGCAACAGCAGCAAATGCTTGAGCCTTTAAAACGGAGAAAATTCCCCCTTCCTGTGCCTGATTCGTCCTCTTCCAAGCTGTGTTTACCTTGTGAAGCCCGTCCATTAACTCAGACACCAGCTGCAAGTGCTTCCACTGCAGTACAGAGTCTTTTTTGTCTGGAAGCAACATGTGGTATCAATTTATCATCCTCAACAACGCAACAAGGAATCCACTCGCTTTAAAAATAAAAAGAGAGTTGTGTAACTTAACTCTTAAAAGCCCCTGTTTTGTTTTTTTTTAAAAAAAAAAAGCCTAAAGATTAGCAAGATGAGGTGCAGCTGGTGGCTGCCGTGTCCAAGTTACACACTGGTCTGTTTTTATTTCTGTGTTTTGTAGTGAGTGGCTAATTAGTTATTTCAGATATAGGCTTCTAAACTGTAAAGTTATGGCTACAAATCAAAAGCAGTTGTTTATTTTAACAAGTGGGATACTAGGACATGATGAGAGAAAAACAAATGCTACCTGTAGACCCATAAATGCTGCTAATGCTCACTTGGGAGAACATTTTATACTGTATTAACATATTTAATGTTCTAACTTCACCATAGAAAGTTGTCTGGTAGCCATGCATTAGAGAAAGGCATCAAATTACAGGCTTGAGAGGTGGGCCCATACCAACCTCATGAAGTTCAACAAGGGCAAGTGCAAGGTCCTGCACCTAGGTTGGGGCAACCCCAAGCACAAATACACACTGGGCAAGGAGTAGACTGAGAGCAGCCCTGCAGAGAAAGACCTGGGGATGCTGGCTGACAAAAAGCTCAACATGAGCCAGCAATGTGTAAGTGCAGGCCAGAAAGCCAACCGTATCCTGGGCTGCACCAGAAGAAGTGTGGCCAGTACGTTGAGAGAGCTGATTCTGCTCCTCTATTCTGCTCTTGTAAGACCCTACCTGGAGTATTGCATCCAGCTCTGGAGCCCCCAGCACAAGAAGGACATGGACCTGTTAGAGAGGGTCCAGAGGAGGGCTACAAAGATGATTAGAGGGCTGGAACACCTCTCCTACGAAGACAGGCTGAGAGAACTGGGTTTGCTCAACCTGCAGAAGAGAAGGCTCAGGGGAGACCTTCCAGTATCTGAAGGGGGCCTACAAGAAGGCTTTTCACAAGGGCCTGCAGTGATAGGATGAAGGGTAATGGGTTCAAACTGTAAGACAGTAGATTTAGTTTGGAAATTAGAAGGAAATTCTTTACTCAGAGGGTGATGAGACACTGGAACAGTCTGCCCAGGGAAGTTGTGGACACTCCATCCCTGGAGGTCTTCAAGGCCAGGTTGGATGAGGTCCTGGGCAGCTTCGTTCAGTGGGAGGTGTCCCTGCCGTGGCGGGGGGTTGGAAATAGATGATCTTGGAAGGTCCCTTCCAATGTAAACCATGATTCTATGAAATTAAATACCACTGAAAAGAAGCCATGAAAATAACTCCATCTTATCAGCCTCCAGCTGACCAGAGGGAGTCCTGCTTCATCATGGCTACGCTTGATCACTTGAACTTCAGGTTTTAGCCACGTCACCTTGCTCAAAATGTAGTAGCACAAATCCCCTTTGGGATGAACAACCCTAGAGAGGGCCTCCACCAAAAATTATTTATTTAAGAAAAGTAAAATGCAACAAACTACTTTCTTTGCATTCAATTACTGCTGAAACAGAAGGTTGTGAATAATCCAACACATTTTGTCCATCAGGCCAGATCAGTACCTGTGCCTTCTCATGAAGTAACTCTAAATTTGCTTCAACTACCAGTTTTACATTTTGTTTGCTTTAGAGTGAGATTCAATTGCAAGTAAACAAGAAAACTCCAAAATTATGAATAATTAAAGTTGCCAATTGTATGCATGTATGTAGGAATTTCTGATGAAAGGGATTTGCAAGTCTAGGCAGGAAGATCTTTAGGAATTATCAATCTGTTGACTCCACAGTCATTTTCTGCCTAACTCTGTAAGGCTGCAGTGCTGTTCTTCTCAAAAACTTTGAAATCCCCAACCAAAAGAGGTCTCAAAATTTCCTCCTCTTTCCCATGAGTTTTTGCAAACCAGAAAAATACATGTAATTTAATAAAGTTGTGAGGGTGCTCTGAAGATGCAGAGAAAGCAAGAACTAAAACATAAGAAAAGTCCTCTCACAATATCTATCCTGTCATGTTATACTGATATACATCTTTTTCCATAGAAAACAAAATATTATGCATTCCAGGTTGTTATATTTTCCCTAAATTATTGTAGTTTCAGGGGGGGAAAAAGCATTAAGCAAAATATACACTGAAAAAGAAATCTTTCCTGATACCCTAATGTTTTCATGCTCCGTGTTTGGTATCATCTGCAAGTTCCTAAGGCAGCTTCCACAAATCCCACCAGATGTTCAGCAGAAGCAGGTGGCAAGAGCACACCGGCATCCCACAGGGGACATCCCTTCACACCCAGCTGACAAAGGCCACCATCCTCACAGCCCTAGAAAGGATAAGCGGGATTACACAGGCTCAGCCCTACCCAAGCATGTCCTTCTGCAGGAACAGGGGTTAAAAAAACACACAGATTTAGGGGGAAAAAGTCAGCTCAGCATCTGAAGCGCAGCTCTCTGGATTTCCCCACTCATCCTCTCTTCAAAGGAGTATTTCTGACCTTGGTGGTAGAAGAATGGCTAGAAAAGGCCCTCGCTGTACTTGGCTCTCTGCTTGCCTCTCTGCCCGTCATCTCCCACCCCTCGGAAGAGCAGAAAGCCTTGACGGATATTAGAGCTCCTTGGGAGAACATTAAGTCCAGCAAAGATTCATCCTCCCAAATGTGCTGGCTCAGATAGGAGAGCAGTGCAGGGATCTGCCTCTGTCCTGCACGCAGGGCACTCCGCCGAGCCAAATTACGACAGGAGAAGGTGATTAGCGGCGAGGAAAACAAACCCTCCCTAACGACATGGCCTCGCTCCCCCCACCCCAGCTGCTCCCTGACACAAGGGCAGGCAGCGGGAAACGTGCCTGCCAAGGAGGGTTTGTGCCCTCCCTTTTGGAAAGAAAAGCATCCCAACACATGAAGCATAACTTAATCAAAAGTTTTTTCCTAAAATAAAAAAAATAATTAAAAATTTCTAGCTAAAGCCAGAGTTTTTGTCTTTGCAAACAGTGATATTACAAATGGTTGTGCTGACGTAAATAAAACTTAGCTGAAAATATACACTGCCTGGAAATTGTCTCAGAGCATCAGGCTTCCAGTTAGCAGAAAAATCTCCAGTTATTTTACAGTCAGACGTCCTCTGACCACAGGAGGACTGTAATAAATAACATTTGTTTTGCTGTGAATAGAGCATGCTGGTTGTCATTTATTTTTTTCCACTGAGTGTTGGGAGATGGGAAGCAGAGAGCGAGGAAAATGCTGATACTTTAACTAATGCAGCTGCAGAGCAAGAACAAGGTCAGACTCTCCAGCAACTCACCCCAGCATCAAGAGCCATGTACCCCAGTACCCTTTGCTGTAGGAAGCCCCCTAAAAAATAGTATGTCAGCATCAGCATGATATGCCAGTGCTTTTTGACATTAGAACAGAATTTGGGGATCAGGAGGCAGGCACCTTCACCAGGAGGTTGCTAAAGGCACCTTGTCAAGAGCTGCCTTTTCCACTCCCTTCCATGTGTTTTGGATCAAGGCTGTCCAAAATTCAAGAACACAATTTCAATCAAAGGATATAAGTTAATTAAGAGTAGGAATTTACTTTAAGGCATTGCTCTTACAAGGTGTTGAATTCATTGAATTCCCAAGGCACCTCAGTGCAGTTCTGACTTTTAACTGGGACATGAACAGAGCAAGAGAATGGAAGATGTTGACCCTTACTGAATTTAAAACCAAGGAGTTGCATATGAAAAAGCTGCAATGGACACACATGGCTGGGTCTTTGTAGAGCCAGATCAAACCAGTTCTAACTTCTGTTCAGGAGTGGTGTCAAGAACAGGTAATACCTTTTTTTAATTTTATTTTTTCTTAATGGCAAGCCCCAGCATTTAAAGCATTTCCACTGTAGGAACTTTGGAAATAACACCACACTGTATTCGTGGAGCCCCTTCAGCATCACTGCATTTCTCCTCCTCTGTGCCACAGAGCCCTGAGAGAAGTGTGGGCACATACAACTGATCAACCCAAATACTATATGTATAGTAACTCTCTTAAAAATAGCTACCACTGTCAGCACAGTCCCAACCTGCCAGCTGCTGAAGCTACTGGAAGAGTCCTCACAAACCCCAGGGGTCACCCAGTTAGACCTCAATGAAAACAATACAATTTTACTGTGAGGCAGACTTTCACCCTGAAGGCTTTGGGTTTGTTTTGCTAGAAAGAAGAACTAGAAGGGAAAAAAAAATTATCTCTGTTTTTCATTTCCTAGATGCAAAGATCCCAGCATAACCCTCATGCAGTGTTGTGGAAACCAGAGCACTCAATCCCCTATTTTTGCTCATGCTCAGCATATGGCCGTTACTATACATCAACTATTTAGAAACATGCATGGGTGTTCTTTCATGCCTTTATAAATAAATGTGAGTGATGCTACTGCTTATAATAATTCACTAAAAATAGTAGCTTCCCATGGAAGATCACAAAATCCTCTCATTGCTGAATCACCTGTTACAAATCTGTATTTTTTTTTTAATTTTCTGTGGTCATGTGTTGATTTTTTTTTACACTTCCTAAGATTGTGTAATGCAACTTAACCAGCAATAACTTCGACCTCGCACTGGCAGAAAAAGAGTAAAATCTGTGTGCATGAAGAAAGCCTTCCAGGTCTCCAACCTTACTGAAGTGCAAGGCTGCCTTGCATCCAGCTCTGTGAAGTGCTAGCTCTAAAATAATAGATTGTTTAATACTCAGGCTGGATTAATTGGAAGTGTTGAGCTGCGCACATTAAATCGCAAATCTGGTGACAGTTATGGCTGACATGTGACTGATGAGAGGGACAGATCTGATACACTGTCGCCTGACTGAGTTTGATCAGGCCTGAGCAAGCCCTTCAAAAGCTGGCACAGGCACCTGAGACCTTCTCGCGAGAAAGCCTTCAAGCAACCTCCGAAACAGCCCCTAGCATTTCTGCTATGTAGACTAATCTGAAACAGGACCCCTCTCCTATGCTATTTTAAGCACATAATTAGTTTAGTATTGAAGCAGAAGATACTATCTGACTTGAAAAAAAAATAGAAATGCATTTTAGAATGTGATGCATTTCAGTCAGCAGCTGACATGGGAAAGGGGATAAATGGTCCTGCTCGATGGACCCAAGCACCAGAGGAAGCTGGGGACACACCTAAGCAAGACCCTCAGTGGGGGTCAAAAAACCCTTGGGAGCTTCACAGGAAGGGCAGCAGGGTGGGAAGGCACAACTGTGATTCCAGATATTCACCAAGTTACTGCAGTGCTGGTGGGGACTGGGTGTGAATTAGAAGACAAGGGATGAGCGAACAGAACAACTTATCTCCTCCTTCATGACTTGGGACTGGCTAGCTATGGCACTACCAATAAATACCTGCACGCTCTTCAAAACGTAATGGCAGCCGTAAAATATTAATGCCTTTTGAAAGTAGAAAGTGATCAGCTTTCCTTTTGATGTATTCTGATGTGCATTCTGCTTTCGTCCTGAGAATATCACACAGGTCCTCCCTAGCCTCTTGGTTTCTTATGGTTTCCTACATTTTCCCTCTGCACTGGAGAACATATTTTAAACACTGCATTTAGGAACATATTTGAAAAATCATACAGACTTACTTTCTGCATACATAAACCAAGTTCATGCCATGTCAGATGACATGGGTGGACAACACCATCCATCTCCTCACTGTTTCTACATGAACAGTAGTGAAGTGGGTTTACTTCAGGAATCTTTCCTCAGCCCATTCTTTAATCTGATTTCCACGGGCGCACTGCATTGGGACACCCAGCCCCAAAATCAGGCCTGCCCACAAACTCACCACCGAGGCATGTGGCTTTAGTTTCCACACTGTGATGCTCTGCTTATAATCTCCAAGTTGACAACATTCGATTATTTTTTTCCTATGGAAAAAAGTTTTTTACAGCCTTAAAATTTAACTCTCCTTATCCAGCCTGGGCAGCTCCAGGTCAGACCTTGACGTCCCAGCTAGTGATGCCACATTCCCCTGACAGTCATGGGGAGAAATGGGCATCTCCAGAGCATGAGCCCATCAGCCCATCTTCTCATTTTCGTCTGCAAGTGTCTGACCCTCTCCACTGGTGGAGGTGGATCTCACCCTTCACACAAGTAGGCTTTGAGACATCACTCCCGGTGCTTCCCAGGGCATGGTGGCTTCAGAGAGCACACCCTCACTCAGATCAAACTCTCCCTCTACCCCTCCAGATTCATCCCAGCCTCATCTAACACCACTTACAAACCGTTTTAGTTTTTGTTGAACCTCACCTCACTCAGGTGACTTGCATGTTACTGGTTTTACTAGATTTTTAAAAATTTATTTTCTCTTCACTGCAGGGGTAAAATACATCTGAGGAGGTGACAAAAGGGAAGATGACACCCATTATGCTGTCTGTGAATCAGCCCTTTGCTACAACAAGCAGGACATTCCTGTTTCACACGCAACTGGCAGCAGCAACCACCCCAGAAACCTCATAACCCAGGTAAATGCACAGGTATGAAAGTCATCTTTTTGTGTTGTTTTTTTTTTTTTTAAGCCATTTACCTAATCCCAGAAACTAATACCACTGTAATTGATACAATCGCAATCAGAGGTGCTAAATGTTGAGCCCAAAGCTAGGCTGTGTTAAAATGCTCTGGTGCTTCCCGATGCTTTGTTAGCACCCCACCCCGACACCAGAGCCTGAATAGCAGAAGGATGAGCGGAGGAGCTCTGTCATGTTCCCAGTTTGAACCTGTACACATGACTAATCCCTCCTGAAGACAACACTTGGACCATGGCGGGGCCCTTGTACTGCTCAGTACATAGACTGGGACATTTTTCAGAGCCAGCTGAGGAGCCACAGGGCAATGAGTTTCAGGACCCTGACTATGCCAACAGCCAAGGTCATCAGCAGGTACTAGGACAAGAATTACCTACCCTGTAGGCTGCAGTATGGTTGAGGTCCCATTATGAGAAGGACTGCATAAGTAGAAGACACTTCCATCTGGAAGTCTACAGCCCCAACAGGCAGACAAAGAAGTGTTAATTCAATAAAGATGCTGCAAAACAGAAAATTGATGTCTGAGTGGTGTCACTTCACAGACACCATCCCCTGCTCTGGAAAATTTTAAGTATTGACTTGCTGAATCAAAATCTATCTGCCGCAGTAGCTGTATGTACTCTGAAGTGGCTCCACAGTCCCTCCAGACAGGTGCTCCCTTACACCACTGGACAGGCAGATGAAATCTCTGCTTGTCAGAAAAACTGTTCTCAGACCCCAGATGGGTTGGGTGGACACAGGTCACATCCTGCTTCTAGGAGGAAAATCTTGAGTTATGTCAGTGGAACTACACTGTTTGAAATAAGTCCTTTTTCAATACTTACATGTCCAAGACACAGCGCAAATTTTAAAGGACAATGCTAAGAATGATGGTGCCTTTGTACATCATCTTTTTTTTATGACACTGTATTCATAGCTCAAGAATGAAAAGCCTCCTAAGTATGACAGGTATCATTTTCATAACAAAGGTACACAAGAAACAAGCACCTTCAAGTTGCAGCTGAACAGATGAGGGCAGAAAGAGCGAGCGCTGGCAAATACGTATGGGGGTATTTTTCCTCAAGAGTCCACACTTGTCTCTAGTAAGATTTTTTTCAGAGCTGGTGAAAACTCATTCTGTTCGTACGATCTGACCATGTGTCCCATTGCAAATTGAGATTCTTGCCTCCAAAGGCTCTTCCATGTATCTAAATGTATACCTTGTGAGCTGTTTTGTGGACTTGGAACAGGAATGCCCTTGATGTGTAGGGTTAGATATGCCCCAGTCTTTGCCAGACTTTGCCTTGTTGACATGGATACACAAGAGCAGACAAAAAGAAATTTCAAATTTAGTTCACAGGCAAGTTTCAAAGCTTGAAAAAGTTAATGAAAACCTTCTAGTAGTTTTGTACCAGGCTCTTTTTAAGGTGAAAATGCACCATATTAATTATTTTCAGCAGAAATGGGTTCTTGGTGCCATCCAATCACAGCTATAACCCCAGTGGCCCTTCCGAAGCAGACTGAAATCTGAGTCACTAATGTTAAAACAGGGATGAGAAAAGGAAAATGAAAAAGAAACTAGGCTACTTCCCCTGAGGAGCTAAATACAGTATTTAATGGCATCCTTTTATAAGGTTAACAAATCAAATGCTTCAGCTATGAATTGTTGCCATCATCATAACTACAGCAGGATGAACCTGGATGACCTATCTCCGTCTAGCTTTTTTTCCTCCTGTGACACATAAATAAGGAGGAAGAGGCTGGGAGGAGGCCCAGCCTTTCACCACACTCTGGGCCTCTGGGGAGATGGGTAGCGATAGTCACATAAGGATTTGGCAGGACAAACAGCTATGCTCTAACAGAGGGGGAAGACAGGGGGAAGGTGCAGATAGGTACTTGGGTACTTGTCTTTTCCTGCATCTGCAGCAGCTGCGATCCTCGTCAGCTGCTGTCCCTGTGGCACTGCCCGCACAGGCAGGAGCAGGCAGCACTTGGGTTCCTCTTGTTCAACTCACACTGAAGAGCTGTCCCCCCTGCCTCACTTGCCCTTAAATGAATGTGTCAAAAAGTCAGGATGGCAAAAAAACTTAGCTATATTTGTAGAGGTGCATCTTTCCAATGCTGCAGAAGTGTTGGGCACTTTGGACTCCATGTCACTCTTATGTTGCATTTTAGTAAGTTGCATTTCAGGGAAGCAGCTTAGTATAGGCACGTTGCCAGAAACTATCTGTCCAGCAAAACAGTAAGCACTGAAGCTGATTTTCCAAGAAACCAACTGCAGCTGCCTGACTGGCCTTTTGTTTTAGGACACCCTAGATGTACTCATAAGGCATTATGGCACAGTAGGGTGAAATTTTTTTGCTCATTTTCACCTCCCTTCTGCTGCTCCAGTGCCACACATGTGAGCAACGGCTCCAGCTCGGGGCTGCACCAGGCGAGCTGCTCTGCAGCTCCAGTCCCAATAAATGGTTCCCACTGCAAGAGCCAACAACATAATCACAAATGCAATGGGAGCATGGGGTGGTTCAAAATGCTGCCTCCTGATTTGATAGCAGTGCCAAACATGGGAGTGCACAAGATACCGGCACACAGGGAACTGGGCCACCTGGGTGGATAATTCCTGGAAAGATTACATGCACTTGGACTAACCTTCCTCCTTGAGGTCAATGCCAGGGAGCACATGTTGGATACTGGTGGCACTGCATTTATATGTTCTTTTTAGGAAGCCACTTTCTGGGAGTTCCAGAGTTTGGCTTAATTCTGCCAACCTGCTTGCCAAACAAGCAAGATTTCTATTTAATTAATCTCACGCATGTCTTCAGCAGTCTCTCTGTTCAGTTGGCTTAAATCACTCCATCCATGCCTTATCACAAACTCTGACCGTGGTATTATGATTACTTTCAGTATAATCTGAGCACGACGTTGAATAGCAAGTAATCACCATTTGTGCAAGAAGTCTGGCTGACCTCTGCAGGACTCCTCATGGGAGAAAAAGTTTGCAGGATTAGGACCGAAGCCTGGAGACAGGGTCATCTCTTCCCTCTGCCCACCCCTTCTCCCTTGGCTCTAGCATCCAGTACAGTCTGTCCTCTTCACTACTTCCACACAGTCTTTAAGGCTTTAGACCTGAATGGAGAAAAGCGTAACGAGCAAAGTCTGTCATTCAGGGGTATTAAAAGAGGGAAAAAAAGGGCAACTGTTAGGCAGAATCTGCCAGGAGGAGGAGAAGGGAAGGAACTGATCTGTGTGCCAAGAGGCAAGAGTCCACAGTCTTTGAATTTCAAAGGCTTTTAGGAAAGACAACCTCAAGATACATTGACAAGGTACTCTGAACAAGTCATAGCTTGGTACTCTGCTGTTTTTTTCCTCCTCTCTTTTTTTCCTAGATAACTTTGTGTTTTTTTCATTTGGTGAAAGGCAAAATAACTTCACTAACTTTAAATAACTTTACTCCACCATTTATGGGCACTTACATGTCAATTAGCTGTGGATTGCTGCTATATATTGGGACAGCATACATACTTGGAAAAGAGTCCCTGAGAATTATAATGCCATAAAACACCTCGGTGCTTCAGCCCTATCCTATCACTCTGCTACGCTGGTCAGCGAACACAGAGTGCTTTCTTCTGCTGTGCCCCTTCTCCGTCCCCTGCTCCCTCCCCAGAATTAGGACACTGCTGGAACTGGGTACAATGCTGCTTGCAACCATTCATGCTTAAAATAAAAAATGAAGTCCTGTACAAAACCAGGATCCTATCTCAGGCTGCCTGCAATCCAGCGCTCTTGCGCTGCCCAAAAATACAAAGACGGAACTTGTACTTGTAGATAACAACTGTAGCAAAATGAAGAAAAAACTGTAAGCAATCCCTTTTAATTGCAAACAGGGCAGGGAGTGGCTGCCAAGACACGCTGGCGCTAACCAGGGCCTTAGGAACATTTGACTTGTTTCACTCCAGGGTTTCCACCCTGAGTCCTGGGTGGGTGGAGGTCATCTAGGGACACAGGAAGGCACAGGAGAGCCCTGCACCTGCAGCTCCCCTCCCACCGGAGAAGGGGTCAGCTGGCAGAGCCAGGGGAGGGCAAAACATTTGGTGACTCCAGGCAAACAACCCAGCCAATGCCAGGGGAGTGAGGTCACGCCAAGTCCCAGGTATGGACCAAGAGAGGTCAGCTGTGATGTTGGGCATGTTGGAGAAGTCTCTGCAAACCCAGGGCCCTGCCTTTGCAGACGAGCAGCACCAGTGGGAAGGAGGCAACAGTGCCAGAGCCTAACTCCTGGGAGTATTAATAGTTATCACATGCTTGTCAGAAGGGGCATCTACTTTTTCACGAGCACATACTGCTAATAAGAAGTCTTATCAAGAGCAGATTTGAGACACCCCAACAGCATGTTTTGCTAGGAGAGTATGGGAAATAAAATAATCCACAACTCTAATCTTGCTGACAACTGGTCCCTGCAATATGCTGAATGTTGTCTGCCAGGTAATGAATCCCCCAGTTCACGCTGACTCTTACTGGAGAGAAAAGCAACCTGCTACATCACCTACCTACTGCTCACAACAGGATTGGGTTCACTATTGGAGAACTTCTGAAGCCCCATGTGTAAACGACAATAACCCCTGCCTTTTTGGTGGGGTTTTTTTGATCTTTTGGAATTACCCAGAGAAAAGTACCATCAGCCAAGTTTGCAGGGCTGCTTCTGAGAAAAGGAAATAAACTGGCTGGAAAATGTCATGGCATCATGCTGCTGTTCTGATGCACAGATTTCTGGACGTTGCCACATACTCTGCAGTGAAGTCTCCACCCCAGAGCCCAAGCACTGCTATACAGGCACTTCACAGGCTAAATCACATCAGTCCCCCAGTCTGGCAATGGTTTTGAGAAATGGTCCTCTTCAGGAACAGGGAAAATTCAAAGCATCCTACAAGACAGTATCCACATTCCTCCATGGCTATCCCAACAAGTAGAGGTAATATGAAAAGCCTAGGACAGATGTCAGCAGCTCTTAGGGGCCTGACAAGCACTGGAAAAGAGTGCTTTCCAGTACCATGAAAAGGCTGGAAGTATCACCTTCCCCTGGGTACATAGCAACAGTTGCTAGTTTTGGCAGGCGACGAGATGCAGCGCAAGATGTGAGGGTGACATCATTTGATCACCACCTCACTTCCCTTGGATTCAATTGGATTCCAATAAGAAATTATTTTTAGAACCACTACAGACAAAAGCCTTGAAAACTAGTTTATTACAGATTTGGGTAGAGGAAGCTGGGGACTGTATAACTAGCAGAAAAAGCCTTAACAAGGCCCAAGAATTTGGAAATCAAAACGACAGCAGAAATAGCATGTACATATGAGCAGGGAAGGCAATTAACCTTCTGAAAAAGACACTTAAAAATGGGGTGGATTCTCCGTTGCTTTAAGTTTTTGCATTTAAGGATAGATAGTCTTCCAAAAGGTGGGGTGAAGCTGAAACTTAATTTGGGATTTGCTGTTGAAAGAACTAATGGGAGCTCTGAAGCTTTAATTCAGAATGCCTGTCCTTAAAACCTTAAAGTTTGCCTGCTGCCTGTACTTGGGAAGTAAAATTCCACTTCGCTAATACAGGCATCTGCAGCTACAAAGAAAGTTAAGAATTACTAGAGGATATAATAGCATATGACATAAATACTCTAGGGAAAGCAGTAGAGGGAAAAAGAAGAAAAAGCCCTCCAAAATGTTACGCCAAGAGGTCCATTGCTTTTGTCCTAGACACGAGAAATGAATAACATCATGCCTTGTTACTCCGTGCCACTGAGAGCTTGAAAGTAATTGATCTTGCCTCCGATTTCAAGTTAGCCGTGATGTTTGTTTAGGAGAAGAGTTTCACATGACAGGCTGCAGCTTCTGAAGGAGATCTTTGCTGAAGCAGTAGCAGCTCTCTGGAAATAAATAACTGCAGGGATTCCCAGGCAGCCACGGGTTTGTCAGCAGCGGTCCGCTGCTTGGCAGTGAGCAGCACTTCTTCATTATCTTTATGCAACTGCAGGTATTAGTATTTACAGCAAATGGCTTCTTTATACATCCCTTGCTTTATGAATTTTAATGGACCGTTGTACTGCCTTGTGTTTTTTAGCTTGTCAGTTAATAAGCTTGTACAGTGACAGACTAATGAACTACTGAGTGATGTGAGGAACCGTGTGGTATGTCACAACAACTTGTTTTATAAAGTAACAGGGCAAAGCTTTCTCTACTTTTATAGCAAGGACAGATTCTCTGCTATGTCTGCCCCAAATGACAGCAAGAAAATATGTTTTGAGCAAGAAAGAAGGAAAAAAAAAGAAAGCAAGACAGGAACAAAACTGCACTGTCAGGTTTTCATTTTGTTACAGCCCTCGTAATCAAGCCCAGGAACAGTACCCAGCGAGGGGCCCTGGACTATCACATCATCCCCAGTGCAAACTTCTGACTGACGTAAGCAATTGACTTGTCTGCTAATTTGATTTCTACAACTCACTGCGTCGAGACGTGACCGATAAGAGCTGACTAGCAATTCTCACAGATAGGGATTTTGCAGAGCCCTGCGTGCCGTACAGTGCAGCCAACTCCACCCATTTCTTTCTGCACTTGCCACCGTCGCCCGCAAATCTGAGGCAGACACACAGGACTCTCTATCAGCAGGACCATATGCGTCTGCCGAGATAGCAAAGTCAGAGACTGCCATCATCTAGCCAAATAAACAACTTCACATACAAGAAATGACATGTGGCAGGAGAGGTATCCAGGAAAGGACACAGTTTAATCCTCCTCAATTCAGAGGCTGTTGCTTCAAGTAGTGCGTCTAGCAGATGCAGAAGGCAACCCAACAGCCACAGATTCCTCCATGACACAGGTTCCTATTGTGGAGGAGCCAAAGTCAAGAGGGACAAACCATACCCAAAGCAGAGGAGAGGGACTTCTTCAAAACTGATTTATTTAATTTGAAGATTTTTACATGTGCAAAAGGCCTTGGATAAATACTTTGCTAGAAGGAAAAGAAGGGGGAAATGGATGGCAAAAGGCAAGCCAGCAAGTAACATGAGTAATTTGAAATATTTGGTGGGGTAGGTGGGCAATAAATTACAAACCATCTGGCCTGCAGAGATTTATGAAAGGCTGTCTGCCAGCAAGGCCAAGCAACTCCTTTTTCTGGAGTGGGATAGGCAAGTAAGTGCAAGGGGAAAGACTGAGACTCTTGTTTACTGGAAAAGTATATTTTTAAAACCCTCAGAGAAGGCAGGACAGACTGAAGAGGAGACTGTTCAAAAAGCTCAGGCTTCCTGCATCTATATGCCTCGAGCTGAAGGCTGTGCTGGTACCTGTAGCCATAAGTATCTCCTGCAAAGGATGTGGCACTGCTGCTGCAGAGCTGGGAGGTGCCTGAGCTTACCTGCCCAAGACCCATTACACCCTCCTCAAGGGCCAGCAAGGATTTACTGCTTTCCCTGGGGCGTGCAGGTGTCAGTGCACAACAGAGCAGCAAGCAGCCAGCAACTGATGTGCTCCCTGGCGTGGCTGCATCCCTTCTCCCTCTCTCCAAAAGCACCCACCAGGGCTGGGGGACCACAGCTCTGTGGGGCAGCACTCAGAGAACCCTAGGGATCTACTGTCCGCTGGCACCAGGAGCCCCAGGAAACAGCTTTCTCAAATCAAAGTACAGTTTACTACTAACAGAAGGTAGGCAGCATAATGTTTTCTAAAATCAATACAAAAGAGGACATATGTCTCTCCTAGCTTGGTCCCACGCCACCACATGTTTCAGGAGCTGCTGAAAAGCTGAGATTCCTGCAAACTCGCAGGCAGGTGTCTGCTCCCAGTGAGCAGCTCCCAAACAACTGCCTCCTTTCTGCCTGGAGAAGTTTTTTAACTGTTTATAGTTCCTTTGATCTGTTCCTTCTTAACATTGGCAAAACAAACTGAAGCTGAGGAGTTAGGATCTTTCCAGTTAATAGCTTCAGCAACATATCTTAATCTCCCCTGAGGCATCTTCCCAGAGTCATTTTACCAGCAGCCACTGTCTTGCCTGCCTGGTTGTTTTTAAAACTACTTTGATATTAAACCAACCCCACATGGCCCTACAGTAAACATCCCAATACTGGGGAGTACACCTTCTCCATCCCCAGCAGGAGATGCACACCACACTGGGGACAAAGGACAAGGAAGAGCTGGATGAGCCCCACTGTCCACCTTCAGGCATCTTGGATGTCCAAACTGGGATTTGAGGCTCCTGAGGCATCCTGACACCTGAGGCTTGTTTCAGAGCACCCAATATCAAAACTGCCCCACTGCTCATGTGAGGCACAGAGACATAGACCATGTCCCCAAGTTATTTTCTCCTTTAGCTTCTCCCTTTTCATCGCTAAGATTGCAAGCTCTGTGCAAGCTGTTCTCATCTTTGCATGCTCAGAGAAATAAACCAAATGATAGCAATAGCATATGAAAAAGGGGAAATTTGTCTCAAGACCATACTGTTTCCATTAAAGCGACCCGAGGCACAACACTCATGCCCTAAACAAGGGGGAAGGCAGGCAGGGACGCTTAAGAAGAGGAATTAGTACTAGCAGCACACGTGGTAATTCATTTGAACCAAGAGAAAGGGGCTACAGACCTTCTTTTTGTCCTTCTCAAGTAAACGACTTGTAACAAACAACAAAGATTCCTCTAACAATAAAACAGACAAAGTACTCGATACCTGTAGTTCAAGCCTCAGAGAGTAAGCTATTTAATCCTTCAGTTTTTTATTTCTTTTACTTCTGAAAAGACCACTAGCACCTCACTTTGGTGCTTCCACAGCAATTTAAGAGGCATCAAATGACAAGATAACAAACTGATAAACCCCAGTCCAAAGGAGAAATCTCTCTAACCTCATTTAGAGCAGAAACTTTCCTATTCAGGTCCCTCTAAGAAAATCCAGCATAAATAAATACAGTGCTTTGTCTACCCCCTTCATTTAGAAAAGACACCCCCCACCACCACCACCATGTGATGCAGCCTCAAGGCCAAGGCTTTCTAGAAAGAAAGGCCAAGTGAAATAGTTGTTCCTCAAGAGTTTGCCTGACTGCAGAAACATGGTCACACCAAGCAATGAGCAGCTGGACGAGTGCCTTAAATCACACATCACAGAAGCTTCTAAGTCCTCCATGAAGTTAACACAAGGAAGTGCAACTGCTGTGGCCAGTGAAGGAGAGCGGATAGTGAAGAATAGAAGGACGCTGCCACAATTTTTACACTGATGATACTTCTGACTGACTGATCCTTGAAAAGGCAAGATCACCTGGCCACCAACAATGGCCAGGTGATGGGTCAGGCAAACAAACAGTATCTGCAGAGGTGGAGGTGTGATCGGGTGGCAAAGCAAGTGGGAAGCAATGGAAAACTACCATTAATGAAATCCCAAGCATTACCACAAAAACATGAAAACCCAGGGAAAAAAAAGAGAAGTTTCTGTGAAAATACTGTAATAGGTTACCTTTATGTGGATGACTCTTCATGCTCACCTAGACTGAGTCACTTTGTGAACTGCCTCGTGGTCCATCTGTCTGCCAACTCCTGGCTAAACTTGAACATTCTGTGACTGAAATGAATGCATCAAAGGCTAAAGCCCCACAAGGTAACAAGGTCTTCTTTGTCCAGCATTTCCAGATGCACCAGCATTCCCCTTACACTAGCTCTTACGTATCCTCTGGGTCTATATTTGGTATGTTTCTGACTTTCAAAGCCTGTAGTCTGGTAGACTTGGACTTTGCCTCTCATTCTGCTTTCATGGACCTCCTCAATCCATCCATCCCCATATACTGGGGACACCCCAACACAGCCTGCTCAGCCCCAGCACCGCATCACTGACATTTGTGGAACGCATAGGGTCAAAAACTTTTGCATGCCATGGCTTGCTCTTTTGTTGTTTTGAGTGCTTTTAGTGCAGACCTTACCCAAGCACGGCTGACAAAACCTGCCTTCTTCACCTGCAAAGCATCACTACGACATGCACCATGTCTGCTGCTCCCTCAGTGATCTCCACTGCTCCGGTACCACCTCCAGGTCAGAGATGCTGCACTATCTCCTGCTTCCTGCACTGCAGTGAGCCCTCCTCCACGCGCTGGTTACCACTCGCCTTCGGGTGCAATTCAGCCAGGGCCGAGGCTCCCTGGAAAGAGGCTTGCAATTATTTCATACAAGAGATACTACAAGGGAAAAAAAAACCCACAACAATTTTGGACATGGATCAGTTTTCAATTCTTCTTTGCTTTGGATATAAAATTTTGCTGCCGCCTATGTAAATTATTTTCAAATACTGGAGGACACAATTGCTGCAGATGAACGCGGGCACAGAAACCACTTCGGCACCATCTCTTAGAGAAAGCAAGCCTGCATTGCTGGATTCTGCACTTCCACCATCTGCCTTTCAATCTACTTGCTGTTGTTGTGGGAAAAAAAAAAAAGAAGTATTACTTACATTCCTAGCTTTCCTCCTCAAATCAGGAACACCCTCCTATCTCTTAGGTGACAATATAAACTTAAATCATTTTTCCTGCCCTCACTAAAACCATTTTAAAACCAGCAGTCAGGAACAAAACAAACGTCCCAGCTAATGTAATGTGTATTACTCAGTGATGATAAACACTATACACCCACCTAGACTTTTTACTTGATGTGGTTGGAAACTGCTATGTAAGGTGGAAAAAGTAAGGTAGGCTGCTTTTATTTTTGGCATTTCAGATTTTAGGCTTACCGCAACAGTACATTTTCTCTGGCTTCTCGTGCTGCTTACAGCCAATGGTGTAAAGGTATTTTGTGGCTACTTTTTTGGGGGATGAAAGAGGCATCACTCCTCTGTGTCTCCTACTTCACTGCACTTCCAGGCTGCAAGAAAGGAGGGTGCTGGGAGGGGACCTCCTCTTCCTTGCCCACCAGAACAGAGCTCAGAAAGGTAAAGCTCTGTCTAGCCAACAAAGCTCTTTACCACGAATATCCTTATTAAACATAGCCTTATCGGAGGCCGGTTTCTGCAGTCTGAAGCAGTCAGGAATTAACTCTGTCAATATTTAAAATTTCCAGCCAGGATTAGAGCCCAGACCCAAGGGGACATGAGCAGGCATGTGAGCCACAACACCGGCTCACGCTGTGCTGGGGGGGCTGTCTGAGTGGCCAAGGCTCAGGCTCTGTACATACTGCCTTGGTGGTACCCCAAACCCCAAAAGGGCTTGCTCCTGCAGGCTGCTACAGCAGGAGGAGGGTGATGATGAAACTTGCCTCTCTTGTGGTGTTCAAGGGAACGGCCAAGTCAATGCTCATATAAAGTGTCAGGCTGGGGAAAGACCCCAGGTCCAAGAGCATCAGCTGCGTGGAAAGGGCAGAGAAAGCCAGTCTGGAGGAGGGCAGACAGAACCCTACAAGTGTTGGCTGGGACTGTTGGGATGGGAGGCTCAGCAGTACTTCCCAAAAGGTTGCCACTGGCCAGCAAGGTTCATGGCCAGGATATAAACCCATTCAGTACACTCCTTTGGCAGCCTCCGGCTCTAATCCCCACCCATGAGATCAGGCTACGTCTCCTGCCTTATCCACAAGATGAAGCTGTCTATCCCTGACACAGCCCTTGGAGCAGGGCTGGCAGGACAAACACCGCCTGTCTTCCCTCCGGGGTGAGCCTCCACTGGCACGGCGCAGCTGCCTGCCCAGCCTGGAGAAGGTGCAAGCTTCACCCCACCACCTCATGAGTCAAGGTCTTAATGAAGACCTTGCTCCTCCTGCTACATATTGAAAGCTGGCAATGCTATTCATGGAGACTCCATGAAACTCGTTCGTAACACTGCACTAATAAGGCACTGGCAAGACACCCTGTCATTAGTGATCCTGGTGAAGAACCTTCATTGCTACCCTTTCCTACAGAAAGAAATCTCTGCAAAAAAATCAATGTTGCTGTACTGTTTCTCTCAGACCTACCAAGCTTGGCACAGAGTCCTCAGGTGTAGGTGCTGGGCTTCTGCCAGAGAAAGTCAGCCTGGATAAGCAGTGAAAATAAACAGTATGTTACGGGAAATACTGCAGTCTGCATTCCCCCCCCCCCCCCCAGATAATCCATTGTCCAAACCCAATATGCTGCTCATTACATTTAGTGCAACAGGGAATGTTTGCAGTGACTGGCACTGCAAAATAATAATTCACATATCATGACATTAATCTTAATACTTGTGATTGTAATAAGGGCTATTTCAAGCCTGTAATACACTCTGTAGTATTGCATTGCCCTCTCAAATGAAAAATGGAAGAGCCTTTCCTGGGGCGCACAGTATTGCTGATAGCTCCTTTCCATAAAGGTGTATGGCATTGGTGAAAAAACCATATATAAATAGGTAGAATGACAAGAAAATCAGAGATTATGCCCACTAGCCATTTATATTTTTCCACTGGCTTTGTCAGAGTCCAATAAAGCACTGGAAGAAAGGTTAGAAAAGTTGTAGGAATAAAGGAGAAGAGAGCCAGTTTTCATCTTACCTTCATTTGTACTATATCAAGCCTCTTAGCTGAATTACAGCCTTGGCTCAAAAACCAGAATACATATTATTTGCTGTATATTAACCTACACATCAAAATCATCCACACTAATAATTGCTTTAGATTTCACTGCAAGTTTCTCTGTACTTATTACTGCCCAGAATACCTGTCCACCTCCAAGTAAAGCAGAAGTACATTTCAGTGCATGCCTAACCTACAATAACTTTTAAACCCTTCCTCTTCCTCTGAGCTTATTTTAAAGCAGGTACTAAACGGTTAAGCTCATTACTGAGTCCAATTACAAACACGGGGAAAATACTTCCATTGCTTTTGGCATAAAGCAAGTGCAAAAAGTTGCCCTTCTGCTTGACTAAAAGCCTGAAGAACAAACAATACACACAGCACACATTGTTCAAGAAGTGAGCGCAAACAAGCCTAAGAACAGATTAACTTTGTAGGTGTCGTGCGGGAGCCAAGCGGGCAGAACCTTCTGCTCCCACCCCCCCAACACCCTGGCCAGCGGGTGCAGAAATGGCCAAGCAGCACTGATTGGAATCCTGACCATTAACCTCCACATCAGCTCTGGGAAATCCAAACCTGCACCTCAGAAAATAAGCAGCTTTAAAATAAAAGGTACAATCCTGGTCCCTCCTCAGGCCCTAACAGGACCTCTGTCTCATGCCAGCAGGAGCTTGGTAACGTGGAGGACTTTTGTAAATGCCTGGCTGTTAGACCCAGCCACAGATAGCAAAACAAAAATGTAATTATACAGCATGTGAAATTTTAAATTATTAAACATTTTAACTTGCTCTGATTTAAACATAACAGCATCAAGGGAAAATTAAGGTTTTATGGTGCTTATGCTATATCAAGGACTGGCTACTATAAAAAGACAGGAAAAGATTTGAGATGGAAAGTGCAGATTGCACTATGCGAGGTGTTTTCGGTTTTCTTCAAAGTACCTTGTTTAAAAACAGGCTTTGGTGTGAGCTTCTGAAACCTACTAACTATGCAAAACCTGCTTTTACCTGTGTGATGGTACTTCTCCAGCACTTGCAAACTTCTCATGCATCTAACAGTCTGCGCCCCCCCCCCCCATAAATATAGTAACCAGAGTTAACTCCGTTAATAAGAATTAAAAGTAACTGAGAAATCCTATGAAATTGCACTTTGGTGTTGCAGGAAACAACATGGAAAAGGTGTGAGGCTCAGAAGGAGATCCCAAGGAACAGCCACCACACACAGAGCACAGGTGAGACCCAGCTTTAAAAGTCCTCGCATGCAAACTCCTGCCTGCAAGACACTCTCCCCAGGCTCTGGTGAACACTGCCCACACTAGAAGCCCGCTTGGTGTAGCAGCCCAGTGCAGACACGGTCCACCATCATCAAATTTAACAAAAGAGAGAACCAGGGCAGCAGAAAGTCCTGGCCGTCTGCCTCGCTCTCCACAGTGGAAATATGTGATTAAAGAAAAGTTGTAATGAAGCTGCTACTAGCTCTAGCATTTAAGGCTTCATTTTATTTAGCTTGCACACTAAGAGGTTTAACGAGACAAGACCTTCAACCCTGAAGAGCATGCACTCCTTATTTAAGGACTTACTCATCCTTTTCCAAACACAATGAACACACTTTCAGTGAGCCAAAACTGGTGGCAAGATTTTCAGTCACCAGAGGCAGCAGCAGGTGCCTTGATTCTTACTCAAGTCAGTAGAAATCAGGTACCTAACCCATCCACGCCTGCAAAATCCCCTCAGCAACAGCTTAATGCAACAAAGGGAGAAGCAAATCGGTTTTGTCTATAGGCTGCTTCTTAAACAAAGAATACAAATCACATGTGACAGGCTGCTGGGCAAGTTTGACTGTATGTGTCTACATGCAAGCGGAAGAGCTCATGGAGAAGTATGCCAACTGCAGAAGGGCATACTGCTTCCAGTCATTGTTAATAATAATAAAAAAAATAAATAAAAGGCATCCCAGAGATTCTGTAGGCCCCTTCATAAAAAATCCCTTGATTTGTGCAACCTGCAATTTGGAATTAGCCTGTGCCACTGCCTGTCCACGGGCACAGACACCATGGGCCACGCAGCTCAAACATCAGGGCTGGCCTTGCCAGGTGCAGAGCACTAACGAGACTCTCATCCTACTGTTCTAAGAGCTAATTGCTAGTCAACCCCAATCTTCCCCTTTCTTTTTAAAGGCATTTGTCTCCATGTTCCAGTGCATCTGTTTGCAGCAGCATCATATCTCTGCTGCTACAGCTGTGAAGTATGTACCTTCCAAGAAGGGCAAAAGCTGCACTTTGAGAAGCACATCCTTCAGAGGCAATGCTGCAGGTCTCTTCTCCCACTGCCCAGGCACCCAGGATTTTCTGGAGATGCTTAGGTGGTCGCATGAGTGGGTAACAAGCCAATATAAAAATACCCTTGATTTTCTCCTGGTGTATTTTTTTCCACCATTAGCAGTTCCCCCATCCAGAGACGTGCCTGCCTATGCACAGCCTCACTACTATAATGTGAGTGCAGGCTCATGTTGGGCAGCACTGGTCCAAACAGGGCTTCCATAGTTCTCTTTTCTTCTTTTTTTCCTTCTTATCCTTGACAGATTTTGGCCAGATCAGCTCTCTGAACTAGCCTGCTGAACAGCAGAAGAACTGACATTGGTGGAGAAGGGTAGGAAAAAGGAAACCACAGGGTACATGGGGAGAGGAGGAGGATGCAGGACAATCAAAGACACCACCATGGAAAAAGTAGCTGTCAGAAGGAGCGCTCCTCTCTGTGTCCTGAGATGCAGCTAGCCTCAGTGAGCATGGGAACATCCCCTAGGAAGTTACAGCCATAGCTTCAGATGAAATCGACCAAGCACCTCAAATTCAAGGATTTTTTTTTTAAAGTTTTGGTTCATCTTTCAGAAGCAGAGAAAGAGCAAAATACAAAATGTAGATCCAAATCTTCCTGTGGAGGATGCCTGGACTAAGGTAGGGGGCCAGGTCAGGCACCTATTAATGAAATATTTAACCCAGCCCCTGCTAGCTTCCAAAAGGCTCTTCTGCTCATACCTTCCAGCACTGCAACTGAACAGTCATTTCCCCCTCCCCACACCACCTTTATCTTCTGCAGTTTTCTCTGGGTGATAAATACTCAAGTCTGTAAACACATCGGCATTTTGATGTGGTTTTTTTAGTTCATAAAAATATTCAAAGCAACACCAGTATTTGGCAATACTGGAGAAACTATATGCAGAGGACTCTCACACTGAGTGTCTGGGGAGAAACATCCAGCAAGGTATCGGTGTGCTAATGTAAAATCAGTTCATAAGGGCCAGCACCTCCCTCAGTTGTTAGCATTTAAAAGAGGTCGAGGCTTTCAGAGGGACCCAAGACAATTAGATGCTCCAGACTCATTGAATTTCAATTAGATTTGTGCACTTACTTCCTTCAGGTTCTTCTAAAATCAAACCCATGGCTTACACCTATAATCATACTTACATTTTGAAGCACCTTTCTTCCCTTTGTGTGCATGCAAGTCTTTACTGAGGAAAATCTTTTGTGTGGATTATTAACTTCAAACGTACTTAAGTTACTTCTCGAAGTAAACACAACTTAAGCACATTTAGATTTAAGCAGGAGCTTGCCTGCTCTTCTTAAGAGAGATGAACTTAATTACATGTCTACCTATTTTTCTAAACAGGGGGCCCTCACACACCTAGTATTACTTTCTGCATGTTTTGTTTGGGGTTTTTTTAAACAAGATGTTCATACCACACTACAGAGTTTATAAACTCAGGTTATTTTTAGATCCCTATAATACTCTCAGACTGGGAGATGTGAGTACAGAATATACTTACTTACTCTGAATATATTAATTTTTATCTGAAGAAAAACCATTGACACATATGCAGTTTCACTACAAATTTAAGCAGTATACGATTAGCACTAATTGTCGGATATGCCACATTATTGTGTAATATGCTGATCTTCTAAAACCCTGAGTTGTAATCTTTAATAATCTACCCCTAAACAGCAGTCTAAACTCAGCTTCTCCACATATTTTGTCTTATTGTATTTGACTTGTTAATCATCTTCCCGAAAGCTGCACTCAAAGAGCAATAAAATGTGAAGATCCACTTTAAGATAGACATACTTGGATTCATCTCGTTACAAATCAGTAATGCTAACTTTCATATCCTAAGTATCGCTTAGATGAAAGACAGGCACTAAAGCATCTGCCAATGAAATGTGGGGAAGTCCTTGACAGAGCCTTATATAAGAATAAAAACCCCACAAGCACAGCAGACATTGAATGGCCACCCTCATATGTATCTAACTCCTAGTATGAGGAACTTGTACCTGAAATCTTTACAAGCATGGAGCTTGGCCAGAACACTGTTGAGAGAACCCAGTATGGGGGTTAGGCATGGACACTGCCTGTGAACACGCTCTGTTAAAATTTCAGCTGCACCAGAGTGAAGGTTTTATGCAGAAAGTGAAGTGACTCTGTCCATTTGCGACACAATGCACTATTAAGCAAAATTAACTGATTATGTAGCAAACACGGCAAAATGAAGCACTGACTCCTCTGACAGTGCTATCTCCTCTTTAATGAGGCACAGAACAATCTGTTACCAGGGCTAGTGCTGTCGACAATGTTTATGGTAATGGGTCCCAGCTCATCTATTTTTTTATAGTTGAGTATGTACCTCAGATGCCAGAGGTATCATATGTTAACTGCTGAGCCTACTGAGGCACAGTATCTGGCCACGTCACTGGATATTAGCAAACTTGTACAAAGGACCTCCAACAGTTTAATACACTTGATGACATGTATGCTAGTCCTCCCAGTCTGTTCCTGAGGCCTCCACCTTGCTTTATAAACACTTGGTCCAACCCATTCACACCTGTATGGCTCATCCTCCTCCATTACCTTGAACTTTCCTTGCCTCCAGTATGTTGTGCTGGCCATGCTCAACTTATCAGGCTTTTGTAAGCCAAGGAGCGGCTCAAGAACATTGCTAGGGAACCCTACAGGCAACTGCAGAATCAGCTAAACTGTGCACAAAATAGGTCACTTCTGCATTACTGAACGTACTTAGTGCAATTACAATCACAGAGAACCATTTTGAACTGAAGAAAAATATGGCAAGGAACAGAGAAGAAGGGAAAGCCATCAACAACAAATGCAAAGTCCTATTCCTTTGCAAGAGAATGTCAACCATAGGCCACTCTGTCTGGCAAAAGAAGAGGCTCTAAAATGGACATTGCTTTTATCACGTAATTAAAGGCTTCAAGAGGACATATATAGGTTTTCTAGTATTGTGATGAACATCGGAAGCAAGAGCATGGAATAGAGCATTGAAAATCTGTAACAACAGCCTCTGGAAAGGAACCAGATGGGAGCTGTAACCCATGCAAGAACTGGGTGGGAAGCCCATCCTTCCCAAGAACCCCACCGTCTTTCCACAAAGCCTCCTCATACCTTGAAACTTCGCAGAAGAGCTCGTTAGAATGGGGAAGAACATGCTTTCCAGAGCTTTTAGACTGTAAAATAGCCTAAGAAACAGTTTTCAATTCCCAGTTCTTCAGGGGTCATGCATCTTTGAAAGAAGTAATCTAGAATCTGCTTCCCAGTGACCATCAACACCGACTCTTCTGCCTGGATATCCAGTGTAAAATTCATATCCAATCAGCTCCAGAGAACAACTCTTGCTAAAGTGAGGCTCTTCCCCCAAGGAGCCAGAAAGTCTTATACTAAACATATCCTGACATGTGAATGTCTTGTACTAACCAAGCACGTTGGCACAGAATGTGAAGATGACAACTGCATTAGTGAGCACCCCTTCCTACACAAAGCAGTCCGCAGGCTGCACCTCTTCCCCTTGCAGACGGAATCCCTGGCAATCCATTACAGGCTTCAGTGTTTCATTACATGAAAACACAGATGCAACTGAACGCCTTTAAAAGTAGCAAGGGCTCACCTTGGAATTTGAGATTCAAACCGTTTTGAACGAGACAACCAAGTGAAGGTGTGCCATGATGAATAAAACTCTCACTGTGTAGCATGCAGACAGACAGGAGAGCCTCGTGAGGTATGGGGTATTTCATGTCAATCAAATTTTTTCATGTCAATTATCAAATTATTTCATGTCAATCAAAATCACTCTCCACTCTGTTCTTAAGACATTCCCCAAACAGGCCATAAGCAGTACTGAAGACAACAAAAATCCACTGTTTTCTTTGCAGTGTGGTTTCTTGTGCAAGGTGGATGTTTTCACCATCTAAAAAATGGGTTTCGTAAATGAAAGAATATGTGAAAACAAAACTATTCTGATTTCTTGTTTTTAGTACTTCACTTGAGAAATACAGATCTAAAGTGTACATACAGGATAACACTGATGCAGAAAGGGACTGTGACACCACACAAAACCATAACGAGACTAATTCTTCCATCTCCTCCTAATCCCTCTGAGAATGCAGGATATTTACTTTTATCATCACCATCGTATGACTTCCCAGCCCTGCCTGCTGGTTACAGTAGTACAGTATGTACTGTGCAGAGTTGCCGAGTCAAAGAAAAAAAAGCTCAAGTAATTAGAAAACAAACAAACAAAACTAGACTTTTATTTCTCTCTCTCCCCTCCTCCTCAAATAAAGCAACATCACAGAACATAACTCACACCACGGCCTATCAAAAGCCTCGTACCTGCTATTTCTTTTCCTGTGCGTGTAGACGAAAGAAAAATGTTTCATTGAGAGTTAGTCATCATAAAGTACCTGCTGAGCCAATCATTTATCTTTGCAGTGCAGGGGATCTCAAGATGTAGATTGCTGTTTATGGACTGCAGATTTTTGGAGGAGGGAATATTAACTAGGGAGAGATCATGTTGTATGTTCGATTGTAATATTACTTGGCTTACAAGCAATATGGTTCTGTGTGACTTGTTCAGTTTTAAAAAGTACCTGCTGACACTTAAAGTAATTTTATTTTTACAGGAAACTGAAGAAATATAATATAATATCTTATACACATACTCCTGTTCTCTTTGTGTCTCAGTTTGGACCATACATATTGCTAACACATAAACTGTATCCCTAAAAGCTCCTCTCAGATTGAACCTGAAAATTAACAATGTGCAAGCATCCCAAGCAGTAGGTGAAAAACAGTCACCATTTAAATAACACCAGACAAACTGGAATCAATTTACAGTAAGTTTTCAAAACCAGCATTTAAGGCAGCCATAAAGCCTCCAAGAAACATGAGGATGCCTACTATCAGGTAGAGATATGCAATGGTTGCAATGAAAGGCAGAAGCAGAATGGAAAATGTACTCACTTCAGCCAACTGCTGCCAATGATTTCTCTCTAAAGAAAGCAAATGGCTGAATAATAAACTGCAAATGACTTCTGGGTCACAGAAGAAGGCGGAGAGGTTGAAACCTTGAACTACTACTGCTGATGTATAGTATCTTTATCTCCCTGCTGCCCATGGTGTGTAGTTGCTGGTTATCTCAGAGGATGAATGACCTGCCTGCAATGAATTATGCCCGCTTATCTTCCAGACAGGGTATACACTAAGTCATTAAGTCATCTAAGAGTATAACCCCAAGGGAATTACTAAATGAATGCAAAATCCTGTCCTGCTCTCAACCGTTGTGTCAGACTTCTGCACACTTCTGGTGCAGGCACCAGGGGAGCAGGGAGGGGGCTTGAACGTCTCTCGCCTGTTGGTGTGGCTACCTGGTTTCCACTGTTGACTTTTTCTGCTTCTGATATTGCAGAGTTAGATGATGACAGAGTATAACAGTAGCTGCTTGCTTCAGAGGAAGGGAAAATGCAGTCCTCTCTGACCACCAAGATTTCCAAGCCACAAACGCACCAGCTGAGACAAGCACCCAACGTGGGACTAGCAGAGAGTATTTGTGTTGGAATATAACAGGTTTTGTCCAGATGAAAGGGTGCACTTCTTTTGAAGAGCAGTGCATTTTTTTTTTAATTAAAAGAAATTGATTTAGTGACAGGATTTACAATAGGGTATCTGACAAGCCCACTGACCTTCACACATACATACAAATGACTGAGGCTTGATGCATTCAGAGAAGCAGATTCTTGCTTGAAACAATAAAACTGTTAAGCATTCAGATCATTTGACTCCTCCAGAAACAGTGGAACCTCCCCTAAGCAACATGTATCAAAGGAGGCTTAGGGTAAAGACTGATCCACACAGTGAACCTTTCCAGATACCTCATGATGTCTGAGGGATAAATAACATCTTTAAATAAAGAAGAAAAGGCATGTCTGGCAAAGGGTCGCCCATGCTTTATCAGAGCCTGGTGAAGCTCTAGCTCACCATTTGCCTGATGCTCTATTTACTGTCCCTACTCCCATTGCCCCTTGTGTACTAAGTATCTCCTTTCAAGTATCCTCAGTACCCACAAATAAAGAAGCTCAGCAGCATCCTTCAGCACCCCGCCTCTAAAGCTGTTTTTAAGGGGCTGTTGCTCAGGTTGGTTTCAGTTTCCCATTATCTGCAGCCAGGGTGATGAGCACCCTCAGAGGTCGTTCCTTGGAACTGGTGGTGCCACAGCCTCTGTGCTCCACTCTGATTGAACAGTAACTGAATATGAGCTTTACTGGGAGGAAAATAAGCAGGACCCTTTAGGAAAGAACAAGCCCACCTGAAGGGAAATCTGTGCCTTTAAAAAAGGACAACAACAATCTCTAACCTTCTGTCTGGTGATACCTACACCATATATGAAGAAATGATGCTCAGCATTATTTCAGCATCCTCTCCTAAATTCAAAATGACAGAATAAAAAGTAGTAACAAGCTACTTTTAAAGCTCAGTTTTCTTCTTGATTTATAGGCTTTACTAAATGAACACCCCTCTCAGCCTGGTCACCCTGATATAGGTTTCCCTGAATATTACCAGATAAAAAATAAAACCTAATCCTTGCTTGAACGTTCCTGGGACATGGCCAGGATATTTATATCTTTCCAGGACAAAACTCAAACTAGGCCTTGCGCTGTCACTTGTGCCAAGAAAAGTCTTGCTAGGACATGGAAAGAGGAAATTGCTCCCTTTTCCATGTGGACATCAGAAAACTTTGTCTGGAAACAGAAGATGCCACACAGATGGCCAGAAAGCAACCAGATTTCCTTTATAAAGCACCACACACCACACTTATCAAAACTTTTTTGGAGGACGGTTCAGCCGTGTTGTTCTTCTGAGTGCGTTTTGTTTTGCTATTTTTAATCAGGACCTTCTATATGAATAAAAACCCTTAAGTAATCCATGTTTCTTCGTCAAACAGTACTTCACACCCAGAGATCTACCAGGCACCTCTGGAAGTGTGATTTTAATCTTACCTGCCTATGTATAGTGGTTTATATAAGGACTTGATTTTCATTCTCTTATGTAACACCTATTTTTTTCACGCTGTGCCTCCAGCCACTACCATAAATGAGGAGTTAAACTGCAGGATGGTGAAAAGATTTCATTAATAGACTAGCTTCTAAGCTTGCAAGCAGGCTGCTAAAGGAAAAATGAAAGCAACAGATTTCCAGTTTTAGTAGACAAGGACAGCAAAGGCTCCCTTGTTAGCTTCTATTTATGGTCCCACAGCAGATGACCTGAATCTCCTCCATACTCATCCCCCTCTACAGAGCCTATAGCTTAGATTACTCACTTCTTAATGAAAACACCACCTGCCAGATGGACAAGAGAATAATTACATTACACTTACATTAATAAAATACATACGAGTCCTCTTTGCTGTCCACAGAATGGTGCTTTACATTTGGATTTGTGTACACTAGAAAGACTCTCAGAAATGGGATTTTCCTTCCTGTATTTTGAGTAATGAAGATCAAGATCTGATTCATGCAATTGCCAGATGCAAGTCTACTTGATGTGGGAAAGACAGATCTTAGAATAATAAACTGTCCTTCCTTATTGCCCGAGCTTGCTGGGTTTTGTAGGCCAGGGTTCAACTACTGCATATGCAACATGCTGCTGTTCCCACCTGAAACCCCAAGTAGATGGAAAGAGACAGCACCAGGAGCTACACAGAAGGACGGAGCTCTAATGAGAATCAAATAGAAGCAGGGACCTTACCTGAACTTGATAAAAAAGCTCTGGATTAAATTTTAGGGATGAGCAAAAGTTCAAGCCAATTATGCTCCCGTATCCCTAATATTATCCACAGCATCAACCAACAGCATGTCCTACCCTGGCGGTGTGTCTCAGGGAGCATTTCCACCTCTCTGCTAAAAGCCTTATTATTCATGTTTCTGGGAACCAGGGGTAGAAAATTAGAAAACAAAATGCCTGAATGGGCGATGTAGCACATAATAGTTTCATCATTAAAAAGACGGCCACAGAATGAGTCATTTACTGTACGGACATGGCTGCATCTGCATTGAACTGAGGAGTGCAGAAAATTGATTTCCCTTCCCCAGGAACATCCTGAGCCTTTATGGCTTTTATCCAGGAGGGCGAGAAGACCAGCAGGCGCTTTGTGTTGGTTGAATCCCTTTCTCTCTTCCCCCAAGAAAGCTACATCTTTAACAAAAAAGGCTATGCTTTTAAAGCTTAACCTCCACAAATTCTGCTAACATAGAAATTTCAGTGATAACATTTCTCTCTGTCTGTCCCGCTACTCCAAACAGAAGCACTTCTCTGGGACTAGTGAGACTTTTCCAGCCTATTCCTACTTTCTTGGCTCTTGTTCCCTAGATGAAGCAGAACTGTAAAAGACCCTTTGGGGACTTATTAATCCATGTTTGCAGACATTTGAGGAAACTACTGGTTGTTTTGACTGAAAACTTAAATTCTGCCATTCAGTTCACTGGTACCAGAAACACATGATGTTTGCATCTCCTGGATGGCAGTTGTGCCCAAAGGGTGAAGAATAGGAGCACAGTCTTCAGTATATACCTCACTACTGGGAGAAACAGTGAAAGTTTTCTCCTTAAAAGCACTATCATCATTTGAGGAAGTAAAAAAGATGGAGGAAGCCCAGAGCTAACACCAAGCCATGCTGCAAAAGCCTTGCACACAAGCCATCCTGTCTTTCTGGCTGATGACTAAACATATATTTCCTTGAGGGAAGAAAACATCTCCATCAATTTGCCTGAGACCCGAACGTCAGTCAGTCCTAGCCAGACAGCAGTCCTAGTTTCACCAGGAGCCAGACTCCAGCCCTGGATGGTTTCCATCAGGATCCCATTAAGCCTGTGCATGTGCAGCTCTCTCAGAATTTGCAAGAGCCACGTGTGTGCTCAAGAGCAGATCTGGATGTTTTGTTTGTTTCTGGCTTCATGATGGTTCTCATGTCCCTTAAATAACAGCCTGTTTTCTGGAAATTCAGGGATTTCTTAAACATGTTCACAAATTTATCCTTCTTATCTGGCAAAAAAAATTGAAGCTATCAAATGTCTGTAGCTTTTCTTTTTATTTTTGAAGACAAAAGACTGTTTCTCTAAGGGAAGATGTTAGTTACACTGCATACTTTGGCGTTCAGGAATCTTTTTCCTTTACCATACCAATGCCTGCAGAGGTCCTGCTATGTACAGCTCTTGGTTTGTCTCACAGGTTTCACTAAGTTAGTCTGAGCAGATGCAAACTGTAACAGAACTGGACTAACGCCTGTGTCACAAAACCAAAAATTATGTCAGAACATGAAATACACAAAAAAGAAAAAGCCTTGCACAAGGTGTACGGTACAGGTAGCCCATGTTACAGATTATCCACAATCTCAAGCAATTCCCAATGTTCTTGGCAGAAGCAGGGTATATATCTAAGTTCCCGAACGTAGCAATGTTTATTGCACTAGCTCGGTGATTCACTAAGTACAGGATGTGCCCAATTACTCTGTGTATTTTTCCAATCCTATTTCATAAACTTCAGTTGCACAAGTACAGCAATACATTCTTTCTTGCTTGTCCATTAGAATTCATTTTAAGAAGGCCATCGGATTCAAACAATAAAATCACCAACTGGCTATATGCGTAGGGGTTTTTTGTTTTGTTATTGTAACCATGGCATCAAAAACCTCGGCTGTTAAGTGCATATATTCTGTGATACAATTGCTTTCTTTCTGTCTCAACCTGCTGAGAAAAGTTTTGCTTTTAACTTTGGATGCTGGGTTTGTTCCAAATCCAAAAATTAAAAACAGCAGTTCTGAGGGACACAGATATCCAAGCCAACAACATTTGGCTGCCTAACATAAAAATTAGCAGAATTGTTATTACTAAAAACAAACCATTAGATCTTTCCAAGATAAATAAAAACTTAGAATTCCGACTATCAGTCCACAAACAAAGCTTCTAATTTAGTTTGTTTGAACACTCCATGGGTAAAATAGATACAACAATTTCTGTATCTCTACAGCTAATTTCAGTACCTTAAGCAAGATGGCTGGAAACTGAAGCTTCAGCTCTTTTTCCTTCCAAGATGAGTTACTATAAGTAAGCACAAATCTTTCTATTGCCATTGAAATATCATCAAGGTAGCATGGTTGACAGCAAGCAGTATCTTGACAAGCACATCCCATACTCAGGGCTACATGTTCAAGACTATTTTATGAATGAAGTGTGGAGTTTGTTGCAAAAGTAACAAAGATGACAATGTGGAAGATTAATGTGGTGGAAGGTCCCCATCTCCCACCACAACACACGTGCCATGTTTACGAGAACCCCAGCAAGATAGGAGGTATTCAGTTCTGA
Source organism: Brachypteracias leptosomus (assembly GCA_013401335.1). NCBI lineage: Eukaryota > Metazoa > Chordata > Aves > Coraciiformes > Brachypteraciidae > Brachypteracias > Brachypteracias leptosomus. Next base: position 60,220 of record VYZX01004482.1, on the reverse strand, counting down.
TGAAACAAGTTTCACCTGGAGAGCTCACACCATGCTACTTGAAGCAGATGGGGCAGTCTGAGGTATAGCGGCTTCCCACCAGGCACACAGCACCCATTGGTGCCAGAGTGGCACAGAAAAGCTGGACTTCCTAAACCTCTGGCTAGTATCACCCTGGCTATGTCCATGAGCGAGTGGTCCAGAGCAGTTTTGAAGCTACCTCCCTGGCTGTCCCTCCCAATGCAAGCTGGCTTCATTCACAGGGCAGGTCTGCTGGGCCCAAACTAGATTCCTTTCAGAGAAAACTAAATGGGAAGTTCAGATCCAGGGATGCACCAAATGCTCCTCTTTTAATAGAGACAGAAGGATCTGAAACAAGTGGCTGCTTGGACAGATTCAATGTACCTATAGGATGGGGACAGCTGATCCAAAGGACCAGAGTAAATCTGGTCTGGAATAAAATGCAGTTTGAATACTGTGTAGACAAAGGAACTTCTGCACCTGCTGCTTTGATCTACTTATCCTCTCCCACTGTGCCAAGCAGCATGATAAAGCCCCCATCTCTCTAACATGGAGAGCAGCCAGGCCAGGCAGTCCTTCTTGCTACGTGTGCAGGACAGATGCCTAGTGTATTTTTCCTGGACAGCCATGTATTGCACTAACAAATCATTTTATGCACTAAATTTGAGGAAGAAGATACAACCTTCAAATTACAGATGATAAATCTGCAATGCAGATTGGACTTCTGGTTTAACAGTGTTGACAATGCAGGGAGGATTTTATCCCCCAGTCCAGCTCATATGTGCTCTTCTTTGACAGTACCTGCACATATTTTGAACCTCACCATAGCAAATACACTGAGAGCAGCTCAATGTATAGATCTGCAGCATCTACACCACTGCACAAGGCTGAGCAACACCTGAAAGAGAACTGCCGTCTTCTGATGTGACCCATTAATTAGACCACCCGCTCTCCACACTGCAGCTCAGAAGGCAGAGACCAAGCTGCCCTGAAACACTAGGATCTGACAAAACAATACATCTAAACCAGGCTGGCCAGCTTGAAGCAAGCCCCCTCCTCCTCTTCTCAGCAGAGGTTTACCTCTGGCAGCTGCCCAGCACTTCCAAGGAAATCAGTGCCACCTCACCACTTGGTGTGCACACCCCACAGTTACTTGTCATGCTTTGCAGCCTCACTGGAGAGAGACACGAGAGTAAAACAGGCCAAATTAAAACCCTAAGCCCATTAATCACACCCTCATGACTTCAGATAATGCAACATGCAATGTGCACCATATGCTTATGTAGGTCTTGCCTTTGGCCATAATCTAGATTATGAAATAAACTAGGAACAGGCTGTGGTGAAAAAAAGAAATGACACAAGTGAGGAGAGACAGGCAAGGGTGACGGGAATTCACCTCCTCGACAAAAGGCACTTATGCAAAGAGTTCATACCTGAACTCAAATGGCTCAATTAACATTCCTGAAATGAAACTCATCAATTCTCCACATAAAAACAGGCCAAAACTGATGGCATGTACCCACTCTTTGACATGCTCAATGCTTCAAGTAGAGTTCAAACAGATCACTGCAGCTTTGCAAAGTTATCTGTGAAGAACTGGCAAAGGCGCAAAATTATGTGAAATACCACTTTATCATTCCCATGGTGGAAGCAATGTGCAATCACAGAAATGGTAGCAGAAGAATGCAGCTGAAGTAGCTTCTTTGACCTGCTGCAATGCACTGAGAAGGCTCTTCAGCCTTGCCGGCAAATTGCAGGGAACACAGTGGCACAATTATGCCTGTATTTGCAGACAATGTTGCATGGTATTTTAAGATCTGCATTAATAGAAACACTTTAAATAAAAAAATCAAATGAAAATTGGACATACTCAAATTACATTATTTCCATGCTATGTTAAATATGCATGCTGTTTCGTATAACTGTAGAATATTACACGTGGAAAAAATAATAATTTTGAGGGGGAAATGAGCCATGTGGAGATTTGTGAAGATTTAAAATCAAACACATCAGAAAATTAGTAATCCTATTAGACCAATTGTTTAATGTCAATGTCTTTCTAAATAACATGTTGTATTTCCAATGAATTCCAATCTGATAAAGTAAGTTTTGGATAAACTGATACAGTACACGGAAAGCTCAGATTGATACTAGGATTAGGAAAGAGTCTTTTTCTGACCTAAGGAGACTAGATATAGATACCTGTGGTAGCTAAGTGGTACCTAAGTGCCACAATGGAAAAGATGGGGAGTGGAGCGAGCTTCCTCGAGAGCACAATTCCATCCAGCAGAGACATGAAGTGTGATGTGGAGGACCCTCTTCCCCATCACCTAGAGAGAGCACCTTGGACACACACAGCCTTTGCTGGGTGCCCACATGTCAGGGGATGCATTAGCACCCTGAGAAGCTTCCTCTGGAAGAGGCCTGAAGCACAGAGGACACAGTAAGGAAAACTGTGGAGGTGAGTTTTGCCTGAGCTTTCAGTTAGAGCAATCTTAGATAATATGAGTGACAACAGTAGGTAATAAATAAATGCATAAATATCCAACCCTAAGCCTCCTGAGCTCCTTTGATCCCAGAGGGCCACACTGTCAAACACTTGCATGATGCAAACCTTGTCAGGAGGCTGGGGCAAGGCACCAAAACCACACCACCAAGCATATCATGCCGTATCTCAGTGAAAACGAACCTGTGCTAGCTGCTCTGCTGAGAAGCAAGGCATAGAGTGGGGGAAAGAAGAGCTCACCCTCCAGAGCCTGGCGACAAATGCTGGTGGGCCAGCCAGCATTCCCACCCCACGCACACCCCAACTGCCACCACGCAGCATGGGCAGGTGTCCCTTCCGCCTGGCCAGCACAAGCAAGCCACATTCTCTTCTGTTTAGGGCAGAGAGGGTTCAAAGGATAAATATCCTTCTTGGACAGGGACTATAGGCACAAATCATTCTTTTTTATTAGCAATTCCCATGCTGCAGACTGCTGCTTTCTCTAAACATGTCAATGTGCACCATGAGAAGTGCATGATGCTTCCACTCCTCCCGAACCAGTCTGTTAATAAAACACAAAGGCATCCTCTTAAATGACCTTCCTCATGTAACTCTCCCTCAAGCCAACAGTATAGCCAACCACTAAAAATAGCTAAAGGTAAAAGCTGCTCCATGAAGGTCCTAAAGACGATAGCAGCGCTGCGTGCCTTGACGGAATCATTTGTCCCTAACATCTCAAGCATTCAGACAGAGATGGACAGAGAGAGGCTTGCTTAATGCTCCTTCCCCTCTCCCCTCCCCTCCTTCTTGGAAGGGTATTGTGATCTTTACTCCCAAGTACCCGTAACCATCCCTGGCTATAAATGCCTCTTTCCTCCAGGACTCATTTCGATGTAGGCCACTCTATTTATGCTGCTCTTCTATAATCGGGGGATGAAAGAATATTGCTTGCAAGACACGCCTGCTTGGTTCACAACCCATCTCTAGGCAGTGCCAACAATAGGACTGCTTACGGCTAATCCATTTACTCGGCTTACCTGTTATACTCCCATCTTCTTAACAAGCACTACATACACAGCAGCTTCACAGAACTTGGAAACTGCTAAGTGACCCATAGTAACCTCCCTGTGCCACATACTTGGAAAGCTGTGGATTTGGATTAAAACAGAAGCAAACCAAAATTGCCATGGAGCTTCCAGTGGCCTACTAGTGAGAGAAGACTCTACTCCTTTTCCTATATGGAGACAGTGCTGTAACCACCTGTGGATGCAGGCACCTTCTTCTCCATGGCTAACCTTCAAGGAATAGAAGCCAGACATGACACAAACAGCAGCTCCTTCTTCAATGTCTGAAAAAAAATCAAATTATACTACACTCCTTTGACAGGCTGGGGTTTGTTGTTTTGATTTGGTTTTTTTTTCATGCAGTCATGTAAGGAGAAAAGGTTCCCAACACACCGCCAACCTCACTGGTAAAAGGGGCTTGCAGCCTTCCACAAGTAGCTCTGCAACACCAGAGCTCATAATTTCTCTTCTTCTTTTTAAAAGCTTCAGCGCTACTTGCCCATGCAAACTGTAATACAAGGTAACAGGCAAACAGAAAGCAGCAGAAAATGAAGGCTGGAGCTCCAGCGGTTTTAGAAGAGCTGCAGCTCTTTCATCTACAAATGGCTAAATTCTTCATCACATGCACAACAGAGTAGGAAAATGGATCAAGAATACAGAAGAAGGAATTATTTCCATTATTTCCACTTAAACCAAACCAAAACACTTTGCATATCTGGGTAGGTAAAGAAATAAATCATTCCCTACAGAGACATGTAGAGAGGGAAGCAGGGATTTTGGAACTCTGGCATAAGAAATATATTCAATTACAATGCCAAGCAAACAAAAATCCACAAAGCAAATTTGATCTAAATAAAAACAAAACAAATAATCTCATACTGACTAAAAATTTTATTAGGAAAAGAAAATTTCTAACAGAAATGAACTTTCTTAAAGATTCCAGTTAAAAAGATTGATACTATCAACAGAGCTGTGGAGCAAAAGAAGAGACTCAAATACTATGAAGCATCTTTGCAGACATTTTTCAGGAAGTACTGAAGTAGGTGAGAGAGAGGAAAAGGCAGAGGAGAGCTCCTGTCCCAAATCCTGCAGAGTACAGCTGTGTGCCAAGCTATAATGAAAGTCTGCAGAGGTAGGTACAAAAGGAGGGTTCTGCTTCCACAAAGTTGAGATCAACGTGGGAGAAGGTCTTCTCCTACCTCCATCTTTGGCCACCTGAAAGTCACATGTCTGTACAAAGCTAGGCATCATGACTACCTCAGCTGACAATAAGATTGGCATGAGGAATCACACTGTCTCTCCTGCCATTGACTACACATGGGCAACTGACTATGGATTTAGACTTGATGCCCACTCCTTAATTGATAAAGATAGGGGAGAGAGGAAAACAGACTTGACCTTAACATGTCTATGCAACAACAGGATGCTCCAAGCCTCACAGCTAAAGCCAAAGAGCGAATGGCAGTGTGCATCCTAATGAACATCTAATGTAGAGTATGAAATTTCTCTGTTCAGTAATATATTTATCCCTAATGTCTCTGCTCAGTAGCATACTGATCCCTTTAAGTCCTTCCTGAATACTGCTAAAGCATTTATTCATATGAATTGTTATAATACAAGATAAAGAACTGACCAATAGTACCGAGTCTTGCAGTTCACAGTGAACAAGTTGGTTTATCCAACAGTAAAAACAACCTTTGATTTAATTCCTACTTGTGATATAGCACCATCATAATGAATTCCCCCACCCCTGGTGGGATCAGCGGTCCCTCTAGCCCAGTGACCACAAGTGGTCCACAGCAGGTGTCTGGGGAAGAGGCTAAGAGGAGGGATGGCACAGGGTGATGATCCCTTCTCCTGTCAGCAGCTTAGGGACACTGGAGAGCAGCGGTGAGATCTTCATGTTGTAAAAAGCTCATTCACCAAGCCTGTTTCCATTAACCTCTGCCTACCAAATTCTACTAACTGTATAAAAATACTTGCTCCTTTATGTCCCATGTAAACAAGAATCTTTGAAGAGAAAAGTCACAATTAGAGAAAGAAATAATGTGTATATAAGAGCTAATTTTCCCATCAAGACTGCAGAAATGCTCAGGAGCAGACACTAGCAGGTGGAGTAGCAGCACTGCAGACTACTGAGCAAAAGGAAAGCACGTTTGTACCTTCAGCTTCACAATCAAAACAAATTCAAAGACTCTGAATCCCTAGGCATGAGATTTATTCATTGTCTGGTGTATACAACACTTGACACTACAGAGGGCAGCTTGACTGGCCTTCACTCTTTTAGAGTGAAATAATTATTAGTTGTTAGGACTACAATTTATGCTGAACTATCAATCTCCAGCTAACTATTCTCAGCCAGGGAAGGGGTGGGGGAGTGTAGGAGTGTAGAGAGAATTTTCTAAAACATGACATATTTGTCTTTCATCACATCACCTAACACACCTGTCTAGCACATAACCCTCCCAGCTCTTGGAGCAGCTGAAAATAGGCTGTTCCTCAGTCACACAGTGCACAAATAGTTGCCTCCACACCTACCAAACACAAATTATACTTTGTAGTACCTACAGATGGATGTGGAACTCGTACTTGATGGAATAATAAATAAGGTTTTAGAGATTTCCATTATTTCAAAAAGCTTAGAGTGTCTGTAACAGAAAAAAACACCAAAACATAATGAGCAACATTTATATAAATAATATTAAGAAGAGTAAAGGGACACCAGAGTAAAGCCCTAAAAGAAACACCTTTCAGGGAGGACAGGAGGAGACCAATTGATTCAGATTATCTAAGAGAAGACCAAGAAATGACTGGGTCATATGTACCTACACTAAGCAAAGATCTCTGTCAGCAGATATCAGCTGAAGATAGCACACAAAAAGAGAATACAAAAAAAAACAGTGGCTTGATAAATTCAGAATGGAAAAGCAATACCAAACTTAAGGAAAAAAAAAAAAGGTAATTGACCACTGGAAAAAATTCCAAGAGCTTTATCATCTCAAGTCTTTAAACCAGGACTAGATGCCTTGAGTATACTTAAGCTCAGCCAGAATTTATGTACCTGATGCAGGAATTATTAGACGAAATACAATGTCCTGTCAGTCGTCAGACAATGAGCATAATGGGTCCCTCCAGCTTTAAAATCTATTAATTCTACTCCATATCTGCTAGAAACGCAATTATATTTTGTAGCTACCAAAACCTATACAAATATTATCACACTGCTACAAAAGACAAGCTTAAAGAAGAAACAGTTTATAAGTCATAAAACATTGCAAAATGAGGCTTCTTAGTGCACATTAAGACAAAAGTACACTAATAAATTAAAGTGAAAGTAAAAGATGTTTTATAAAACTCATCTAGACCTAAGAGAAGTTCTCCTTACATTACCCCAGTGTTAAGATACAATGTTTTTAATAACATTTCTTGGTTAATAATGATAACAAAATGTCTTCACCTATTTTCTGCACATAACTTGAAAAAAAAGAAAAAAGGGAAGAGAATTCTCTTTTCTAATACAACATCTGGACCTTAGTTGATAAGAAATGCTCTCTTTATAGATGCTTTATTCCAGAATGGAGGAAAAAATTCGTAAGAGAACAAACCACTCTGAGTTGAAATAGCAGTTTCCATTATTAGCAGACATTAGTACTGAATGTTTTTCTCATATGGATGCATCCTACCTTGGGCTTGGCCTGGATGAGGGACTTGTAGTGCTAGGTGCTCTACAAATGCAGAGTACCAAGAGATGCTGGTCAAACAGCTTGTTTAGAGCAAGCTACCTTTTTTCCACATCTTGAGGAAATGCAGGTAGATGAGAGAAACCTATTTTTCAGAAACCACAGTGGCACTTTGCATCACTCCAACATCTCTCCCTTCCCTTTTGTGCCATCATCTCCCATCCTTTCTTGCTGAAGTTGAACAGTACATGCTTGCCTACACCGGTGAGTTGATTAATCAAGGTTGTTGCTATTTAAAATGAAGCAGATAGGGCTCCATCATATTTCTACATTAATGTCATTTCACTTAATCTGATCACTTTATTATACTCAATCATTAGGTATAGTTTTCAAATTTGCAGCTAATTATTAATAGAAAGAATTTTCTGGTGATTTTTTTTTTTCCCCTTAATAAAGCAGAAAAAAAAGGACTAGCCTGTTTTTTTGAGAACAGGCTTTTTCTTAGTAATAAAAAGGATCATATGACAACAGTTTTGCAGTGTATCGTGCAAGCTCTGCTGGAGTCAATCCAATTTCTATACAAGTGCTGCCATTTGGACAACAAAGCTGCCTTATTGAAACAGGCAGGCTTCATCTTAATTCTGGCACTACTGAATGGAGAGTACACACTAGCCAGGGAACAACGAACCAAGAAAAGAGTTACAAATCTCTCGTGACAACTGCATGCCAAGGAAGAGAAGATGCATTATGATAGCCTTGTTTGCTCTGCTCCCTCCCAAGACCACTTTCAAACAAAGATGGCTTTTTTGTGCCCCAAATTGAATGCTCTTTCCAGACTTTGCATGTGTTATCTTCCAAACCTCATCACCCATCCAATGAGACCCTCCATTATAGCTCTGCTCCTTGGACAGAGGTGAGAAAAAAAAGAGGCTCCCATCTTCCCACTCCCTTCCCTTTCCTCCCATCCTCACCCGTCACCCTGTTATTTAGAGTCCCCCTTGCTATTTTCATGTTTAAGGCATATACAACTGGACTATTGTATTGTTCTGTGGAAAAAAAAAAAATATTTGCCCTTTATTTGATTTACATTACTTCCTTCTCAGCAAAATTTAACTTCTGAATTCCTGAGATTTCCTGAAGTTTAGCTTAGTGTAAAAATGCCTGCCTTGACCAAGGCTTCTGCAAGGAATGGGGAAGCTTGGCTCACCCTGGTCCCCAGCTCATCTGAGAACACAAGCTGAAACTTCCCCCTCCATGACACGTTTTGGTGCATGATTACATAGAGCTGTAGAAATATACGCTAAAGTATGTAGGCAATAAGATAACATTGTTCAATAGCGTGCGTTAAATCCCTTACAGAACAGGTTAGAAAACACCATCTCTACTGTTTCCTTCCAACATGTATTTTTAAGTGGGAGTAGAAGCAATCAGTGTAACTCCACAAAAGGAAAAAAAAATAAAATAAAATTTCAAGGTAGCAGAAGATCACCTGAGTACCTCTTACTTGTGCCAGCAATTTTCAGGTGGCTGAGTGTGACATTACCGAGGGGAACACACACTCCTAGGCAGAAAGTGTTGGTGACTCCAAGCCTGGCTCTCACTTGCAGCAAAGCTTTTCCACTTTGCTTTAGTTTGCGTGTAGGAGACACTCAGGCTGCTTACATGGGAGCAACCTAAACCTTCTCTTGCAATTCAAGACAATTTTACCAGTGTTTGCAGTAGTTTTAGAAAACACGGCAATGTGTGTTTATCCTGACCAGGATGATTACAGCTCTTCAGACTGCTTGCTTTTTGGTAGGGCAAATGCAAGGACACATATACACACACATAAACATGCACGCACACAGGAAGATAGGACAAAACCTTGTGAAACCTGAGAAACAGGCCAGCTCAGTCCATGAGCTTCAACGTAATGAGTTTCTTAAAACCTTTCAGGTATTTACTCTGGCAAATACAACCTGATAATACAGGTATTTGTAATATAAATCAAATACAGGTACGTGCATGTTTTTTTTTAATTAAAGCAATTACAATCTTTTTAATATTTTAATATAAAGCTTTGCTTGGTAATTCTGGTAAGAAGTTCTAGAAAATACTAGCTTCAAAGACTCTCAGAGAGAAACACCAACTCATCACAAAATGCTAAGCACTTACAGAGAGATTTTTCAAGGACAGCAGCAACAGCTTTTTCTTCATATCCCAGTAAAACAGGAGTTGAGAGACCAACTATTCTAGAGCACCTGAAAGTCTCCTCATTACTGTTCAAATGGAAACACTGTGAAGCATGAATGCTTTAAATTAAAAGGCATTTAAATTAAGGCCATTTCTGTCACACCTGTTTTCAGAAACTTGCTAATTCTAATGCTGATTTTTAGGAAACATCCTTTGGAAAAGGAGGATGGAGAGTCAAAAGCAGGACTAGCACCCTCCACATGCCCACACATACAAGACAGGAAGGAGAAAGACCTGGCACTCTCTTTTCTTTATTAATAAACAGCTTTGAATTCTCACTCAGCAAAAAGGAATTAATTTTACCTCTGGTGGATTGCAGCATCTTGGCAGCAAACACAGAACACAAGTTTAATCTTTCTAGACCAAGTCCTCAAGCTTGGATGATGTGAATGAAAACACGCGATGGGAGTTTTAATTTCTGTGGGTAATTGCATGAGAGAGAGATGAAGCAAGACACAGACCTAATGAGCACATCTACTCAGCTCTGCCATTTTGCTGTCCAGCAAGGAAAGCACAGCTTTTGTTTTCTTTGATGAAAACGGACTACTACTCAAGTTTCTTCTGAGACTAGGAACCTCAGTCCACAGCCTACAACAACCATTGCTCACTCACCTCTAATGTGAATTACTAAAAGATGGGTAAAATTAAAAGCGCTGGAAACTGGGAAATTTTGAGAACATAAGGAAAAGGTAAAAAAGTACAAAGTCAAGTCACTCAAAGTACTTGGAGAAGCCCCTGGAGCTAGAAGGGATGTGTTGGAGCATGTGGTCCTGGTTGGGGAATGTCCACCAGAATCACTAGAGCAATGGGCACAGAGGGACAGATTGTACCTAACAGGTCCTCCCACCAAAAATACCATACAAAATACGATGTGAAAGGTACTGTAAGGCATTAATGACAATCTGCTAATTAAAGCAAAGGTTGACTATATTCAAAAAGCTGCTAGAGCAGCTACATGAAGACCTCAAGTCTTCACTAAACACTCTGCTTGAAGACCACAGCTAAAGCTAGCTCACATTTATTAGTCAAGAGTTCACCTTTCTGTCCAACAGAGCAAGGGCTCACAGTGCTTAGAAACCCATAAATATGGGTACAACATGCTGCAAGGGGGATGCACATCAGAAAGACAGCTGAGGTCTACCAGCAGCTGTCAGGGATTCTGAAAGCCCCACAGGGTTTTAACTTCCAAAACATGCATCAGAACAAAAAACTTTTGACCAAAGCTCTGAGGAAACTGGGTGGTAAACACAAGCATGTCCTTCATCGCTGTTCAATACACTGAAATCCATAGGTAATCACTCTGATAAGATATACCAGATCTCAAGACTCAGTTCTACTGTGCTGCTTGTAATTTCTAAAAAAAAACAAACAAAAAAAGAAAGAACACCTGGCAAATTTATCATATCAAGTGTCTAGAGAAGAGGGTTCCGGGTACAAAGTTACAACTGCCACCCATACTTCAAGCAAAGGAAGGTGGGAGGCAACTGGTGTAGAGTCAGCCCTGTTGTCCTTCATTCAGGTACCACTGGTAGAGAAATGCAATGCAATTCAAAAAATGCAACAAAGAGAATTTGTATACTTTAATTATCAGGTGTCTTAAGATTACACTTAAATAATTAGATTAACAATGCAAAAGGAAAGAAATACAGCTGTGGCCTAGGGTTTTTATTTGTGTGTGATATTTTTCGTTAAAGTACCATGGAAAACACAGCTAAATTTCCAGCACAATAATACTTGAAATCTCCTTCATCTGATTCAGGAATTCCAGAAAGGAGAAGAAAAGAAAAAAATAGCTGCAAATAAGGAGACTTTTAGAAGTTCCCAGTCTATTCAAGGGAACTTTTAAAGTTCAAGAAGCAGCTCTTTTAAATCTTCTGCATTCGATTTTTACTTCCAGCATTATAAATTCAGCCCAACCAAGGGAAAATGAACATAGATTTAGAAAGAAGTGCTGGGAAATAAGATGAGCTCCTTTATGTTTCCCAAGTGAGAAGAGGTCACACTCTAAAACAATGTAAAATATGGTATTAATTTCAATCAGCTTGTCATAACACACTAAAGGTCTGAGCTACTTTCCAGCAGCATGCTGAGCCAGACTGAAAACAGTAATAATAAAAGTCCAACTCCCAAATGACATTATTCTCGAGTGCAGAGGCTCCCAACAGAGAGAGGCAGGCAGCAGAGCCTTTCGACACCAAATGAGCCAGCTTTTGTACTGCCTTAATGTGACCATCATCCACGCACAGACTTGTCCTGCTTGACTGCAGAACTGTCCTAAGTCACAGTGATGTCCTCTTGTCTTGTCCCTTCCTGACTCAAGAAGAAGATGCTCCTGGGCAAGTGCCCAACTTCTTGGACAGGACCCGTTTAAGCCCAGCCTACACCTTCTCCCCACACCCAGCCATGCTGACTCTAAAGGAGCAACTGTCACGCTAAAGCAAGAGTTTGTAAAATGATGCCTAAACATGGTAACTGAAAAAAAACAGTAATTTCTCAGTATGTTCTTTTATCATCTGGAAAGCTGTTCACACTGTTCCTTAAGAGTCTGCAAAAAAACAGAACTGTAGTCCAAAATTAATGTCACGTTATGACATTAACTCAATTTTCATTCCCTCCTTTCTGAGTCAGAAGACACAGAAGAACATCCTGCATTAAACCACAAATACATGGATTATTAGGCACATGTAAGACTTCTCTGGCAAAATCCTGCATCTGCATTTGGATAAAATCAAAATAATAAGTATGCAATCACAAATTATTTTTCCCTTTTTCCAGCTTAGAATCCCAGTAACTCCTGTCAGGCAGCAAATATGACCACCACATGCACAGGGCTAATGAAACAACTCCACACAAAAATCATCGCTGGAGACAAAGAAAAGGGAGAGGTTTACTGGAGGGCAAATAAACCTAACCACTGAGAAGTACCTAAAATAAGCAAGGGATTTACAAAACTGTTCTCAAGACTGTTCCATTAAATCTGAATTCTGAAATTATTTCTTCTGAGGAGGAACCACTTCGCATAGCATACTATGCACTGATGTAATATTAATAGGGCTTCATTCTGGTATGGAGAAGCTCCTAACAAAACTGCTGATCCAATGATAATGGCAACCTACTAATATTTGCTATAGGAAAATGATGCACAAAATCTGTGGCCCATTGTATGTTTGGTCTGAAGACACCTAATTGCCTACAACAGAATTTTAATTTGCAAAGGAAACATTTGGGGGTTTGAGTTACCTGCCTGGACTCTGCAATGAATGGAGCCTTTTGGTCACTTGGGTCCTGCTGACCCTGGCACCTCCCACCTAAGGGAAGGTAGCTGTAAATCACACCCTGCAAAACTGTGTCAACATCCTCCATCTTCAAATGGCCTGGTAGGATCACCCCATATCTGGTAACACTTGCAGGATCACATAGGCAGTTGCCTCTCAATCTTTAGGATTTAAATTTTGCTGGCCCAATGCGGAAGTCAGAAAACCTCCCAAAACATGTGGCCTCTGAGCAAAAGCACCTGCACAATGTGGAAGAGGCTGGGAGGAGAGGGTAACATCTTCGGATTTTGCTAGTCTTAATTGCTGAATGAACTTAATTGCTTCACGTATTAGAGATAATAACGAAGGATCTGAGTTGACTCTATGTGGAGGCACAGCACTAATTTGAAGCAAACTCTCAGGCTGAAAAGAATAAACACAACTCCCTCAATAAAGTACTGACTGGAGGCAGCAGAGGTGGGAAGATGGGACAGCTGTGTCCCAACACCATAAAGAAATATTTATTTCTAAGGAAAGGAGTTTATTTTCCTGAGGTGGTTGAGGAAAAAGAGGCAGAAGGTTCCTCAGACAGGTTGCCTTTGATTCTCTTAATACACTAGATTAAAAATTATTTCATTTCCTTTTGCCAGAGGTCTTGGGAGCATCCATATCTTGGCTAGCTTTAAAATACTTAAAAAACAATTCAGTTCCCTCTCTTGCTATTTATTCCTTTGAATGACAGTGTTAGGTACAAGAGGCTAGTTCCTGCAGCCAAAAAGGTATTTAAACACAGACATGCTATCTGATGGAAGTATCACATACATTTACAATCTTCCCTTTAAGACTCTCCAGTTGCTGCCTTGGGCATCTCCCCACAGGAAGAGGGGAATCCTGAGGAAGACAGGAAGTCTCCACCACTAGGTCTCCCAAAGGCTGCGTAAGTCCTGGTGGACACAGTGGTCACAACCTAAGCATCCAGCCTGACTCCAGTGTACCAGCACCAATGTGTTTTACACACCAGGGCCAGGTTGTCCTGGCAGCTTGGGGGGGGGGTGTCTCTGTCCTTGAGAAGAAAAGAGATAGCAGCCACTAATTATTGTTTTGCCATCATAACACTTCTGGCATTGATTTTGCCGATTTTCACATTAATTCATGCTATTTTAAACAGTGAAGGACTCAAGTTCACCGAGGTGAGAAGTGAGGGCAAGGTGAAATATTTCCTTGGCTTTGGCTGATAACATGTAGAGTAAACATTGGGATAAGAAGCCTGGCCTCACAAGAAACTGCATGGGGAGCGTGCCAGCCCAGGACACCTCTGCCCTCATGTCCCAAAGGCTGGTCATCATCTCCTCTTTACAATTTGCCGTTCCCTGCAGCAGCAGCCAGACCCACAGTCTTAGCAAGTGCTCCCCTAAACTTGCTGAAGCTATGGCTGACAAAATGCCCATCTGACAGGGCTAGCCAGGAGGCAGTGAGCAAGGGAAGAAAGCACCTACAGAACGTAATGGAGGTAGGTATTTCATACACCACCACAATGGAAGAGAAGGGAGCATGTGCTGGCCCTTTCCATGATTCTAGTTGTGTTTGCAACAATGTTCTCAAAACAGACTCTTTTCCTTTGGTTGCCACTGGTAGAAGTGGGAGACCCCAGCAGAGGGGATGGGAAGCCGCCAGCATCCCAAGCTAAAGCTGCTCTGCCCAGCCTGCCAGCCTCTCCCCCACAGCCCCCAGCAGCAGGAGTGCTCCCGAGGAACAACAGCTGCTTTAAAACAGGAGAAAAGTCTCTTATCTGGCACAGCATCGCCTCAGCAGAGGAGCCTGTGAGAGGTATGCAATAAAAACAGGGTGGTACCCATAAATCGCCAGGATCTTTTTGGCTGTACAGAGCCCTTTCAGAGCCATAAGGCAAGGCAAGGCTGCTGCCCTGAGGGACCTGGAACCACATTTGGGCTGATAACCACACAAGTACACACACACAAATGAGCACAGAGCTAGAAAAGCCAGGGGCAAAGGGGAATCACGTTTAAGGATCATAAACAGCAACAACAATGAAAAACTTTCCTACCCACAAAATCAGTAGAGGGTTTTGAGACCATTCAGTCATGGCATTTTCACACAGGCTTTGTTTAGGTAAATAAATTGCTTTTAATGAACTTTGTTAGTCCTCCCAAGCCATTCATTAAATGCAGGGTAATTGCAGAACACAGAAGCAGCAGTTTTACCAAGAACCTTTTTCCACTACAAAGCTCCATTTGCACTTCGGACCAAGACCACCATTAAAAACCCACTTCCCTGGTTTTGGAGAAGAACACAAGCTCCAAATTGTGCCTCTTTTGGAATCAAATTTCAAAAATACTAAATAAACTTGACAGCTAATGCCCAAAAGGGCTTATATTCACTGCCAAGCTAATCAAGGCTGCCTTTTCTTTAACCAAATCAAGCCAAACTGGCAGCACTGGCCCAATTCCTTGTCCTCCAGACAGACAAACTTTAGTCCTCAGATGCAGCATCCACCCCTCCTGAAACCCATGGAAAGCAGAGGGCTCTAAAAGCTCTCAAAAATATTCTGAACAGCCATTTTAACTCCCCCCTCCCATTATACTTATTGAAAAGAAGGGTAAAAAAAAAACCACCTTGCCCCTCTGCAGTCTTGCCAAGCTGCACCAACTTCAGGCATGCACCAATATTTAAAAGGAGTTGGGAAGGTGCCAGATTGAACAAAGGCGGGCACGGGCTGGTGCAGCGGCCGAGCCCAGGTTGCTGCACTGACCTACATTCCTGCCCCGGCAGCTGAGCGGAGCTCAAACCATCCAGCCAGTGCGGGGTGGGGGAAGCAGCTGGAGAAAACCTGCAGGCAAGCAGCCTGTGCAGCCTAAACCCAAACTTCTTCAAAGATCCAAATAAATACCACATTCACCAAACTAATAAATGTTACACCAGAAGCATAGCTTGGCTTCATGTGGCAGATATATGTCTTCAGCCTTTCGGAAGATCTCAGACGCTGGGAGAAATGCTTGGGTTGGGTTTGCTTTTGTCAGAAAGACCACAGAGAATGTGGCAACAGGACCAGTGATGGGGAAGGGCCTTTCCTTTCCCCAGCATCAGATCAAAATCCTACTCGGGTCAGCTTCTGCTTGCTGCCTGATAGCTGTTAAAAAGCCTCAGTAAAACGAGTTGGCTGTTTTAATCCAGTTTCAAGTGGATTGCGCTTAGATCCCAGGGTGGTAAAAGCTCCAGCAATCAAGTGGACAGGCAGATACCCTCCACATAAAGCTCAGAGCAACCAGTACTAATCAGCAGCAGTCATGCAGGACAGAAGCCAAGGATGGAAATCCAGTTACCCACTCCATTCCTAGAAATGATTCAGCTAGATCGGACTTACAGCAAACAGGCAGAAGCACAACAAGTAGCTTGTCTTTGCTCCCTACATTTTATGAATAAGTATTTCAGCTCCTGAACCCTTGATCTTTCTTCCCATAAAATGCTATTGCAAAAGCCAATTCATATTTTCCACACACATGGAAAAGTATTTGCTACCCATTCAATTCCTTAAACAAACACACACACTTACCAGCTTTCTCCCTCACCCCCTTTGCATATTTTTCTTTAAAAAGTGCTTAAGTTTCTTCTTTTGGGGTCTTTTGTTTCACTATTACAGTATTCTTTTTGCCTGTGCCATCACTAACTTTCAGAGGGCAGTGGATGACTTCAGGACAAGGCAGTAAACCATTAAAATGAATGCTAGGATTTCTGCGTTCTGCTGACAGCCTTATCAGAGCACCACATTTTCCTCTGAGTCTTTTACTCTTGCACAGTAGTTGACAAATGAGTGAGAAATCACTAAATGCTTTGCCTGCATTACAATAAAATTTTTTTAAAAGTTTAAAAGTCTTAAACCCATTAAAGTACAGCAAACAGAAGGGGGGAGGTGGTGTTTTAGAAATCATGCATGTGCAGTAACTATGTGTTATTTTCAAAACCATGCTGCCAGCTGCTATGTACATATCCTGGCTTGAAAGCAAAACCCAGCACCAAGTGCCAGCACCACTGGAAGCCGTCGCTGGTGGGGCACTGGTCAGCTGACACCGTGTACATGTCGTGCTGTCACAGAGTGTGCTGGTCCCTCCCGTTCTGCTGTGTCCCCAGCATTGCATCACTGCCTGTGAAACAACGCAGCTGCCTCAATGCTTTTTTTTACAAGTGGCAGCGAATTTCAGTCTCTGAGCCTGGGGCCGGCTGTATTGCCCGCACAAGCCGACTTCGTTGCAGTGCCCTGCTTTTCAGGACCCTTCTTTTTCCCCCTGCCATGGCCTCATTTGGGAAAAATAACCCTCTCGCCACCTGAAAGATGTCATGATTAAGCTTAAAGATTGGCAGCCACGTTATTGCCTGTCGTTATCCCCTTAGGCCTCTGGGATTACGGCTTTCACTGACCATTATCGGCACGCTCCCAGGAGCTGCGCTGTGGTAAATGGCCTCTCCGATGGCCCCTGCAATCCACCATGAACCTCAAATGCTGCTAAAAGCCCCAGCAGCCACTGACAAATCCCAGCAGCAAAATGCACAAAATTTTTCTGAGCGCTAGCACAGAAGCGGCAATAGGTGTGATAAGTACCGGCTTGCCAGGCTGCTGCCCTTCGGTACCGCTCAGCAGGCAGATGGCCACGGCCGGGTTGTCCATGCTGCTTTCAAAGAGCATCTCGGTGCTGTGATCACGATGCAGGAAAGCTCATTTTTCCAGTTTTATCCACTATTTACTTGTGGCAAATCTGCAAAGTGCTGCTTTTTATGATGGTAGAGCTATCTGTGGCCATTGCTTGTCATTTTAGTAAGATATCAGAGTCCATCAAAATACTACTGTACGATTCAACCACAATTTTACTGCAGTTTTCTTCAAAAATAAAAAAAGTAAGATAAAAATCCCTTTCTTCTATATTTTGACAACGCAGGAAAAACCCACTTTGGATGAGCTTTCAAGAGGGTTTCCCAAATGATGGACACACAGAAACCACTGCCGATCACTCCAGAACGGTCTCTTTTCATTTTGACAATTAAATGCATTAGCGTTAAGGTTCAGCATCGGCTGCAGCTGCAAACACTCTAGCTGAAACCTGCAAGCTACATACTTGTTCAACCAGATTTATGTTATTATCTTTTCCCTTTCCCTTCATTGTGGCAAAAGTAACAATTTAATTAGATAGGGGAAGGAAAAAAAAAAGCTCGTATTATTTATAACTGTAGCAGAAGATATTTTTAGTTGAAGAACTCATAAGAAAGAAGCAGTGCCCAGACCCATTTTTATGTACAACTTCCTCAATTTGTGATTCAGAGCCAAATTTCAGACACAAGTTTAATTTAGGTTTTGATCCTTTTGACCTCGTCGTGTTAGCAAGAGCTCCGGTTTTAGTGCCTGCAGCTTCGCTGCTTCTGAGCTCTATAGATCTAAAACTCAACAGGTCTGCTGGCCACAAAACCAGGGACACTTCAGAGAAGGCAGCCTTGGGAGAAATAAAGCTGTCAGTCTCCTGTGGTTCTTGGGGAAATTTGGGAGGTGGGGGAGTGTCTACCCAGGCACCAGGCCACACTGATAGGAGCGGGACGTATCCCATTACGGGAACTGCACGTTCGCAAACAAGCGCCAGAGTCACAGACTGTTCTGTGCTATGCAGCCGAGATAACACTGACAGGTTTCACGCTGCAAATCCACCCTCCCCAGTAACTTTTTTTTTAAAAAACCTAAACTATATTTGACTTCACTGTCAAGTATTTCAGCGCAGCTGCTATTCTCAGGTTCTCCTAAAATACACACAGTAGCTACTGTACTATTGCACATATAAACATCTACCTTCCTACCACAGCTATTTATGATTAAAATAACTTTCCTCCATTTCTGATTTCATTTCCTGTCTCTGGGTCCCTGTTCTACGTTGCACAGGAGGTGCTTTCAAGACTGCACCCAGAGCCAAACTGCAGCATGAAATAAAGATATAAAATGTTAGCCTAGTTAGAAGTTTAGAACTGCATGTCCAGTTTCCCTCGTGGGTGACCTATAAACAGGACTTGATCTCTGATGCCTCACAGTTTAGGGAAAAGAGAGGACTGGAAGACAGCAATGGGCTGGGGGAGTAGTGGTGGAGGAGAGCTGCCTGTCACCTGCTGTTACCTCAGATACCACCAGTGTCAGTTCCAGTCTCTGCCGGACTTACAGAATCATAGAATTGTCAAGGTTGGAAAGGACCTGAAAGATCATCTAGTTCCAACCCCCCTGCCATGTGCAGGGACGCCTCCTACTAGATCAGGTTACTTAGAGCCCCATCAAGCCTAGCCTTAAAAATTTCCAGGGATGGGGCTTCCACCACCTCTCTGGGCAACCTGTTCCAGTGTCTCACCACCCTCATGGTGAAGAACTTCTTCCTAATGTCTAAACATCTTAACGGAGCTTGCACAGGATGAGTCCTCTCTAAAGATCTGACCCAACTGCAACTATCACAGTCAAAAATTGTGCACTTGCACAACAGCCACATTTAGCAGCAAATCTTACTCTTTTTAAAAACAAACTCCATGGGTGAAGAAGAACACACACACTTTTTTGGCTGTGCAATTTAACAGGCTCTTCCACTCTTCTGGGACACTTTCACAGTTCAGGGGTTCTCTACTGATGTGATGCATGACAAGGAGTCAGTGGCTCCTCTGCATGTGGAAGATGGCCACTCTGCATTGAAACCCATAGCCTCACCTCCTTGAGTTTGGGTTGCGTTCAACTTGTCAAAGGGTCTTCCTTACAGAAACACATCTTGTTGCCATCCACCCTCACAACAGGCAAGTGTGGAGGTAAAAGCCTTAACACCACAGCTATACAGCTGAGGGGACCATTCACAGGAACAGACACCTCCACATCACCAGCCACACTAAGTTTTTAGCTGAGCTCTGAGCAGCAGCCCTCTCTACTGCACTCAGCCAGCAAGTGGTCGGGATGTTCAGACAGATGTTCCCAGCACCTGGTACTTATCCAAAACCTCCCTTAAAGACACCCATTCCCTAAAGAGGATCTTGCTCTCAGTGTATGTATTCTTCCATAACTGATTAAATTCAAGACCAAAACTGCTTTTCCTCCCAAAGCTTTTGCATAACTTCAACATGACATGAGCTCTGACACTTCTGGAGGGCTAAGGAAAACCCCTCCTAATACCCAGAAACATTACTCTGGACATAGCTGAGCAGCCTCATGCCTTGTCCATGACCATCCTGCTTACTCAGCTGGCTATTAACAAATAATTAACCTACACCAAGGCAAAGGCTCCTCTCTGCCTGATGGGGTTGGGCCTCAAGTTTTCAGTGTGAAGCTCCTTTGTACTGAACCCAGTCATAGAAATCTTTCTGTGGGCAGCTGTACTCTGTAAGAACAAAGATATAAACAACAGAGATTAATGGGGTTCATCTCTCGCTGTCAGACAAATAAAACTGTTAGAAACCATTCTGAGGCGATAAGGGATTCGGGGTGAGTGATGCTGAACCCAGACTCCATGACCTCATGGCGCACGTTCAAGTGCAGCAAGAGGAAGCTCCCACCGCAGGGCACTGGATACGAATTATTCAGTTCCTGAAGCTGAGCCACAATCCACCTCAGCAGGTCTCAGCTGTGGGCACAGGCATTAGCACTGCAAGGCTGTTTCGGCAGCACCGTGCTTTGCTCTGCCTCCTGTGCAGAGTCACTTCCACTCATTTGCCAGTGCTTAAAATCGTCTGCATGACTGAAGTAGCACTGGGAGACAAGCAGCAGCTCCATTTAGTTTCAGGGGAACGTAGAGTATGGGAAGTGGCTGGCACTGGTTCGTGTAATTTTGGTCTTTTTTCAGGTGCCAAGAAAAGCTGCCCATTGCTAAGATTCTTACCATTACCACTAATTCACAACCTCAGAAAAATGTTGTTTACCTGGCCCCTTCCTCAAACATGATCTAACCAAGGGCCTCATCCCACTGGAGTGGAGATGGTGCAAGCTCACAATCCCAAGTGGCACGCTCCCCTCCAACAACCACAGAACAACCATCTTGATCCTAGAGTTGAGCTCAACCAAGCAGCTGGATACCTCCATAAAATACACACACTCTGAACCTGTCATTTCCTTACACAATTTGGTAGTTTTCCTAAACAGCTGCTGTTTCAGAAGAGCCTTAGTGTTCCTTCTCCTTGGTTTTAAGCTCCCCTTTATTTATAATTCAGGAATTGGTATGAGGACTTCACAGAAATTTGGACTTCTAGGATGGAGAAGTGAATTGTGGTTAGATGCTCTAGATACCCCTATATATCAGCAAATCAGGAGACACGGGTTAAAACAAAAATACTATGTTACTACTTGTCTATGCTTCCTGTTCTCCCTGCTCCAAAGCCTATCACTGGAGATGTGAGGCTGGTGCTCCTCCTGACCCGATGCTCTCAGGTCCACAGACAGAACAGGGTACTTTTCTGACACCTGCCCATTTAGAACAACTGTTGGATTTGTAGTCAGAGGAAATCCCCCTCCTTTGCCCTGCCCTGCCCTCAAGATCAGACTGACAGGAAAGGCTGTTGGAAGATTTTTTTTGTCCTGACTTCTGGCATGGGATCTTCCAGACATCTCATTTAACAGACACTGCACCTGCAATGACCTCAGTTTTCCCTGGTCTTTGCACACAGTGCATCAGTGTTGCAGCTTCTGGCTTTTAACTATGGGGCTTTGGTTTGACATAAGGTGATGGAAAAGTGTTTTGTCCAACATGGTGTGCAGGCCAGATCTCTGAAACTCTCTGGAATAAGACGTTCATTGGCATGGGTGATTGGTCCAGATCCATGAACTTCAGGTTCATAATAAACTTTTTCTTTGCAGGAGAGAAAGATACACATATATTGCAAAAATAAATTTGCCAACATGTCAGAACCCAAAGTCACATGGTTTTCCTTGAATTTTTCCTACCTACTTTTTCTACCATCTTTTACTGAAAGAAGTGGTTTACAGCTTGAACATTTGCATCAAACAAAACTCTACTTGATAGCCTTATCTCAACCCATGACATGTTAACTCAAGGTTGTTACCTCTTCTACCTCCTTTCCTCATATACTGGAAAACAAAAATCACGGAGGGCACATGGAAAAGCCTCAAGGCAGTACAGACAGGACACAGTTTCTGAATCACCTTCAATCTCTTCACTTTTCTGTTTTCTTCAGACACTAGGTGACACGCCCAAGTATCTTTGGTGTAGGCTTCAATACACAATGTGCAGCACGGAAAACAAAAATTATTTAAACTCCTCCACCCTCCACAAGCACATAGGAACAACTCAGCTGGCAGCCAGCATGCTGCAGTACTTACACTGTTTCTAAAACCTACAAACCAGCCCCCAGCATGTATTGCTGCAGCGACACTTACCTGCACTTCAAATATGTACATTTGAATTTTTTGGAACACACAGAAAGCACATAATGTAAAAAGAAAACAGTTTTAACATGACACAGAGCTGCATGGTAATGCTCCCCCCACGTTACGCAGCTAAATCTTCAGCCAAGAGCACCAGCTACATGACAGAAATGCTCCATCAAGCCAGTACTACAGCTCTGCAAAACTGTAAATGATTACAGAATAATGCCCTGCAATCAAAGAACAAAATGTGTGCTGCAGATTAATCACTTTCCAAGATGGGAAAGGAAAGATAGGCTTGAGAGATAAATCTGGCTGGGGTGTTTATGCAAGCGTATCATGCTCCTTAGTACTGAATGTCCCAGAACTTACAGAGGAAGTAAACAATGTGCCGGGGGGGTGGGGGGTGTGTGTGTGAGGGGTGTGCTTGTGCCTGCACTCACAACCCAAAATAGGACAGCCTGTGAAAAATGCCTAACTTTCAGTTATGAAACACTAGGGTCAGAGGTCCTCCTCCGATTGCCGGCTATATTGCTACTGCCTGCAAAACCTAAAACAAGGACCCATTTAGATACAGCCGACACTTCTCTTTGGCATTTCAAACTTTCCTACAAAACTCCACAAGGATGCCAACGGCCTCCTGAGCCCCCTCCCCCGTGTCACCCCAGCAGCCGTAGCAGACAGACAGTGCATTAGAGGGCAGGGATGGCAAGCACTTCTGGTTGGGATTTACTTCTGGAGGGGCACTTCGGCGCCTTACATTTTCAGTGTCCCTCTAGGACACCATCACGCTACTTTTGGCTGCTTAAGCAATGTAAGCTTTCATACACTCCTCATTTTCGTGTAAGCATATTTACATTTCTAACTCCTAACTGGCTTAACGCTACACAGGCATTTTGAGGAAAGCCCTACCAGCACTTGAATTAAATGCAGCATTTGGTGAATTATGAACACATTAAACAACGGACCAGCTGAATTAGGAGGACTGCGTTTCCACAGAGGCTCCTGGTGACTTCACTGACCACGCAAGCAAGCACTGAACCAAGCAGGGCTTTGGCTGAGCAGACCTGTGAAAACACCAGGCTGCACTGGCCCAGAACTGGAAAGCAAAAGAGGGAGGCAGCCTTGGCCTGAGCCTGCTCTCACTGAGCGAAACTGTGCAGCTCAACACCGCTGCTGGTAAAGTGGGGTCATGATGTGCTCTTTCATCACCTGCGAAGAGGCACATTCACAATCTGTTAGGTCATAAATTAAAAGCGCCTCAGCACTTGAGTCACAACTGCTCCATGCCACCTGACTGCAATGGGTGCGGGAGAGGTCATCGACCTGGATTTAGACCAGGGGCTGCATATAAGAACTGAGGGGATTGCTGGGAAGCCCCTCTGCAAACTCTTACCGGGGCCTACGCTGCAGCAGCCTTAGTTGCAAAAGTGCCAATTCCCCTTATCATGATTCAACACATTACAAAAAAGTTGCAAAATACCCATGTGGAGAGTTTCAGTTGTCACCACCGGCTGTGTAAGTTGGAGTACCACACAGCAATTCCTCACCTGAGGATGATAATTCTACATCAAATGTGTATTTCCACACAGGAGCTGACAAAAATTTCCCCAAAACAAAGTGAGATACAGTGCCAGGGTATGCCTTGCAACGGTGTTGCATACAGGGAAAATACTTCACAGAAACCAACTATTTAAGGTCCCTCCTCCCTGCAAGTATCTGGCTCTGTATTAAAACCAATTAACAATAATCTGCTAATAACAAGACTGTGATGTAGCTGCGAGATTCCCCTAAAGCAAAATGCTGCCAATGCCAGTAATTGATTCAGCAATGTGCACCAGCTCAATGGCATAGGCGTCTCCGATTCTTGGAAACATTACATCCAGTCTAATTCCCCCCCAAGGTCAGCACAACCATCAGAAAATCCCCGTGCATCGTGACCTAGAGAGCTGTAACTAAGCAGCTGTTATCAATAGCCTGGGAAACTGAAGCGCGGTACCTGAAAGGCATCAGCCACCACCAGTGAACCCCTCAGCCAGCTGAGCTGCTGAAATGGCTTGGGGAGCAGTGGCAGAGAATAAACCACAGACTTCTCTCGCAGGAGAGGAAGCAGGGAATGCTTGATTTGCCTTTGCACTATTTGCTGCAATGCATATTTGCACGCCTTTTATTGCAATGGAAAGAGGACAGGCCAGCCTGTTACCTGATTAAAGTTTTTAACTTTTATCATGAAGGAACGAGGGACTCATAAACCACACGCTCTATGCATAAGCTCTTTAAAAGGTCATTATAAGGTTATTCGCACCATTAAATGACTTGATTTAGCATCAAGTTCATTGGAAGCTGCCTACTGACTATGACAGAAGCTAAGTCGTATCCAGTGAAAGCAGCAAAGGTTTCCATCCTCCCACACTCCAAGGTATGAGTTTCTCAGTCTAATTCCAATAACAAAACACCTGTGATCAGGAGGCATCTACCAGAATCATTAAAGACCAGAATATACAAAAACCGTGGAGCTATGTAAGGAGAAGGCTCTTCGTATTTTCTAGTCTAAACACACCAAGTCAGAGGGCACCTACTAGAGCATGCAGAAAATATGTCGTGACTATGGACTGTATACTTTCGTGTCTTACATATTATCAGTGAGGAACTTGTATGTCTCCTCTCTTTCCACTAATAAGGAAGAAAAAAGGAACAGCCTCTCACCATGGAAATGAGAGCAATTACTACACGTACCATTAAATATTTTAGGGAAAATGCAGCAACCCTATGAACTGTGTAATCTCAGACAGTGTTTGCTGTCTAGTTCAAGCCACACAAAAATAGAGATTGAAGTCTCTCTAAGGCTGGATCCCCCATCTCTTACACAAGTGAGCAATCCCTCTGTACACAGTATCAGCAGAGGGAACAGGACTACTCAAATGACTAAGGACTGGCACACTGACAGCACCAGGACTGCCTACCTAAGGGTGGATTAGTTAAAAAAAACAATCAATCTTCCAAATTATAGGTGGTGCTGTGAGCCCCACCTACATCTCATATTGTCTAAGACTTCCTAGTATAAAACCCTGTTCCCTGTCACTAATAGCTTTGCAAACCTGAACTGAAACTGGGATTAGAACAAGTAAGTGGCCTGGGATAGGCAAGACACAGGAAACAGGGAATCCTGGGGCAGGGGAGAAATGTGACAAAAAGCCAGGCAAGTTGAACAGGCAGAGCAGATATAAACCCAGGGGAGGTGGGCAGAGGGATGGGAGATCACAGGAAAAGGAAGGAGAAATGCATGGAGCAGGAATGGGAATCACCAATGGGAAGGAGGCTAGGACAGGAGACCTTGAGGTGTGAGGAGCTTGGGGAAGGCAGAAGAGGACACAAGGCTGGGAAAGTGCTCGTTGGGGAAGCTCACAGATACTAGAGAGGCAAATGACACACAGAAGCACACCAGGAAGGGCATATTTCTTTACTTAGAGCTGAGTACAACAAATCTGGCACAGGGCCCATGCAGAGATCACAGGAGATGGGCTGAAACCCTGAACACCCCTTGAAACATCCAACCCAACAAGGAGACTGGGGGTGGATATAGTGTCTGAGCTCGTTACTAATGACGTGTCACAACCAGCATCACAAGTAATTTCAGGTGTTAGCGACAACTTTATTTCTGACATTTTATACTTCCCAAGCACTTGGCTCTTATATTGAAACATTTTTTCAGTGGAGATTTTCGCATAAATGAAGTACGCTCTTATTTAGTGCTTCTGCTCAGCACTTCATTGAACAGTAAGAACTATCTACAGAGATACTACAGCAACCTACAGTCAGTGGTCAAGCCATGCAAAATCCGACCTTCCTACTTGCTGTCTGCTCCTTGAAGATGGGAAAAGTCTATCACTGGACTCACCCATTATATTGTGGTGCTTCTAGGGAGAAAGCTGCTTGCCCTCACACACCCATACTCACCTGCAAGAATCTGTGGTTTGATACCTTATACAGTTTCCTGCAGAACATAAGGAAACTGTCATCTCTCAGCCCATGCAGAGCTTTTACTTAAGAAAAATAAAAGCAAACAAAACCAACCAACCAACCAAAAACCTCAACCAAAAATCATCAAACAAAAATGTCTAGCCAGAAACCAGGCACTCAAGACCAGATAAATTTAGTAAGATGTCATGATTCGACTACAATCGAAGGAAATCCATACTTAATTTCTCAAACAACTGCTATCATACTGTTCAAACAAAATGTTTTTCCTTCAGGCTGAGGGGACACCAAATTCACACTACTTCTCAATTTACTACATTTCTCCTTTTTTTTTCCCCTTCAATTAGAGAACACTGTCATTCTTCATGCTTTGTACGAGCCTGAATAAAAAATGACACGTGAGAAGCTTTTGCCAGGGTTAAGTCCCAACACAGCTGCTGGAAAAACCCAAAACAAACATTTTATCCTAGCCAAATCAGTGTTCTTTTCATTATTTATACTCTTGGATCCAGCAGCTGCAAGTGACGCTACAGGTCATGTTGTCCTAAATGGACAAAGAATCTGAGAATCTTCTCAAGTTTTGGAGGCTTATTAGTACTTCTGTTCTTTCTCTCAATACTTTGCAATGCTGCTGCACCAATGCCAATTTGCTGTGAGTTTAAGTAGCGTACCAAACTCTGGTCAGAACAGATTTTTTCAGTGAAGATTTTCCATCTTAAAAAAAAAAAAGACTATTTTTCCTGCTTCAATTTTTCAGCAGCATAGGATCAACACTGGCTGCTCAGTTGATAATATCCCTCTTTATTTGAAGTTATTTTTCTCCTTTCACCACCCACATTCATCTGGGACTTATTCAGTATTGTTCTGCCTGACACCAATCCAAAACAGCAAACAATTTCAGTAACAGCACAATAAGCAGAGCAGACCCTAACAGAAGCGCTTCATCATCTAAGAGTCCCCTTATGTAACGTCCAGCTACATACTGAAAATAAAGTCAAAAAACATGTAAGGAGGTTAGATACAGCTGTGCCTTCAACAGAACAACTTCTCTGGTATCAGGACCAGTATTTTATAAGCAGGGAAATGTTTCTGCTGTACTTTGTCCTTCTGTCATCAGAGAGAGGTGGAGACTTATGCCCTTTCTCCTTCCAAATTAGACTCCTTCAGTGTCCTATTCTATATTCTTCCTGACAGGTTCCTATTTTGTATTAAAAACCCCCTGCTGTCACTGTGTTGCATATTAAAAAACCTTTCCAAACTCCTACCACCGAGTCAAGCAGCAAGAGGCAACTCTGCGGTTAAAACTGCAAGGATAAAATATTTTGCCCAGCAACATATTCATTTCCAGCAGAATTTGGTAAAATTATAATTCACTGTCCAGAAAAAGACTAAAACATTAAACATATTATACTGAGAAAGTCAAAATAGGTCATTCAATCAGCATTATTCCCCCTTCATTTCACACATTATACAAAGCAGTTAAGTAGTTTCTCTTGCAATTAGCATCATCTTTGTCTCCTCAGTGTCTAAAATACACTGGAGATACAGAGTTTCTCTGACTGTACAGCAGTCCAGGTCCTGGTCCCCATCACTGATTTCTTAATAAATACACAGAGATTAAATCCTTTCTTCAATGATTTCAACTACGATAATTTTCTGAGATTTTTCTAATTCCCTGGTCTATCACCTCAAATGATAGACCTTTCCCACTGATTAAAGAGGAGTATGGGTGCACTCAGAAGAATCCCAACAGCTCTAACTGTTGCACATCCCACTCCATCCTCTGACCAGGAGGACTTGTTAGGTGGCAGAGCCCTGAAGAAGGTGGGCTAGAAAAAGCCTCCCTGGGGAACGACAGGGTTTTAGAGATCTTTCCTGGATGTGAGAAGTCTGACATATGCTTCAAATGTATTTTAATTTAGAAAAATGTTGGAAAGATTTTATTTATGTTTCTAATTAGGTAAACAGTATGCTTCTTCCACCTGCTCCAAGCTACCCCAGTAGGCCCAGTAGACATCAGATGTCTACGAACATACATCAGGTTGATTTACTCCCTACTCCTAGTTCACAGAATTCTTCCTCCTCCCAGCCCCGTATGCCACTACCTTATGGCCTACACACTTCCCCTCTTTTTTTTGTATGCAAAATGGCCTCACTACTGATTTTCAAATACCTTCTTAAGCACACAGCTCCCTTCCCCAGAGGGAAGCTTTATAAAAATCAGCTCCTCATAAAAGATTTCTCTCCTACCCTAAGTGTACAAACCTTCTCGTACATCAGAAGTATTTTTGCCTTGCATGAACCAGGCTGTAAGAGCAATGGGGCAAGAAATAAATTTTAACATGGCATGGGAAGTGAGAATCACACTGTCAACATCATGGTGAAAATAATACTAGGTTTGGAGCTGTTGGCTGCTGCACAAACTAGGCTGGAAACCTCTGGCCCAGGAGATCTGACATGACTTCCATTTGCAAATCTGACATGAAATCCATTTGCCCATTTATCTGGGCCACATATAAGGCTCAGGCTAGACAAAAGCAGAAGCTGCTTGATCAAGACTCACAAAATGCCTTGGAGTTTTTACAGCTCCTCAGTGGCAGCATCACTCTTGGTGCCAACACTGTTCTCCTACAAAGGTATCAGACCAGCAGCCTCCCATTGTAGGTCTTGATGAATACTTAAAGAAGCACCATACACTCTGAAACCTGACATCTCAAATGGTTTTGAGTTCCCTCATACAGTGAAACTTTTAAACACAACAGATCATGTTGCACAAAAACAGGGACAGCAACTCTAAGTGTCTCAGCTTACAAGCATCTCAGGACACGATTTGAACTGGCGTCACCTTCTCCTACGAATTCCTGGAAAAAAACATTCTCTGAAAATTAGTTAAGGTCCAGAGCAGTTTTGCAGAACAAGCAGTAGTTTATACGCTTTCAGGAAACCACATCAGTGCTCCCAGCACAAAACCAATCAGCAAAAAAGGTGATAATATGGGAGCCCGTGAGAGTCTCATACAAAGACATTCTTTGTTGAGCACTATTCTCAACTACCAGATGCCAAATTTTATGTACTAATCATATCTAGAACTTTATATATGAAACTGATAAATCCTCCTTGAAGTATTAGCAAATATATTTACACAAGATAGGGTTTCACAGCCTAACTTCACAAACACCTGCAAAGTCAGAAACTTTTGATCTAGATTAAGTCTTGCATTTAAAGGTATGTTTACACTGCAAATTTCATGCAAGAAAGTGAGGCTAGCTTTGGTCATAACATGTCTCCAGAGAGCTGAAAGAGCTGCTTGAAGAGCTAGTGTAGAGAAAAAAAACCAAACAAACCAAATACAGCCCATTTTGATCTAGGTGACCCTGCTCTAGCAGGGGGGTTGGACTAGATGATCTTTCGAGGTCCCTTCCAACCCTGTACGTTCTGTGATTCTGCGATTTTAAGAGCACTGACACATAACTGGAGAATACATCAAGATAATTCAGTCCACATTCTAGATAAAATAAATATAGCCCTGGAAGTCATGTCCTAAAATGATTTATTTAGAATATTTATTTTTCTACATCATCTTTTGGAAAAAGTGTAGAAACCAACATGGTACAGCATGAGAAAACACTGTTATAAGGACAAGCTGTCTACAGTGTCAGAGGTGCTGGCTGTCTAGACTAGGAGAGTAGTTTGTATTAGAATATTATTAGGTAATTAATATGTTTTTAAACAAAGCTTTGTTTACTTAAGTCCAACACTAACACTCCCTAGTCATGCTCAGCCTTCACAGGGATTCCAGGCTCAGCTACAATCAGGATTTTAAGCACTGCTGGCTTGAGTCTTACTTATACTAACACAAATGCATGCTACTGCAGCACGGTAGGAGAGCCCCACTGCTGCTGTAACATGGCCTTTAGCAGGGACAAGAGTCAGACACTGCTCTCTCTACTTCATCTACCCATGAATGTTACACCATCATAAACTGGGTTGAATCCATGTAAACTAGCTTCCATTTCCACTACGAACAGGACAGTCACAGCAGCTGCAAGGCAGAGTGAAGTCCAAGTGGATGTGTGCAGATGTGTTTGGGTGCTCCTCTATCTGTCCTCCCTCAGTAGACTGCTGTCCTCATCAGCCTTCTGACTTATCTGCTGCCGTCCACTCCTCTGGGGCGAGGATAAGCAGATGTTACCTCCCTGTTCAAGTGCTGGCAAGCAGCCCAGACCTGCCCTTTTCTGCTCATGCAACTCAGGAGCCAGCAAACTTACCAAAAACTTTTTCCTAGGACTCTGTCCCACCCACTGGTCAAAATCCTGGGCATGCTCATGGCCTCCACTGCTCTCTAGGGAGAGATGAAGGTCTTGGAAAGCCAGGGATGGGGAGGCAGGCTGGCCTGAAGGCACTCCAAGGCTGAGGGCTGAGTTACAAGCAGCCTCCAGGCAGATCCACAGCACAACACAAAGCATGAAGGCAGCTTGAGAGGCAGGTGTAAAAGGAGAAAACCAGCACCTTTGGTAGCAGTCCTGCCTCCTGCCCTTATTCTGGAGCTCTCAACAGGATTTTGGCATGGGGATGTCAGCATGGACCCACCCTTCACCTTGGCAAGGGCAGTGGGTGAAGGGACACAAAAGTGGCATGATCCAGTGACTTAGCCCATGGAAACACACCTGACCACCTCAGGTGTACAGCAGCCAGAGGTTGCACAGCCAGAGTCCCACACCCTCTGTGAGCAGCCTCCTGCCCCCCAAAACTGGCAGAGGCAGCACTCTACAGGAGACCTGAAGGCACAGGCTGCAAAGGCCCTGACAACAACTGTCCTCCTTGCTTCAAGTGGATCTTACTCCAGCCCTTCAGCAATGATCCACAGGCTTCCTCTGCCCTTCTATCTCAGCATGCACCTCCCTGGCATGTCCCTTTACACATAGCAAGTGGCAACTTCACCAGCAGGGATAAGATAAAAACGAAAAGCAAAAAAATACCTTGCCAAATAAACTTGTTAACTGAGAACCCAACATTTCATAATTCAGCTCTTAAATACTCAGTATGTTGTGATCAAGCAAGCAATTGATTCAATTCATTAGCACAAGTCTGTTACAAGAGCTGATTTTCACGAGGCATTTCTTTATCAGTACAAATCACCAGAAAGGCATTTTTCTGTCAGTGAAATCTTACAAAGGTGTTTTCTATCAGTAGAAGTACTTAAATAACCTTTATTTTTAGTATATACCAGTGTACAGATAAAGAAAATTGCCCCAATAAGCAAAGTCCAGGGAGGACACACACAGAGTTATTAACAAGACACCACCGCTCATAACTTCTGATCTGCCTCAAATTCCCTGTAAAGCAGCGTTACGAGCATGCCAGTCCTTGAGCAAACATGCAAAGGGGTGGCCCACAGAAAGGACTCTGGCTTTGCAGGGCAAGACTGGCTCCTCCCAGAGCTCGCAACCAGGCGCAGCACAAGGAGGAACCATTCTAGCAAAAAGCAATGGCAACATGGTGATGCTCTTCTCCTTCAGCCCCCGTGAAAGGCAGCTCCCTTGGCTGTTGCACCACAGGGATGAGTGATCACAATCACTCGCTTGTTCCCAACCCCCTTACACTGCCCTGAAACTTCCCTTCCTCAGTCCTGTAATTGCCTCCATGCTGTACCCCAACCGAAATGCAGCTGTACTCTAAAACATGCCCTGCAGTTATGAGCCAGCTCTCCACGCATCATTCAACCCCAATGGCTGGTGTTATGAAGAGGAGGATAGAGAAGGTGAAGTAGAACATAATGTCCCTGGAGTCTCCCAAGACAGGAATGAGGAACTGGGGGATGGGGAGTGGTTTGGGTTTTTTTAATATTGGTATTTGGAAATTGAACAAGTGCTCTCTGCTCGTCACTCACCTCATCTCACAGACTTTAGAACAACGATCTGTGAGAACCCTTTTTCAATGCATTGGCCAGGAGGTAACTTAGAAAACTCAACTGATGAATACAGCAAGACATAACCTGCTGTTGTTGGAGACCATGCTCACCTCCAGCAGTGGCCTGCCCTCAATGGTTGCAGGATTCTCAAGGTCCATCATCCTTGGTCATGTAGAGCCCTTCCTACAGGGCACCACAGTGTGACTAAGCAACTCCTGTGCATTCCCTCCAACCTTGCAAACCTGAGCTTCTTCTACCTCTCCACTCCAAAGAGGAGCTGGGGCCACATCACCACAGGCGTTTGGATCTCCCTGTAGTTCCTGACAAGCTCTTTCTCCAGCCACCTCAACCAGAGAAGCAAAAGTTATACCCATCACTAGCAAAAAACACTTGGAAACACACTGATTTGCTTGGGAAAGCTAAGCCAATGTCCAATAAACGTCAAATACACACAGGTGCTGGTGCCTGCCAGGGGTGCAATCATATCCCACACACACAGGAACACCAGGAAACTGGCACAGCCGTGCAGAGAAACACGGGATACCCCATCCTGACTTTGTTTGAAGCAAGTTAGAACAATACATCTCACTCTGAAGGAAAATCCCCTTCTGTACACAAGCCACTTTTTAATAATAAGTGCTAAATGGACTATTCAAGCAGGTAATTAAAGTTAATTAACATATGTCAGGCCATAAATTGGCTAAATGCACCTCATTTTCCAAGCTTAGTGTGTGGCAATGCTCAGGAAATCATAACAGAAAAGAACAGTCTAAGTTTGTAGAAGCACAAAAAAAGAGCAAATAAAAGGTTAAGCATAATCTTCACTTAACTCACAGCATGCTGAGCCAGCACTACCAAAAACTGAATGACTGTGCCCATTACTTGAACACTTCATTTTGCTCCTGAACCACTGCACTACACACATATTGTCAGCCCCAAGAAAAGCCACATCAAAAAGACCCTGCAGCTCCCAGAGCACTGTATTATCAGGTAGGCCTTTATTAGGATGCTCGCTACGTGCTGCCAGATCTGGATGTGCCTCCTGCCCCAGGACCTGGCGAGGCTGTGGCTCCTTTCCTGTGCCAACTTGGGAATCGCAGGTTTTCGTGGCAGGGGGAATGAAACAGCATCAGGAGGATGCTGAAAGTTTGTCCTCCTTCAGAGAGGTCTGGCTTAAAATGTGGAGGGCCTTGTGACTTTAAGGGAACTAACGCTGCCATTTTATAACCCTGCCCTTGGGCACATTTTCTGTGACAGAGATAGTAGTAAGGCTTTTTAAAAAGAGAGAGAGAAACAAGAACATGCAAAGATTTTAGTCTAAGTAACAACTTGCATTAGGAAACACTTTCAGTTTTTCCCTTGGCAAGCTGCCACTACACTAAAACCCCCTGTAATTGCATTGCAAATAAGAAATAATCCTCACAAAAGATTTTCCATACTTCCACACAAAACAACTGGCTTCCAAAACCTTGCAGGGCACCTTTAGGAGGCTGCCACCTAGAGAAATGCTTTGGCTGTTTGTCCTCAGTTTTCCCTTATCTCCAAGGCAGACCCTTCGGCCTCCCCTTCTGAATCCAGCACACTAACTGTACTTTTCTGGGGTGATTTCACACTTGTCCTCCCCACCAACCCCAGGCAAGCTGGCCAAGGACAGCTTGGCCCCTGCANGGGGGGGGAGGCCCCTGCCACAGCGTTGCTGTCCTTCTGCAAGGGACACCACCGACTCCACGGTTCTACTTTGTCCACGTTAGCACAAAGAGCTTTCACAAAACCACTGGGCTAACCCTAATCACTCGCCTTTCTAAATGCACCAACACGTGCCCAGCCTCCCCTAATCTCCCAGGATTACAGCAAAGTAGTGTAGCACCACCAAAATGACCCGAATACAAAATGGCCTCGCGTGTAAAGACATCAACCACTTGCTTCACCAGGACAAAACCAAGCAGAAGCAGGACATCTTGGGGCAGGAGGGCCGGAATGCCTCCTTTTCCCAGCCTGGTAGTCTCAGACAGTGTTTGTTCAAGCCAATACAATACAGTGGATATAAAAGTCATCAAGGCGATTTAACTTTTATTAGCATTCATCGAGTACTTTTAAACACACAGTAAGTGTAGGAGCCATCCTCTAACTCTCGAGCTTCCTATTCTAAACATGCTCAACTATCAACACTAATAACTTATTACAGACAATGCTGACGTTGCATGACTGTTTTAAGTAACCTTCTGTCTCTAAAGAACTGAGGAACATTGATTCCAGTATTTATCATGCAGGTCTACCTTACAACGATATTATCTGGCATCATTCACTGGAGGTTTCCCATTCACATTAGAAGTTAAGTTTATCAAAGCCTGTGACTCTTTACAGCTGATGACGTTCACCAAGGCAATGTGTTTGTATCTGCATCTAACAAGTCCTTCAGTGGAGGTGCTCCTTACTGTCACACTGTGGATCAATGTCAAGGATTCTGGGAGAGCTACTCAGTGTCTCTTTCTCTTCTCTAATAGCTGTCACCTGCCTGCATGAGCTGGGGAAAAGTGAGATCTTTGATGTACGTTACCGATATAAAATAATCATGTGTGCTAATATACATATGGTTTCAACTGGGAAGTTTAAAAAGTCATTTGTTACTTTGATACTAAAGTATACACTCTGCTTTGATGCAAGAAGCTCGTTATCTAGCAGTTTTGACGTTGGGGCTGGAACCATACATCTCTACATCGCTCAGTACAGAATTCAGTTACAAACATTAGCAAGTATTTTGTTAAAGCACAACATAGTAAGGCTTTGATCAGGTAAGATGCTTAAGCAGTAAGTTTAAGCACACAAGTAATCCCAGTGAAGTCCCAAGGATCCATTCACGTGCTTAAACTCGTGCTCACTTCAGTAGATCAAAACTCAAAATAATCGGTCTACAGTTTGTAACTCAAACCCTTCTGTATAGATGAACTTGGCAGCTCAAAAGTAAAAAAAAAAAAAAAGTAAGAATATAACAGACAGCTGGAAAAAACATTCATGCTAGCAATCACCTGTGAAATACAGTCTTTAATAAAAAAAAAAAAAGCACAGAAAAAAATGCAACTGATGCAAGTTTTACACTGCCTCTCCTGATAAAGATGCTGTGTGCCACTCCAAGGAAGGAGAAATAAGAACAGAGAATGGTGTCGCTTCCTTCCCATATCCTTTACTAAAAAGATGATTTTAAAAGTCCAACACATCTTGTGTATTAGAATCTGGCTAACAGATTTAGACATCTGTCTACATCGTTGGCAGATTTCTCAAGTCTTTTCAAGTCTCAATAATTAGAGAAGAGACTTGTGCATTCCTACACTGAAGGGACTGCAGCCCTTTGGTACCTATTGGTCAATTAAACATGGTAAGGAATGATGAAATGCCCAAGTACAAAGTTTATAAAAATCTCCCCTTTAAAGTAAATATTCCAGCAGCTAGTACTCATCTTTCATGAGGAAGATGAATGCAACAGGTGTAAAATAAATAGGCTTCTGATATAAAAAAAAAACCAAATCAAAGCAAATTAGCTGCATTTAAATTTGGGAATTGCTGGTACCTCTGTATAAGAGACCAGATACATAGTCTTGCCATAACGCTCAACAAAGAGGAAAATAGTCCCCCTAGTGTGCTCCTCATGTAGAAAAGACTCTTTCACAAGATAGTGCTGCAAGGAATTACAAAACAACATTATAGGAAAAGATACGGAAGTACTTAAGCTATAGTGAAACCGGGCACCTCTACTATATGCACGGACGCTAAGGTGTTTCAGTTTTCTACTCCAAGATTATTGAGTGAAGTGAGTTATTGCATCCCAAATATTTTGGGGGAAAAACTTGTTTTTTAAGTCAGCACACAAGTTTTGTGACTGCAGGACATCGACGGGGTAACGGATACCTGAATTTGGAAAGATGGGTAGATCTGGTAATCAAGGAGCTCCGTGGAAGTACCTGCCCCAGCCACCTGGCACAGCGCATTTCACAAGGGTGCAACTAGCTCACCCTCAGCCGTTTTCTCCCCTCCAGTGATGATAAATATAAATACTGACCCTCCATAAGCGTTCAAGGCAGTAGGTGGGTACTGAAGCATGCACCCAAACCCTCCCTGAAGATTTAGAAGTGCACGGGATCGTGTCAAAGCAGGCTGCCCGTGGCACACACCGGTGCCTGCAGCGTGCCGGCTCTCCAGCCATGCACCACACACCACTGCCCTAGTGAGCTGCCAGGCAGTGCTGGGTTAGCTAACATCCCACCAGGGCTGGAGAGAGGGGGAAGCAAAGGAGATTGTTGTTGGGGTGGTGGTGTATTGGGCAAACCTTATCAGAATTAGCGGAAACGTAATATATGCCTTCCTAACCACATCTGAAATATTCACTTCTGCTTAATGCCCTAGGCAAATAAAAAGAAAAAAAAAAAGTGATAGTTGTAACTTTAATTTATAGCTCTTAAAATAATTGTTTTGAGGAGTATAATCCCAGCTATGTTTACGGATTATGGTATTCAGCACATCTCACTGGAAACGGTATTAATAATATGTAAGATAATAAAAACAAGTTCTCTTATTCCCTTTGTTTAAAATGACAATTTTCCTACTCAGTACCAGAGCAGAATATTGTTAAGTGGGCTTGATGCCTCCGAAGAAAAACTTAGCTGTGTAATAATATTATAAATTAAGATAAAAGCCTATTTTCTGCTCCTTTAAAATCTCAGTGTAACTAGCAATCTGAAAAAGTCTGATGTGAAAAGCTGACACTAGTTACTGAAGAGTTGTATTCATTACCTGTGAGAGAAACTAAGATTATAATAACATGTAACATCTTTTAGCATCGGGAGATTAAGATGGAGTCCCTATTTAAGAATGTTGCCTCTGCACAAACTAATTTATGTTCCAGCTAAGAACCTGAAATAGTCCTCTTCTGAATGTATATGCATACATTAAAATCAACTCAAGCCCTGCTAAGGAATTAATTTTGCCAGTTTGGATGCCCGGCAAATTATTAGCTCCTGACCTCTCCTTTGCCCCTTTCAGTATGTCCCTACCACCCCCGCACAACTATACTCGTCCTTAACACAATCCAACACCTTACCCTAACTTCTAGAGACAGCTCACAGTCACAAAAGAGGCAGAAATTTCTGCTACCACTGTGCTTGAATCTCCCGAAAAAGGTCATATTAAATGCTTGTGAGAAACTTCTGAACTAAATTATATCAGAGGAATCTCAAGGGATCCAAGTTTTTAACATTTTAATTAGCTCCAAGTACCAGTTAATGCTGCTCAGCAAAGGAATCAATATCAAATTAACAGTATAAATTGTCAGAAAAATTGTGACTGTATTAAGCATACTAATCAATGTAAGCACTTTGCACGATGGCCCAGATCCTGCTTCTGCTGAAGTGAACAAAAGTTTTGCCACCAAATTCAGCCAAAACAGTTTCATCCCTGTTGTTCAGTAAGTCTTCATCTGAACTGGGTATCAAGAACTTACTGAAAAATTCAAAGTATCGGATAAAAAGGCTGGATTTTGTTTTAGCAGCTGACATCTAAAGCCTCTGCTTCTGTGACTTATGAAGGCACGGGCTGTCATGGGAAGATGTAACCCTTTATCACACTCCGTGTCACACTTGTAAAGTCAGATGAAAATTCAACACCTAATATAGACACAAAAGCTGCAAAAAAGGATCTGTGTTTTTAAAAGTCTTGTCTTGAACTAGGCATGCCACCGATAAACTTTGTATTTCTATTCTCCCCAGCCTGAGACAAGTCTGTTAGTGAAATGCTTCCTCTACAGTGCTCCAGTTGGAAGGTAAAAATCATACAACTGCACTTCAATTCCTAGCAGCAAGTCCTACTCAGGCACTAAAATATGAGACAGGGCTGCTATTACAAAAACCACCAGAAATGTTTAATGCATACAGTATTTCTGATCGATCTGTATACTCTAAGTTATCCCCTGATCCAAAGCTAGAGAGATTCAAAAAAGAAATTTAATTTCTCTGTAACACAATAAAACTTCCCAGCAAATTCGCCTTCAATGATCCATTCAAAAACTCGGTCTCGGATGCTGCCAGCAGCAACTGAACCGTACTGGGATTTTCCTCTGCAAACAGTAATGACATCAAGCAGCACCTGCATTTCTGTATAGCTGCAAGTACATGACACTTCAGCATCTGACAGACACTAATAGATGGACACGGAAAACGAGGAGAAAAAAAGCAGTTCTAGAAATCGCTTCAAATGTGTTTTACGTGCAGCACTGGCTCCTCATAGGCCTTATTAGACTCTGTCTTTGGGAACAAAATCCTGCCTGCCTGCAACGTGCTTTTGCACACACTGAGTAAACAAGCCACAAAATCAGATTTATTTTCGTTTTCTCACTTATTAAAACGGTAATAATCTTAGCTGTTAATTGTCGCAATGCTGGACAGAAAATGCTCGGCTAAAAGGGATTTATCAGTAGACAGTGCCCTCGTACACTGGCACCACAGGAAACACAAACCAAGCGTTCCCCTGGCTGAGCAGCCAATAACTCCACGCTTTGATTAACTTTATGAAGAAATGTCAAGACCCGAATTTCCCTCTGCTGCCTTTGAGGAACGTGTGGGAAATCACTGGGGTTTTTCTTGTTGAAAATAATAGAGTCGTTCTGTATCTGAGCTTTGAGATACAGGCTGACCCTGCATAAAAGCAACTCTGCGTATTTCCAGCACGAGTTACACCAAAGGTAACTATAACTCAAAAAAAACAAACCAAAACAAACCCATGCACCCCTGAAAATATTTTTTCCTTTTTCTTCCCCCCTCTTTTTCTCTCCCTGCTTATGTTCTTGTGCACCAGAGAAGCCAGCTCCAGCGTTTCCCCTGCTCCCAGAGTTAGAAGCCCTCACCGCTTGCACCCAACAACAGTAAAGAGCCAAAACTTTTCTTACCCCGTTCCTTACAAAAAAAGATAACCAAAGGGGACAGCGCGACCACCAGCACGGCCAGCAGCACTACCCGGCCGGTTGCCGCCGGGTAAAGCCACCGGCATTTCCCCATTCCCGGTCGCCTCCCCCGCGGGCAGCCCGCCCGTCGGAGCGGCACGGTGGGTCCGGCGCAGCCCCGGGACCCCGCCTCACCTTCCAGCCGGCCGAGCTGTTGCTGTCGCCCTTGTCCTTGAAGTAGGGCACGCAGCGGACCATCCAGTCGTAAATCTGGGAGAGGGTGAGGCGCTTCTCCGGGGAGCTCTCGATGGCGCGGGTGATGAGATCGGCGTAGGAGAGGTTGCCCCACGCGTTGCGCCGCGACGAGCACTTCCTCGGCGCCGCAGCCGGGCCGCCGCTCAGCCCCCCGCCGCCGGCCGCCGCCGCTCCCCCCGGAGAGAGGCTCGGCCCCTCCGGGCCGCCTCCGGGCAGGGGAGCCAGCAGCCGCGCCGCCGCCTCCTCCGGGACGGCGGTGGCCGCCGCCGCTTCTCCGCCCGCGGGGGCCGCGATGCCGACGGCCATGGCCGAGCCGCCCCCCTCCTCCTCGTCGTCCTCCTCCTCGGGGGTCATGGAGGCGGCATCGGCGGGGGGGGCGCCGGCGGGGGCGGGGGGGGGCGGGGCGNACTGAGTAAACAAGCCACAAAATCAGATTTATTTTCGTTTTCTCACTTATTAAAACGGTAATAATCTTAGCTGTTAATTGTCGCAATGCTGGACAGAAAATGCTCGGCTAAAAGGGATTTATCAGTAGACAGTGCCCTCGTACACTGGCACCACAGGAAACACAAACCAAGCGTTCCCCTGGCTGAGCAGCCAATAACTCCACGCTTTGATTAACTTTATGAAGAAATGTCAAGACCCGAATTTCCCTCTGCTGCCTTTGAGGAACGTGTGGGAAATCACTGGGGTTTTTCTTGTTGAAAATAATAGAGTCGTTCTGTATCTGAGCTTTGAGATACAGGCTGACCCTGCATAAAAGCAACTCTGCGTATTTCCAGCACGAGTTACACCAAAGGTAACTATAACTCAAAAAAAACAAACCAAAACAAACCCATGCACCCCTGAAAATATTTTTTCCTTTTTCTTCCCCCCTCTTTTTCTCTCCCTGCTTATGTTCTTGTGCACCAGAGAAGCCAGCTCCAGCGTTTCCCCTGCTCCCAGAGTTAGAAGCCCTCACCGCTTGCACCCAACAACAGTAAAGAGCCAAAACTTTTCTTACCCCGTTCCTTACAAAAAAAGATAACCAAAGGGGACAGCGCGACCACCAGCACGGCCAGCAGCACTACCCGGCCGGTTGCCGCCGGGTAAAGCCACCGGCATTTCCCCATTCCCGGTCGCCTCCCCCGCGGGCAGCCCGCCCGTCGGAGCGGCACGGTGGGTCCGGCGCAGCCCCGGGACCCCGCCTCACCTTCCAGCCGGCCGAGCTGTTGCTGTCGCCCTTGTCCTTGAAGTAGGGCACGCAGCGGACCATCCAGTCGTAAATCTGGGAGAGGGTGAGGCGCTTCTCCGGGGAGCTCTCGATGGCGCGGGTGATGAGATCGGCGTAGGAGAGGTTGCCCCACGCGTTGCGCCGCGACGAGCACTTCCTCGGCGCCGCAGCCGGGCCGCCGCTCAGCCCCCCGCCGCCGGCCGCCGCCGCTCCCCCCGGAGAGAGGCTCGGCCCCTCCGGGCCGCCTCCGGGCAGNAGCGGGGGCGGCTCTGCGGCTCGAACTCGGGGTCCAGCTCCACGTCCAGGGGCGAGAGCGGGGCTGGGGGCGACGCCTCTGCCATCTTGGCCTCCCCCGCGGGCGGCTGCGGTGGCGGCAGCGGGACGCTGCGACGGGGCGGGCGGTCGGCCGCCGACCCCGCTCCTCCTCCGCCGCCTCCTCGGTGCCGACGGGAGCCTAGCAGGCGAGGGGCCGCCGGGCGGGCATGCCGCTCTCCGCTAAGGGCTGGCAGGCTCTCTGCTGCACCCCGATGCGCACGCCGGGGCGGGAGGGTGGAGGGGAAGGGGAAGGAGGGAGGGAGAGGGTGAAAAAAAAAAAAATCAGATTAGGAGCCGGAGCGGCAGCGCGGAGCCGGGCGGTGCCGGAGGTGCCCGCGGTGCTGCCCTCCGCGCCAGCCGAGCGGCGGCCGCTCCCGCGGTGCGTGTGTGCGTTTGTTTATGTTTCACTCCATGCGGATGCAGAAGTAGCTCCAGCGGGAACCGCGCTGTATCCAGACGGGAGAGGACCCCCCCCTCTCCTCGACCCCAAGATCGCTCCTCGTCGCTGCCGCAGATATCTTGCCTTTTGGGGGCGGGTGGTCCTTTGCACTCTCCCTCGGCAGGAGGGCAGGGAGAGGGGTCCTTCAGATTAAGCCGAAGAGTTTTTCCTTCTTCAAAACGCCCTAAAGGGAGACGAAGTCTTAGCATACATCCAACTGCATCCTAGCGTAAGCCTGTCACTTTGCGGTGCCCCCCAAGCCACACGTAAGCAACCCCCAAAATCTCACAGCCGACGGAGCAGGGGGCGGGAGAAGGCCACCCCGGGGGCTGCTCGGTTTAAAAAAAAAAATCTTCTCGCAGGGAAAAAGCAAACACGACGGGAACAAATCAAATCGCCAATCTTCCAACAGGTCCATAAGCTTTAAGCCCTCCCTAGGGCTGCCAAAGAGAATAGGTTTTGTTCCAGCATCAACACCACATTCATAACCTCCTTGCTCCTGCTGCTGCCATCTTGACAGTTTTCTCCCCCCCTTCACTCAAGTCATTTAAAAAGCGCAGGCAGAAGAGGCAAGGAGAGCCACATCGGGAGGGTAGGGAGGCGGGAAGAGGGGGGGAGAATCAACAGCCACCTCCACACCGGCAGAAATCGAGATCCGAATTCACGGGAAGAAGAAGCAGCGCTGCTGCATGGTTCCTGCTGCTCCTGCGCCTTCAGCTCTGAGGAGCCTTCCCTTTAAAGGCGAAGGAGGGTAAAGCGGCAAAGCGCTCGCTCCCTCTGCGAGCAGTCGGCGAGAGGCAAGCGATCCGTCCGCGCCGAGCCAGCCTGCTGCCGCCGCAGCCCGCCCGAGCAGCCTGTCACCCTGCTCGCCGCCGACTTCCACATCCCTCCTCCTAACAACCACCGGCAGCAACACAAAGTTATAGACACACGCAGGGAGCCTCAACCTAACCGCACAGCACGGCTCGGCCCGCCCACGGGCGTGGGGGCGGGCGGCGCCGTGCAGGGGCCGCCCCGACGGGGCGGGAGCCACCGAGGCTGGGCGGGCTGGAGAGGCTGCTGGGATGCGGTGGGGAGAGTGCTGGCCCGCTCGCTTTCCCAGCGGCTGCGGGGTCCGAGCCTCTGCGGCCGCGGGTCCTCCGCCGGCCCGGGCCTGACTGCGCCGCCCGGGTGGCGGGAAGGCGGCGGCGGGAAGCGCTCAGGTCTCTCCAAGTACGGGGTAACTCTTCCCAAGGGTTGCATTAGCCCTGGTTCTCTGCGCTTGCTGGGATTTAAAAGGCAAAAAGAGACGCAACCTTCTGTTCCATACCTGGTCTCTTTGTGAGGCCCCCCTGGCTAGGAAGGAGCGCAGCTTCAGCACTCGCTGCCCGGGCTTCACAACAGAACCAGCTCTGGCTGCCAGGCACGGCAGAGGAACAGTGTGTTGTGTCTTTTCTGACTTGTGTCCACTGCTCATAAATTACTGGTGCACCAGTTATTCTGGTAAATTTTAAATTTGGAGTTCAATACAGTCTTTTTTTAAAAACTTCAATTCTACCTGCTGGTGATAGGGGACCATGTTCAGACACGTTCACACACAAATATAATCTCACTACACTTCCTCCTTGGAGGCTGTGCCCTAGCAGAAAGCCCTCCAAAAGCAGCTCACCTGAGTCATAGAATCAAAATGGTTTGGGTTGGAAGGAACCTTAAGGATTATCTAGTTCCAACCCCCCTGCCATGGGCAGGGACACCTCCCACTAGACAGAGTTAATTATGGGTTGGATAAAGAGGTGACCCACAAAGCCAAGGAACATAAAGCTATTAATATAGATGTAGTTATAAATACATTACATAGCAACATATATGTATCAGTTCTCGCCTAGCTTTGTATTGACCTAAACCATGGACTAGATTTAGTACAAAAGCCGCATTGTGTCTGATACCAGACATAGACAACTGCATGTGTTCAGAGTTAGGTGTGCTTCTGAAGCATTGCTGGGTATAATTAGCAGATGAATTAAATTATTCCTGATTTATTTAGCATTATAGACAAGCAATGAGATCTGAAAAATGTTCAGTTTGATTAGAAAGCAGCAAGGCCCTGATCCTGCATGCCTTACATGTCCTGCCATGTAAGGCCTAAGGCCCTCGGGGTCTAGTTAGGTTTCAAATTCAAGTGGCACTCAAGTTAGGAATAGTTGGGCATGATTTTATTACAAGGGACAGCATTTCAGCATGCATACAATTAATCCTCAGTTATCTAAATATAGCAGGAGACACTGAATTAATCAGAATGAATGCAGGTTTGAGTAATGGAAATAATTTTTACTGCAGCCCCATTTTGGGTCACGATGTTGTGTGTGCCCTGCCATGGCTTTTGCTGTAATGTGGCCCCTTACAGGAATGCAAAGCAGCTCAGAAAGACACCAGCTACTCTGCAATTGGGATATTGGCATTCGAGTGTGTGATTTAGAAGTCGGTAGGGGAGGAGAACCACAGTAGCATTGAAAAGCCAGGAGCCAAGATCAGACAAGGCTGTGCAGGATGAGAAGATGCTTAGTCCAGCACCATGTCTCTGAGGAGCAGTCAGCCAGAAAAGGCCAGCTGTGAAGCTGTGACTGGTGTTCAGCCCTTTCCCAAAACCTACTACTGTTTGGGGCTGATTTTGACCAGTGCAGAAACCTCCCTGTGGAGCACTTCCTTAGGTCCTGAGGTTCCAGCATAGCACTTTGACTTTGGGCTGGATTACAAGCTGAAATTCTAGTCCTATTATCATCTTCATTTATTTATTTAATTGACATTGCATTACTCTATAGGCATTGTCATTAGATCTTATTGTACTGGGTGAAGGCCCCACACGTGGTAAACACTCCACTTCCTGTCAGAATCGCAGTCTGAGTAAGGCAGGCCAGGGCAGGAGATAGGAAGTAAGTAAGTAGTAACTCTATTAAAGAGATGATGGACTGAGGCACCGAGCAATTACATGACTGTGCTGAGGTCATACAGGAAGTCCATGTCAGAAGTGAGAAATAAAACTAGATGTCCTGAGTGCCAGCCTTGGACCTTCACTGCAAGGTTATGGGCCCTCTTCAGAATTCAGCCATACAGCCTTTATCACATAAGTCACGGTGCCCGTTCTTCACAGCTCTGCACAGCACGCCTGTGCCCGTGATATTGCAGTTTAGAGGCAGAATTAAAACCACAGTATAATTGTTCTTGCACGTTTTACTTACCAAATGTGCAAGAGCAAACCAGAAGGACAGAAGTGGCTGGGCCCACTGAAATACATATTAAAACTGATCAAAATTGAATCTAAAGCCTGCACAATTCCCAGTCTCTTCCTTTAAGTACTTTAATACCCCAAGGGTGGGATTTTCAAAAAGGCCCCATTTATGGGAGTTTTATTGCTGACTGCAACAGGAATAGAGTTAGGCCAGCCCTGAGGCCATTTGAAAGCCTTGATCACTTATTGTGCCTACTTAGAGTGTGAGTGTTTCAGGGCAGTGCTGTGTCTTCCTCTGCATCTCTTTTTATCTGCTATACCTGCTCAAGTTTACACTGAGAATGTGTACCTGATTATATGGATCTGACAAGGTCACAGTTATTTTGCAGCTCCAGGTCATCTCTGTGGGTGATCTCAGCCATGTGTGAAACATATAAGGCCCATCAGACGTGGGACCTG
Source organism: Brachypteracias leptosomus (assembly GCA_013401335.1). Lineage (NCBI taxonomy): Eukaryota > Metazoa > Chordata > Aves > Coraciiformes > Brachypteraciidae > Brachypteracias > Brachypteracias leptosomus. The sequence goes on along the minus strand of VYZX01004482.1, from coordinate 15,414 downwards.
TGGCATGCTGCTTTGGGGAAAGCAATGTTCATATGACAGCATTCTGAGTGGGAATCCTCATGGGTGATCTGTGCATTGAGATGAACTCAGCTGGTATGTTCAACTACAGCTCAGTTTTCATTCTCGTTCTTCCATTTTGTCAATTCAGAGCGTCAGCATCCCACAAGATAAGAGTGTATCAGTTCACGGTGGTAACCCAGATAGGATCACTACCTTCGTTCTGCCATAACCTACATTCTCCTGGGCTGGTAGCTAGAGAAGTGCAAGTCACATTCCTGGCTTTACGTCTCTTACTGCAGAAGCATGGTTGGAGCTAAAGTTGCATGGGGGGTGGGGGACCTGGAACTTCTTGTCATTGCATCATTATAGAAATCTACTATAAAGCATACTGCCACTCAATAAAACATTATAATGCAGTTACATGAAACAATGGCTGCATTGTCTACATGAACTTCACACAAATAAGTGTATGACGGGTTGTTTTGTAAACCATCTGCAGTCTGGTCTCCAAGAAGCTTGTGTCCACTGCAGCAACCCCATCTACGCCTCCCATCCACCCCGTTGAGAGAGCAGTTCCCTCAGCCAATCTTTTGTTCTTCCCACAGTTCCCCACTAGGTCCTTTAAATGCAGACTGGGAAAAGGGCAGTAGGTTTTGTGGCTGATTCAGAGCAACCCATGTGCTGATTAGAAAGAAATGTCATCTATGAGCCAGCCAACTTCATACTCTGAGACTTTAACCTTCCTGCCCAATTTGGCTAAAATTGGCTAATGGGTTCCACAGTTACTACAGGGAGATTGTCTGACCGGCAGATAGGCGCAGAGCAAGGGTCCAGATTGTGCCATGGAGACATGAAGAGTTTGCCAAAGACAGATACAGAGTTGTGACTGTAATATTTTCCTCAAAGTGATGAACAGCAATTTAAAGATCAATTGAAGTTGTACTTCAACCTGTGCACTGGCTGACTGACTGCTCTAACAGAGGGGAGGGGAAGGAATAGCAGAGCAGTGGCAGAAGGAAACAGTGACATTACTACTGTGGAGAGAACAATTCTTTCCTCAAGTGATCTTGACAATTTGGGGACTGAACTCTTAAAGCTAGAAGCATTCAGCTCTGTGTGCACCTATACTTGAGCACCCACTGCTGAAGAATTCTTGACACATTTCTGCACTGTGGGCAGTACAGTGACTGGAGTCATCTACATTAAAAAACAAGATCACCATTTGGGAAGAAACAATGTTTACAATTAAATGTCCAAAAGGCCTGGTCGAATAAGGAGCTGTGAAGCTGAGGAAGTGGGAAAATTCAACCCTACAGCTTCAAAACTTTTCATTAAAGCGGCCTCACATCTGCTGAAGCTGCATTGCCAGGGTCCACTGAAAAGCTACACCTTGCAGGCCAAGAAAGACTCTCAGCTTCTCATGGATAGAAGAGGTAGGTTTCTAATAGCATTTTGTCCACTTAATAACAGCCACAAATAGTGGCTCATAGCAGTGTTGCCAGCTCTCTCAGCTTTATTTATGAGTCCTGCAATACTGGTGTTTTCCTGAAATCCCTGTTCTTAAAAGTCCCATTAAAGGAGCATCTCAGCTTCCATTTTAAAACAATAGCCAAGTTTGTGATGCACCATGGATGTGACCCAAGTATACTTTCAGAGCCAGGAAGAAAATAGAGGGAAAAAAATCCCAACCCTAATTGCATTTTTAAAAGCCTTTTTAAACCTGATTTTTAAGCTGACATTATGCTACTCAAAAGCTTACATCATAATTTTTGAATACTTGGAAGTATGTGCAATTACTGAGTTTATATCATTAGGGTGAAATGAGTCAAACTGCTTAGATCCAGCAAGAAACTCCACCTCTTTTTTCTTTAACATTCATATTAGACGATATGAAAAGGTTTAATGTTCGCAATAGCAGTTGTTGTTCATGATTTAATGATTCAAGAGAATATTTAGTCATCTCCCCTTGCCTCCTGCCCCAGCAGGACACTTCCACGGACCTCTCCGATACCTGTGAAGGCCAGCCAGCCAGCCAGCCCGCCCTCCCTCCCTGTTGGGTCGGGCTGGTCCGAGCTTTCCGCCGTTCTGCCCCGCCACTGACGCGTTGTGCAACTCGGGCATCTCACTTAACCCGTCTCGGTTACCCCATAGGGGCTTAATTATATCCACTTATCGCCTAATTATTTCATTACTATAATTTCACACCTTCCTTTGCCCACACACCGGGGGGCAGCAGCCCTGCCCGAGGGCCCGCGGCGGGGTGACCTCAGAGGGGCCGTCTGTCGGTACCCGGGCGCGCGCCAGGGCTCGAGCCCGAAACCCAACGGCCAGCAGCCGGTCCGCGCCGGCGGCTGCCGCTCGGACGGCCGCCCCGCGAGCCGGGGGCCTCCGATAGG
>VYZX01004482.1:0-12948 GCA_013401335.1 Brachypteracias leptosomus | reverse complement strand
CCCCCCTCGTCCTCCCGCGCCTCCCCCCCCCCGGCCCTCCCGCCTCCGCCCCTTCCCCGCCCCTTGGCGGTGGCCCCGCCCCCGCAGCCGCTCCGCCCCCTCACGGCCGCCCCGCCCGCACCAAGCTAGGCTGCGCCGTGCAAACAGATGATGTCATGCTCTAGAGTCGCGCGTGACCGCCGGGGCCCGCCCTCGCCGCCCATTGGTCCGCGCCTGTCGCTCGTCAGGGCAGCGGCGCTTCTCATTGGTCAGAGCCTCCACCCCGCCACCTCCCCTTGGAAAATCATAAACAATCGAGTAAAATGCGATGCGGGGTGGGGGTGTTTTGGGTCCGGCGCCGTCCTGGTGCGGGGTGGGCGGGCGGGCGCGCGCGCGGGCCGCCATTATCCCCCCTCGTGACGGCTTCGGACGGGCCCGCTCCCCGGAGGCGGTGGCGGCGCCGGGCCGGGCCTGCTGCGGGACTGGCTGCCGGCCTGACCCGGGGTGAGCGTCGGTCGCCAGGCCCTGGCTGGCGTGAGGCTGGCGGTGAGGCGGCCGTGGGTACGTGATGCGGACGGGGAGCTGCCTTGCGGCCCCTGCAAGCCCTGCCCGGGCCCCGTCCCGTGAAGCTGCCCCTTCGTTCAGCGGGGCAGCACGGGAAAGCTGCAGGCAGGCTTTGGGCGCTGCCTGTTGCGGCGCCGAAAGAAAAGCCTTTCTTGGAGGTACCGTCGCACTCGCTCTGGAAGCTGCCTTCAGCCAGAAGCTACAGCTGCACCGAGGACCAAGCCAGGAGGCCTCTCGGTTTCCCCGTTCCCCTGGTCTCAAAGCTAAGTTGAAGCCCACCTTCGGAGGGGACTCGCAGCCCTGCATGAGGCAGCGGGGGTCTGTGTGTGGTGTGAAGGAAAGGGACTGGTACTGGCCGCAGAATCCAGTATGCTGAGTGCTCAGAGGTAGGGCATCAATAGGGACCCCTGAAAACTACACGTCTGAAAGTGTGTGGCACCCTTGGTTGTCTTCATGGGACAAAAAATATCCCTGAGGTGGCTATCCTGTCTATGTGGTCCTGTTCAGGGAGATGTGGCATTGATCCTTGCTTTGTTGTAGTGCTGCTTACATACTACAGTCCAAAAAATAACCACCTTTCACAGTCCTGTTTCCCCCTACCTGCAAAAATAAGGCACACTTGTATAGGCTTTAATCGGGGATGAGGTGAAAGGAATGGGGGCTGCAGGAAACAATTTCCCTTAGCTGAGGCTCACAGCCTGGCCTCTCCTTTTGAGAGCAAGTGCCTACATACTGCCTATTTCAGTTCCTTCAAAGAATTAACTATTTTCTCCCTGTATGTGGCCCCTGGAGGAAGAAGTCAAAGCACTCCCCTCCCCCTGTCTTTCTGTATCTCCAGTGATCAGATCTCTTGCTGAGGAACTGGAGAGGTGGCTCCTGGTCGTTTTCCCAGAACTTTGTGTTTCGTCCTCTTGACAAATGTTCGATGTAAAAGTACATAGAGCACACTTGGAAAAAGGGATTGAAATCCAAGGTTGTTCCCCTCCCTTTCCCATGGCAATGTTATTATTGCTAGGTCATGGCCTCTTCTTGATTGCTCCCATGAATCCTGAATCCCCACCTTCTCCCCCAGGCAGCAGTACGGGTTCAAGCAGGCTGGTTGGAAATGGAGTGTGCGTTAGGCTAACCTGAAAAGTACCTACTGGGAGACAGGCTAGCCTACTTTCTGGATGAGGTACTCTTCAGGAAGGTCAAAAGGAGGCATCTGAACCCATCAGGGTGATGAGGGAGAAGTTGACCTTGAGTGTCCTGATGTGGGGGCATTGCAAGGCACACGGGGAGGAGGGGGAAGGAAGTCCCCCCTGGGGAGCTGAGAAAGGGTTCAAAGGGGCTGCTGAAGTGTTAAGCAAAAGCAGTCAGCACATGGTGGGGAAGTTGATGATAAGTGTTTGCAGCTGGTTCTCTCTCTCCCACACCCCAGAGGAACTGGGCAGCTGCTGACTCAGGAGCTGCATCAGGCCGGAGGAATGGGAAGGGGGTAACATTTCCTGAGTGCCTGAGACATGCTGCTGTAAGTGGTGGCATTGCGACAGGCACCTCCTACCTGCCGTCCCCTCTTGGAAGAGCGGTCTCAGCAGTGTGCTGTGAGGAGCTGGAGCCTGCTGGTATGTGTTGTGTGTGCTCTGAGCAGGCTGCCCAGCTGGGGCTGTGCATCTCATCTTGCATGAAGACGTGTCTGAGCTCCAAATTCCAGCGCTGAGCCCAAGGAGAAGAGAAGCACAGAGCTGCCCAACGTGGGGTGGTTCTGGGTATGCAAAAGGCAGAATGTCCTGTATCTTGGGATGCTGACAACCTAAAAATAGGACTCCAGAGCCTCTGGGATTAGGCATGTGTTGAGCAGGGGCTTTTGGGAGGGCAGTTCTGAACTTGAATGCCTCAGTTCTGCCCTGGTCCTGCTTTTGACATTAAAGGCCTTACATTCCTTGCAGCTCATGTGAATGTCACTTAAATGTGCTGAGGGCATGCAGTTGTAGCTAACTGCCCTGCATACTCCTCCTGGAATCCAAAAAGTTGAATTCTTCCATTCATACACACCCTCGCTTGCCTTGCAAAATTATTTCCTTCAGTCTAGCAAACCACTGCATTAAAAGTGTGCATCTTAGGTCATTTACTGCTGTTTTACCTGTGGCGAGCCAATGGCAGCAAAAGTGAGACCTGTTTTGTTTTTTTTTTAATTAGTTTGGGGGGATACCATGTAAGCGAGCACATTGAATACACACTGAGAACTGATCTGCCAGAGAGCTCTCTGCTTCTAAATACACTAGCTACTTTTCACAATAGGCATGTTAATCCTAAAATATATCTAGGCAGAGGTATTATAAGCCTTGTTTTACCAAAATGGATTTTTTTCCTTGGAAGTAAACAGGCAGAACTGGGGAGGAACTGTAGCCGAGGTCTGACAGATGTTCAAGTACGTGAAGCTTAAAGAGGAACGTATGCTATTCAGTTTGCTCACAGAGGCTTTGTGACCTGTGTCTTTGCAGTAATGATGACACAAGCTTTTTTGAATAAAAGGAAGAAATTAACTGCCTTGGCTAATTGTACCCTTGCTAGCTAGCTAACCAAGGACACCATTTGACTGTGAAAATTGTTGGTGCACCCAAATCTCTCAGCTGGGGAGAATATCTGAAGTGAGAGTGTTCCCATATCTGTGGGTTAGAAGGGCTATTAAAAAATCTTCCTAATTGGAAAATTAAATACTATTGCTTTAAAACAGTGGTGGACTGCTTTGAAAAATTGAGACCATATGGAATCATTTATTGCTTTTCAATATGTAGTCAGTCTGTGGTGCAATTTTATGTACCTGCTAATGCATAAAGTCTTTTGGAGCAGGAATAAAGCACCACGAAGCATGATTTAATGCTATAGGGTCACCAGATCTGTTTCCGATTACTGGATGTTTCAATCTGCTGAAAAGAAGGGGATGTCCCAGAACCAGTGAAACAATGACGGGGAGGGGGGGAAGCGCATAAATCTGAAATGCTTTTGGAAATATAGTGCACATATCCACAAAAACTTTTAAAGGATTCAGTGGGGATTTGGTCATGTAAGAGATACGGTTATGAAACAAATTAGACTAAGTAACAGGAAAGTTAAAACAAAGTCAGTATTAATAATACAATACTTGGTTGCAATTTAAGGCATCTTAATGAATCATGTTTTCAAACAGTACAGGCCCACATAAGCATGTGACTGTAAGAGAAAATAAGAGCAAGTAATCTGGGAGTGCACAGAAGTGCTTTTGTTTATAGTTCTGTGGTCACTGGAAGTGCCTATTCTTGTGCTTATTCACCAACACCTCTGGCTCTTTCTTCCAGAAATCCTATCCAAACATTTTTGTTCTCACTTCCTTAGAGGAGGACTTTGTGCTTCAGTTCTTTTTGTATGACTTCTGCAAGGTTCAGTCTTCTAAATGCCCCCTGGCAAGGGGCTGAGATGGGTCTGATGCCTTAGCTTTTTTTTTTTTTTTTTCTTTTTGCCATGGGGCAATCTTTGCTTTCAGGGCCTGGGCATTTTCCTTTCACTGGTTCAGCAGGGACCAACAAGAAGAGGCCACGTCTGCCAAATTAACCATGCGTGGCTTGTGCCACCTGGCAATGAGCTCTGCAGGCCTGGGAGGCAATCTTTATGCCTTTATCATGAACCTGAGAGCAGTAGAACCGTGTAGCTATTTGTAATTTAACAGAAAACCCATTTTTCATCTTGCTGTGCTGTTGTGCTTTCTTTAAATGTCACCTGTAGAGTCTCCCAGTGAGTGGGGGTTCAGTTTTACTTTGTATTTCTTCTTTGATACTGACAAAAACTTCTTCATACCAACATGGTCCACTAGGTTACTGAAAAGCAGCCAGATTCTTTCTTAGAAGCAAGCTAAAAAAAATTTGCAATAACTTTTATACTTCGATCAAGTATACTATTTTGTCAGTATATATTTGTTTGCTATAACCAGTAGATTAATTGACTGGTTCTTTTATTATGGTTGCAATCTTACATTTTTAGAAGAGTTATTAAGCAAGTAAATTAATCTTCAGCTTTTCTGTAGCACTGAAGCTTGTTGGTCACTGTTGTGCCTTCTATCATTCTTTAAACATTTGATAATATATAGTAGTAATTTCAGATAAACTCAGATCTTTTGTTCAAAGTAAATAAGAGTATGCATGCTTGTTCTGGATTAATACTTTAACAGGACCTTTCCTGCCTGCTCAAATTACAGCATCAAAATAAAATTCTTTAGGCAAAATGAAGCCAGTTGCATGAATAAATAATAAGGATTAAAACAAATACCATGAGAAGTAATTACTGTCTTTGATTAACTTTTATCCAGATCCTATATCTTAGCTGTTGGAAAATCTTAAATAAAATCCTCCTTAAAGTCCTTTCAGACTTTCCTGAGAGTAGTTGTCAGTTTAGGTATGTATTCCAACTTTAACTTGCACGTATGACTGGTAAGACTATGACTTGCCCATAGATGGCAATAGCATTACACTGCTGAAGTAGCCCCCAGCCTATGAAACAAGGCCGTGATGGCGATGAATATTAACTTGGAGAACAGAAAGAAAAAATAACTTGCCCTTTTTTTTTTTTTTTTTTTTTTTTTTTTTTTTTTTCTGGCTGCAGCAGTGGTGATGGGGACTGTTCTACTTGCAGGAATGTTGGGACTAATCATGTGAGAAAAGATCCTGGAGTGATGAGGCAGCATATTTCTTATGTCTGAGGTCAGGATTTGTTCTGTGAAGCTGACCTTTAAAACAGACTGAAAATGAGGAACGTGACACCAGAGAACAGAGCAGGAAGCATGAAATGATGTAAGATATGTTTCTTCTGCACATGAAATACTTTCTTTTTTTTTTTTTTTTTTTAAAGCTCCAGGTTTGTGATTCAGCATTTTCTGCCCGTGACAGAATATAAGAAAGGAGAAAATTCTGTGGAAAAAGAAAGTTCTTATTGTTCTAGTCAAAATCTAATAAAATACTAGCCATCGGATATTTTTGTTCCCTTCTCTTGAGCTGGGGGGGAGAGATTTATCTTTCCCCAAAAATCTCTTTCCTCAACCTCCTGATCTGAGAACCCTGGATTTGTAGAAAAAAAGTGTATTTAGGCTCAGCCTGGATGCCTCATCTACCTATAATGGGTGTGAAGTGCCACCAGCTTTGTTGGTGTTGGATACCTGTGTGACTGCTGTTTCAACTCTGACATGTGACAGCAGGACAGACCTGCCATAAACAAGCTTCATGGTGCTGGTGCTGGCTGGGGGGGGGATGTGTGATGCAGGATGGGCACCTCAGGGACACCCCAGGGCTAAAGCATCAACCCAGGTGAGATTGCCAGTCTGGGTTTGGTCCTGGCTGCACAGACTTCAGACACAAGCCCTCCTCTCTGAGCTTAGGCAAAAGTTCCTTTTCTGCTTTTTCTTCCTTATTTCTTGCCTTTTCTTCCTGTGTCCTTTCTCTTGCTGAGACACACGAGGCTGTGCTGAGAGGCCTGATGTGCCTGCTGAAGGCTCTGCTGCAATAGAAGTCTTGCCTCTCCAGTGCCAGTGTGAGCCCTTAGACTTCCACTGAGCAGGAAAAGGATGCCCCAGCCTGTTGCCACCTCTCTGATCTGGAGCCCTGCTGGCCTGTCAGGAAAGAGGGTTTGGAAGGAGAAAGTGAGGGATTTGCTTCATCCTTCTCCCTTCTTGGAGGCTAATTCTGTGTTAAGATAGGGGCAGTAGTGGGGAGCGCTCCCAGGTACTGGAGCTCAGCTGGGTCCGCGGTGATACTGCAAAAAAGTCCCTGGCACAGTGTTGGCCCAGGCCACTAGAACTTTCCCAAACAATTCCCAAGCATGGACATAAAAGTCTGGCTGCAGCTACTCCACTTTGATGGGTAAGAGGGTTTAACAGCCTGGACACAGCTGCTCTCTGCCCATTGGTTTGTTAATCCCTGTGGATGTGGCCTGGGTGTGCCTGGGGTGATCTCAGAGCAGTACCCTGCGCTGGGGCAGCTTTGCTTTCCAATATCTAGTCATGTCACGGTGAACAAGCAGGGAGATGGCCTTGTCATGCTTTCTCTTGACCTGCTGAGATGGCAGCACCAGTGAAGGTGGCTGATAGCTGGTTTTTGGCTGCTCCAAGTGCCAGCCAGCAGGAAGCTGGCTTGCATCTGCCCAAGACTCTGAATACTTTTTTTTAAGAGTCCTAAGGCACAACACCTGGGTATGAGCTCATACTGTATCCCTGAGACTGGCACTGGGATGACTTGTGTGTTTTAAATTGATGTTGAAAAATGGGTGGTAGAACATTAGAGCCACACAAAATGATTCAGAGGCTGAAGAAAATGCTTTGCAACGGGAGACATGAAGCACTTGCTCTTTCTAGCTTATCAAAAAAGACTGAGCAGGGAATTGATTATGATGGTGAAGGAACTTCCTTGGAAGAAAAATACCAGGTACTGAAAGGCTCTTTAATCTAGTAAATTATGGGAATGTGTAGCAGCAAGCTGAAACCAGATAAATTCATATGAAAAACTGGGCACAAATTTATTGGAATGAAGGTTATTAATCACTGTAACAAGCTGTCAGGGTGGTTGGCGTATTCTCCAGATGTGTCTGAGCCAAGGCAGGCATGTTTCTGATGGATGTGCTCTAACCACAGTTAAAAGCATGAGTGACACTGTAGTCAAGTCTTGGGCAAAGTAAGCACATGAGGTTTGAAGGGCTGCAATATGCAAGAGGTCCGACTAACAGTTCCCAAAGGAGCTGCAAAGATCTAATGGTTCCCATCTGTCCTTAACCTCTGAGAGACTGAGAAAAACAGCACTTAGCAGTAAGTGGAAGGGAAGATTCAAAATGACAGCCCTGTTCCTGGCACACTGATGTGCCCTCTGTTTCTGCAAGGACTGTATCTTTCACCTGCTTGAGGTTTTACTAATGTATTCTCAACACCCATTGCCAAGACTGATCTTTCTCCAGTCCACAAGCCCTCTGTATGGATTGGCACCAATGTCTTTCATCTTAGGAGAGCATGACTAAAACCTTGTGGTGCTCAGCGGCTCATGTGATAGCTTGGATAAGTAGTTTCCTTTTTGCTTGATGTTATTTCATCTTCTTGAGCTTTGGACTCGCCTGTTCTCCATGCCTCCTCGTTTCCCTAGTGTCCATTTCCTTGTACTGCCTTTGCCACCAAGCTCAGTGTACTGTGGTGCAGTACATCTTGGAGGCTGCTTCTTACTCAGCCTGACACCATTTGTTCCTCATAATTTGACAAAATGAACCCCGTCTTTCTGTACACTGTACATCAGTGATGTGTTCTGTAGATAAGAGCTTGTCAGGAACTTTTTGATAAAGTGCCTTTCATCCAGAAGTATAAATTTGTAGATGCTGTAGCTATTGACAGGAATGTGGTAAGGTACCTTTGCAAAATACCTCCAATCTGTATCTCAGAAAGTGCTCTGATCTCATTTTAAAAGCAAGACTTCTTTCCTGGAAAACCAGTTGGTGGTGGAAATCAAGAATTTCTCATTCCTTGTTGCCTTTTCCGGGGTCCTAGTACTTTCCCACTTCCTCTCCATCTGCTTGGGATGATGCAAGAAATTCATTCTCCCAAGCCAAGCCCTCAGTGAAGTCTGCTGGCTCCTCCTTGCTCCAGAGGGTAATTTTGTACAAAGTCAGAGCTGAAACATGGCAAATGAAGGGGTAGAGCTGTCGTCGAATTGTCATCCAGTTGTCATCAATACCCACAAAGCCATTACCCTGGTCCATGGACTCTTGGGAACATGGGAAGTTAGAGGCAGAGCAGGAGATAGAACAAATAGTGAGAGTCCTCAACTTATTTTTACATGGAAAACCTCTTTTTACAAATAATAAATGTTTTAATTTTTTTTTTTCTTTGACGAAATGCAAGCAGTTTTCCAAGCAGTTTTCCAGAGGCCCACATACCTCTAGAAAGCAGTAGAAGTGTCTGCATGAGCAAAGAGCTCCAGTGCAGGAAGGTACAGAGGATGCAAGAAGAATAAGACTGTGACTGGAGAGATGGAAATGTCTTAGGACGGCAGGTGAAGTCCTGCCATGGCTGCTCTTACTTGCAAAGACTGCAGCTGAAAACAGACCCAGGCAGAAGCTGATCTAGACTATTCCCAGCCTTTGGCAACCATTCAGGTTTGGAACTAAAGGACCCATGTTTTAGGCTAAACTGAGCCCATGAGTCTAAAACTTCTTCAAAACTCTGGGGAGATGTTGCTTTTGACCTCACTCTGTGGCTTGGATCCATTTGTTCAGTAACTTGCCTGAGGAAGGTTATTCTCACTGTCAGAAGATCTACTGTTGCCCTCTGGCTCAGGTTAGTTTACTGTTGCTCCCCCAGTCCATCTGCTTTTCTATGCATATCCTGCTGCCAAAGGTGGGTAAAATAAGTGGCTAGTGGTGACTTTGCTCAGCTGGTTTAGAGCACACCTCTAAGCCTGGACTCAAAAAGACCTAACTATTCTGAGCAGTGTGGGAAGCTCTCCAGGGCCCAGAATGTGAGAAGTAATCAATTCTTACAGAAATGTTTCTGCGATGCTGTGGAATCCAGTCAAGAGACATGATGAAAGTGAAAACTGTTTTCTATGACATCCAGTTTCATTTAATTTTGTCATGCCTATAGAACTTTTCAGCAAACGTCTGTATCCTTCTGTATGTTGTGTCCTGATCCTTTTGTGATTTGGTTACCCTGGCAATCCAGCTAATTTTCCAGAAAAGTCAGTTCATTGACTTATGTTAATGGCCTGCTTACTCCTTCAGTAGACTTCAACATCCATTGATTGCAAGTCCTTTCATGGGCTTGGACCCTTATGAGAAGAGATCTGCAGAGAGGGTTATGCCCTGCCATGCCTGATTGGAGCTGACTTTTTTTTGCCTTGTCTCTTCTTCACTCTGCCTGGACTTTCTTGTTTTCTTGAAACACTGGGGTAACTTTTCTACATATCACCAGATTTATGTTCCAGCAGGTTCTCTATAGGAGTGAAGTTCTCCAGGAAAAGTCTCTTCTTATGTGCCTCCCTTCAAAGTGTTTGTACAATAGTTTCACTTTAAAAAGTCTCAACATCATTTCTGCGTCTAGGCCAGCCACAGAGGGACCAATGCATAACAAGTTTGTCTGTATTTTCCACTTGAATTTATCATTTTTTAGAGCTTGAGGATTAAAAGATACAGCCTAAAAGGTACTTAAATATGTGACAATACTGAGCATTTAAATGCATGGCTCACTGAATGCCATGTGGGGTGCTTGTGCTCTATATGGGGAGAGTTTGGTGCCTCAAAAGAGCAGAAGTTGATTGCACAAGGAGCTGTTTGCATAAGCCAGCAGAAGATATGAGCCTAGAAAGGGGAGTCACACAGGGAAGCCCAAGCAAGATTTGCTCCCACTGACAAAAAAAACCCCCAAACAACAAAAAAATAATTAAAAAACCCAAACCAAAGCAAAACGCAACCCATGAAATGTTAAACAGAGGTTGACCCATCTCTAGTACCTTCTTTGCTTCATTGCCCATGTTTTAGGAGAGGATACAGCCTGTACATTCTCCTCAGGATACTGACGATGGAGAATATTGATGCAAGCTGAACCATGTGGGAGGAGTGGAAAGACTGTGGTGATGAAGGGGTGGCAGAACAGGACTGGGGAGCTTTCTGAAGCTCTTAACTGCAGTGAGACCAAGCAAGGGCCATCTCTTTTTATAAAAGGCATAGTTCTGGCATTTGCTTTTAGTCCACCATAAGCCAAATCCTACGAGTGCTCTGGATCTCAGAGCATCAGGGTTTCAGGATTGTTCAAAAGCCAGGCTCCTCCAGATGGAAGGGCACTGACTTGTACTATTGGGGATGTAATGAGGCTGTATCAACTCCAAATCTGTGGCAGGTGTCATGATTTTTTTTAGAACAATGTCGCAATCCCAGCAGATGAAGAAAACTGCACAAAGGAGAATTCTTCACTGAGATACAGAGAGCAATTTGTCATCACAGCTGCCCTTGAATTTGTGGAATTCACGCTGTACCTGAAGTTGGGTGATTCTCCCTTTCTCATAAGACCACTTGTATGTGCAATGAGCACCCCAGAATTAAATAAAATCACAAGCATGGATGGCCCTACTCACCAGCTCTACTTGCCAAAAAGTCCCACATGCAGCAGTAGCAGTGACCCTGCCCTAAAAGCTTCTGCACCCCAAGGTGGAGACTGTTTCCCATCACCAAGCCACCGTGGTGCCAACGAGTGCTAAAAAGAGCAGGCCTGAGACAGTGATCCAGGTAGGGATTTGCCTGTCAGAGAAGCCATAAGGTTGCCATGCAGAAGCCCTGGGCTTCCCACAGGCTTTCAGGAGGCTTTACACTGTGTGGTGGCATGGGCGGGAGGATTTTGCCATTGCAAGGCAGAATCTGGCCATGGGTGGAAGGCTGAGATAGAATCAAGCAATGTGAAACATCTTACCTACCTGAATATAAGGCAGCTTCACTTCCCAAAACCAAGTGATAATTGGCTGGCTGTGTATTAAAACCACTTCTATGTCACTTTGAGGGTCAAGTCATCCCAGTCCTACATGAGGCTCTGCTGCCCACCTGCCCCACACTGCCCTATACAACAGCCTCCCCACAGCCCCCTGCAACTCCTCAGCTCCCCTTTTTTTGTGATTGCCCTGCCTGACCACTGCTGGACATGAGATAGTGGGTGTCCCAAAGCACCTGGTGTGACTGCACATGTGGCTTCTGCTTTGAGCTAGCCACTCAGTGTGCCCCAGAGCTGCTGGCAAAGGGCACCGTGAAGGCCCCTCATGTTTTGTTCCATGCCAGGAGTGTGGGTATTTGGAGTCTCTGTTGTTTGGGGTTTAGAGGTTTGGGTTGTTTTTTGGTTTGTTTTGTTTTTCAGAAATAAATCTCTGCCCAAGCAGGTACGGTGTATTTATATTACTTTGGTCTCAGTCTGAAAGCAAGGTGAAAGTCTGGACGTGTTTGATCCACGTTTCAGGCTGGCCTGTGCAGAATCAGCTCAGCTTCTGGGCAGGGAGGGGGCAGGTTGTCTGCCAACGGCGGGACTGGGCCCGTGTGCCGCGATGCCGCCCTGCCATCTTGTGGGCTTCCCCTTCCTTGCAGGCCTCCTCCGACGCGGCCTTCACAGCTCAGAGCATTTTTTTTCCCTAAGTTTTCCAAAGCTGCTTTAAAATATGGAAGGTGGGTTTTTTTGTTTTGTTTTTTTTTAAGGGTAGGAGAAAGTCTGAGGCACGCAGTCCATTTTATCATCAGGGGAAATGACTGGCTACAGAGCAAGTGGATGTGTTTTCAACGCCTGTAGATGCAAGACTTGGCGGGGGGGGGGGGGGGGGGGGGGGGGGGGNGGAGGGGGAGGGTGTCGTGGGTTGTCCAGATGTCTCTTTCCATTATCCTAAGGACAGGTTTGGACAGATCTTTGCCAGTCTAGAATTTCATAGCCCCAGCTTGCTGACTGTTTACTGTCAGAGAAGCCAGCATATGCATGATCTGGAGAAGACAAACACAGAGCAAGGAATGCATTTCAATGGAAAGTGCTACCAAACCACACAAATAATGACTATGGTTCATGTGAAATTGCCTGCTTGGTACTATTGAAACACTCTGCTGAAGAGAGAGCATTGCTGGTGCTTGCACATTGGCTTGGGAAAGGGTGAGGGAAAAAAAAAATTCCCTCCCCTGTGGCAAAAGGAGAGATCCCAACACATGGTGGAGCTAGATGATGGCGTATGATGTGCCCAAGTACAAAGGCATTCCTACAGAACAGGATAAGAGACTAGCTTTCTCTTCTCAGAGTCTGCCTTTCATGCTTACTGCTTATCCTGGCTTAGCCCAGGTTCTCCATTTTGCCTAGATTATGGAACAGCAGTGTCTCAAGTCACTTAAAGTACAGCATTGAACTTATCTGTTGCCATTGATGGTAAATGCACCAAAGTTAGGGAAGAGGGAGCCACAAATCCTGATGTCATGTCTAGCTTCTCCCTTCATCAGGAGCATCTTGACCCAAGTGAAATGGTGAGATCTCCCCAAGAGCCATAGCACAATAGGGCTTTGTGCATCCCCCCCCTTGCATGATATTGGAAGAGCAGTGGAGTGAAGGTGATGGGAACTTGTGTC
This sequence comes from Brachypteracias leptosomus, assembly GCA_013401335.1. Lineage (NCBI taxonomy): Eukaryota > Metazoa > Chordata > Aves > Coraciiformes > Brachypteraciidae > Brachypteracias > Brachypteracias leptosomus. The sequence goes on along the minus strand of VYZX01004482.1, from coordinate 297 downwards.
TTTTTTAAGCCAAGAAATGGGAAGATCTGCTGAAACCCACTTCCTCCTTCTTCTAGCCTCTGCTTACCCTGTTATACACAAGACAAAAACTCAATCATCTTCCTGTTTAAAGGACAGGCAATGCTAAAGCCCAGCTCCTCCTTCGTAGGCACCTATTTTCCATTCTGGCCAGGTACCCGAGTACATTGGAGGATTCCGACCCAAGGGCTGAGATTTTTGCAGCTCATTTCTCGCTTGGGACATAGGCAGAAGCATGTGGCATTAACAGCTCAATGGCTTCAGCTCCAGACTGCTACC
>VYZX01004479.1:3774-20211 GCA_013401335.1 Brachypteracias leptosomus | reverse complement strand
AAAATACCAAATGACTGAAGAAGGGAAAATATTTTGCCTTTTTTGTTTTTGCAATATTTTGCCTTTTTATGCAGAGAATAAAGGGAAAAACTAGGGTGATATAAATCCTTCTCTAAAATACGAAGTACCAGAAGAAACATTCACAATATTGAGCTGTCGTCCTAGATTGTAGTGAGAATAACAACAGGAAACATATTTTGTTGAAGAAGGCCATGTTTCAGACCACGTGAAAGCTTTGAAAACAACAGAACAAAACCCCTAGTCTATGCTATATTTGTAGAGTTCAGTATGACTTTCATGACCATACTCTATTTAAAACTCCTGCAAGATGAGAAAAAGAATACTCAGAAAATTTGTTTGCAGTACTCCCTGTCTGAAAGAGTATATTAAGTGAGCTCTGTGATGATAGTTTTTGGTTCTGTTCTGTGCTAAGTTAATTAGTGATCTGGATGATGATCTAGAGTGACTCAGATGATATTAAATGGGAGAACAGCAATGTGGTATATTTTCAATTTCTTCATCACAAGAAGACTCTTGATTTTAAGCTGCACCAGGCTGAGATGCTGTCACTCGTGTTACATCCAAACTCCAGAAATGTATAGTTAGTAAAAAATACAAAAACATAGTAACCTCAAATCAAGACTTTTTTCTTGCTGGAGATGAAGGGGTAGAATAAATTGCTACTGGAGAAGACATCTGAAATGACATAGAAAACAGCTCTAAAAGATCCTTTGAAGTAAGAGGAGCCCATCACTAGATTTCTGCATAATTTTCAAAATAAATCAGGCATGCTTCTACCAGACCAAGGCTATCTAGTCATGAAAGGTATTTATTATGTAGACAGTGTATCTGAATGTCCTGCTGGCATGGAGAAATGAGAACACAAACTATTTTACTGATGTCTTTTCTCCAAAAGTAAAAGAAATGGAAGCAGGCTTTGGTTGTTCTTGGTTCAGTAACTGGAGCTCATGTGCAGTGAAAGCTTTATCTGCCTCATGAACTGTGTCAGTACAGCAAGTGGCAGTTGTGGTGTAGCCTGTGTGTGGTCCCTTTCATCTTGTATTTGGGGTGAGTGCAAAGCTATGGTCTTGGTCTGTAAGGGAACTTCTAAGGAAGGAAAGGTCCTATCACAAGCCAGTGCCATAATAGTAAAACTGATACAGTGAGTTTGTTTATCCTTGCACTGATCAGGGCTAGAAATTAGTTGCATACTTTAAGCTAGTCTTCCTGTCAGTCAAACCCCAGAGTTCTGTGGGCCATAGCCTGTGTTTTGAATACTGCTTTAAGTACAAATAATACCTCAGAAACTCTTCTAAATGTTCCTGACACAAGGCTGTTCCTAACATGAATAGGGATGTCAGAATGCATACCTTTTCTCAAACTGTTCCTTTGTTACTCAAAGTAGCAAACACCGGGAAGCCTTGCTCTGAATCATTATAATGCATATCTTCTCGTCATCTATACTCTTACATTAGCACATCCTATGTCACAACAGATCTTGCATCTTTCACTGAGCATGAGAGCTATAGTAACCACTCCTGTCAAATTTCCTTGAAATACGGGCAGTGCTGCCATAACCTTGTTGCTATGTCAGTGCAAGACCATTAGTAATTGTTTTAAATGGCAATATGTCTCTATACTTTGTGCCTCTACAAATGTATCAAATAGGTGTTTCTGATGTCTGTCAGAAAAAAAAATTATCAAGAATGTTTCTATCAAAGAACATTTTTTTTTTTCCTGTATCATCCTGATTTTCAGATCAAATAGAAAAATATTGGGCCTGATGNNNAGATTGGGCCTGATGGTCTTACTTATAGCAATTTCAGTAGAGAAGCTGGCCTGATCACAGTTTATGAGTTGGTGTAAGTGGTAGCCTTCATTTTTCATTCTGAAATGGATGAGGGCATATATGATCATTCGTATATACATATGTATATATATAATGGTGCATTACATAAGTATACCTTATTAAAGATAGTATATATTTAAAATATATAATCACTTTTATAATATATTAAGTAGTGAGATTTCAAAATATTTGAAAATGGAGTGCTACCACTTTGCTCTGAGTTAGTAAATTAAGTATTTTTTTGTTGGTGTTTGTTCCCATCTTACTTTACACTGCTCTTCTCATTCATTTTTAAGAAGCTATCTGTAAAATGTTAAAGTTAGTTAAGCCTACAGAGCACTCTGTGGGATCAGGAACAGAGGTACTAATGGATTAGGTCATGATGTTTGGAATCAGGGTAGTTCTTCAACTGCCAGAAGCAAAGCTTAATATGTATGAATCCTTCTGGGTCAGCATTCATACTGGTGAACACTAACGCAGCTCCTCCAAAACAGGATAATACATTTGCAGATGGCCTGAAATGCTAGATTCGTAAGCATGATTCTGGTCCACCATTGGTTGTAAAGTGTTTGCTCAATATACAGTCACCGATGATAATTTAATAAATATTTTTATCATATTGCAAATCAAAGCACACAAAATGGTTGAAATTATTTTAACAAAATCTACTGGGAGTAAAGTTTTGTTCTGCCCTCCTGGGTCAGTTCACTTTAGTTTATGGAGTACATTTTTTTTTTTAATTAGATGTTTTACTCTATTATTATTTACAAGGCTACTTTGTGTGAAACTACCCAAATATTTAGGAGAGGATGTTGTGATGTCGAATGCACATGGTGTGTGTTGTAAAAGTTAGTCTAGTGGGAATGGCTACTGATGCAATCCAGACTCTGCAGGGTTTCAGAGTCTCTGCTCTAGCAACACATCTGTGTAATTGTCTACAGCCTGTAGCTGCCTTAAGTTTGAGTCATGGGATGACTAGGTTGTCAGGAGGTTCTCTTGTTTAGTTACAGGTGCAGTTTGCCTAAGCTATTCAAGTATGGTATGTGGTGGCTTTTTTCTATATTTTATTTTTATTAATTTTGACCTATCAAATATAGTTCTACTCTTGAATACACCCACCTAGTAGACATATTTTTCAGTATGTAAGATGAACAGCAGTAAATACACATAACAACAGAAAATTAGACTATAAATAGCTATAATTCTGCAAATTAAGTGTTATGTGATAAGAGGAACTTGCATCGTGGCTTTATAAATTTGAAATCTAGTCAGTTTGTTAAAAATAATGTAGAACCTGAGCAAACATTATACATAATTGTAGGCTTTTGGGATTCCAAGGAGCTTTTTTGTTTCAATGTCAAGATTCAGTTTTGAAGTATGCTTAAAGTTCAACTTACTACATGAAATTCTACCTAACACATGAAAATATTTATTAGACATCATTATTTATGAGAATACTGATGTACAATACAAAATTAAAGTATAACATGTACCCAAACAATATTTACTACAGTTTTCTGACAATGATCAAAAGAACAAAAGATGCTGATAATATTATTTTATTCTTAACAATGATTTTTTTCTTGTTAATACTAGAAGGAGGGATAAAACTTTGGAAGCAAAGACTCAATAATTTATGTAGTCAGCAGATTCTTCTGCTTTTTCGCTCAATAAAAGAGCCTAAAAGTTGTAAATGTGAAGGTTGGAAAACTTTGCACTGTACAGCAGTAGTCTTAATATTTTGTTTACCATTCCATCTTTTGCAGCAGAGCTAACGATGGTCATTGTGGGTTGCTAGTGTTAAATGTGACACTTCCTAGGATGTACCTCTATGGTTTGGAAAAATGCTTCTGTTGTCTTTATCTGTCAGTCAGCCTTTAAGTGTCTCTCTGGATTACATAGCCCATGCTAATTTTAACATCCAACATCCTAATGCAAGTACTTTCCTGTTTACCAATGAACCTCAAATCTCTCCTGGTCTTTTTGATTTCAGTATACTACTAAACAGCCATTGAGAAATGGAAATACAGTAAATTATAACAAATTCTAAGCAAATCTATCAGAATGTTGAAACCAAGTAAAAAGCAGACAGTGAAAATGATACAACTGTTTTGAAGTAAGATTTTTGCAGGCTTGTTTCATATAGCAGGTTTTTTATCCAGACTCTTTCAGTGAAGGATAAGGCATAATAGCATCCTCTTTACTCCTCCCTGTTTATACAGCCTTTTGAAAGGGCTGAACTCACAAGGAGGGGAGTCAAGACCATGTGGCAATCGTCTGTGTCTTCTCTAACAGCAGGTAAGGAGCATCCTGAAGGAACATAGGAGAATCCAAGAAAGCATCTTAAAAAGATACTATTTTTTCATCCCTTCATCTGTGTTTTGGCCAGAGTGTGATTCCATGGCTGTATCTATAGTAATAAAAAATGATTGCTCTGCTTTGAGCATGTTGTCTCTGCTGGGAGTTTTGTTATAAATTTATAGCCCATATGTGAAACTTAGTTTTGATATTGAAAACAAAGTTTATGCTAGGTACCAGATTAATAGTTTTACCTACCTCTTTAGTTACATGCACTATTCCCTGGTAGCACCAAACACATTTCCCCTTGTATCAGAGCAGGAAAGGCTGAAAATATAACTTGAATTTTAATTTTTAAACTAACTGTTCTCTGAATGTAGAGTAGTAACGATGGTTACTGAAGCAGAACTGGCTACATCCCTCCTAAAGTTTCCTCAGACCAAGGAAAGATATGGCAGTAAGGATTGTTAAACAAATGTCCAGTGAACGCCCAGGCGGTATGTTCCTAATACTGACAAAACATTTTCTGTTATATAGGTTTGTAAATGGATTACAGGCTGTTAAGTCTTAATGCTTTTTCTTAAGTCTTGCTTGTCTGGTACTAGGTTCTGGTATCTGGTAGTCACTGAGTGTGGCTTAAGCCCAAATAACTTTTTTTTTTGTAACTTCATATATAGGAAGAGCATAGGATATCTCCTGCTTTCTAATGCAGGTCTTAGTGAGAAATCCAGTATAAAAAACCATAAAAGGAATACAAAAGACAAAGCCAAGAAAAGCTAGAGAAAAAAAGAGGAAGGGACAGGAGAAAGAGAAGGTTTTGAAAGATCAGACAGCAGAAGAAAATGTAGGAGAGGGAGAAGATGACAGACAGCTGGACTGAGAAAGGGCAACTGGTAGAAAAAATGCTTTGTACTCAGAGCTCTTTAAGTAATGATGTAATTTTTTTTCTTTAAAGAAAAATGTCAGAATTCACTGGTAGAATGTGAAAATGTTGTGGCTGGACATATTCTGCAATTGTGATCAAGAAATCATTGGATTAAGAAATTTTATATAACGAGGGTTAAGAATAAGAAGGATGAGGATGATGGTCTCATTTTTATGCTTAAGTATGTGTGATACACAAACGTATTACATCTGTGAACTATAGATACCTTAGAGCTTTAAAGTTATGTAGTTTTTTGCTCCTCATAAGTCATTTAATTGTGTTCTTCAGGCTAAATTTTTGATCTTACACTTGAATGACTGTGTAAAAGAAGAGAGGAAAGAGCAATTTCAATTAAGGAGACAGCCAAAACAATATGTAGCTAAATATTTAAGCCATGTTAAGGGAGGGCACTGAAGTATGGAGTGATGGTGGTGGTGTTAATTATATATATATTAATATATATACACATGTGCATATATATGTGTAGGTATGTATGAAAATGAAGAATACAGAAATGAGAGAGGATAAGGGAATGCCTGCTAGCTGTTCACTTACAGTAATTCCAGGTGATCAGCTTCTTTGTCACTGTAAAGGACATAAAGGAGATTTATTATTCCTAAAGGAAACAAAATCCAATAACCTCACAAGTCTTAATTCTTGGAATATCTTGGTTGTGAATTTAAAACAAAGTAAGCACAACCATTAGAAAAAAAGGGTTTTCAGAAACCAGACCCTGCTACACATGATGTTTTTCTTTACGTCCACTGTTGAAAGCTTTTTTCATATTTCTAATGAGTAGAATTATGGGAAATCTATATTTTATGTTTTGTATTGTAATTATTTTTATAGAACACAGCATTCTGTTTTCCAAATCTTCTTATTGCATCTGTTTAGATTTTTTTCTTAGTTAAAAGGTTTTGAGAAAATGAATCCATAATAAATGTTTTCTCTTTTGATACATTATATTTATCTAACTTTTTCCTTATTTTTATCAAAATGCCATTTTTATATTTTGCTTTTATCTTCCCTTCTTTCCACAAAAATGTAGTAGCCAGATCTAAAGTCTTTTTTAGTCAGAACACCCAGTTGAACTTCAGATCAGGCTTCTAACTTCATGCTGTGGAATTTTCTGTTGTTTTTTCTTGCTGTAGGGCATGGAAATTTTCTGACTTCTGTGATCAGATAAATGGAAGAATCACTTTAAGGTTTTGTGTCTTGGCTCTCATAAAATACAGACAATAATACATGCTTCTCCATATCTTGTTCCTTTCTCATTTATATGGTTTCTACATCTTTGGTTAAAAGAGTCTTGTTTTGAGAATCAGCACATCAAAACATGATAGAATGTAAATTTCAGTAGTAATCTCTGAAACTCATGTAGTAAAATCTGAAGAAAAGAAGGATCAAGGGAGACTTTATCACTCTCTACAACTACTAGAAAGGAGACTGTAGCAAGGTTGGTGATGGTCTGTTCTCCCAAGTATCAAGTGATAGGATAAGAGAAAATGACCTCAAGTTGCACTGGGGGAAGTTTAGATTGGATATTAGGAAAAATTTATTCACTGAAAGGGTTGTTAAGCACTGGAACAGGCCACCAGGGAAGTGATTGAGTCACCATTACCGAAGGTATTTAAAGATGTGTAGATGTGGCACTTAGGGATGTGGTTTAGTGGTGGAGTTGGCAGCTCTAGGTCAGCAGTGGTTGGAATCAATGATCTTAAAGGTCTTTTCCAACCTGAATGATTCTGTGATTCTAAACAGAAATTACACATAGGTGCTGGTTTTCCATACATTGAGATGCAGAATATGTTATGGGAACATCTCCACATTCCTCCAGTGGTAACATTCCCATGCGTACATTAAAAAGCTTCATCCGTTGTGGAAGCTGTGAATTGTATGTGGTGTTATGCATATGGTAGATCAAACTGATGAGTATTTCTTGGCTGCAGCATTGGGAGAAAAGTAATTTATTTTGAACTGTTGCATAAATTTCTTCTATGCATTAGAGTTTGACAGATTGTAATTATATATATGGTATTTAGCAATAATGTCTGCAAAATGGTTTTTAGGTTGTGCTTTCTCCAACTGCTTCTTCCAGAATCCTTTGTTTCTTAGTTCTCTGTTAGTCATCAATTCATCAGTCTTCTGAGATTTTTATTTGGCAAAGAGATTATTGGTCTGGAGAGATTGGATTAGCACCTGGAAAATTTTAGCAGGATGGCAGTTCTAGACCTTCTGAGTTTTTCAAAAAGCCATTCTAGCACCACTCCTCAGAAGCATAGTCTTCTCATTTTTCTGCATCTTGGTTATTTCATCTAAGTTTCTTGTCTCCTAGGTACAGTTAGGATGTGCATACCATTTATTAAAGTTGATTGTACTGCAGGAAGATACTGCCTTGACTTTGATTATTCTAACTAAACTGAAGATACTACAAATGTAGAAAAGTTTTAAAAAGAACTGAAGTTGGTTTTAACTGCATAGCAAAATAATAAAATACACTTTTGAAGATAGACATATCTGGATTTCTCCCTCAGCTGAAAACTGGGAAAGTTTGCTTTGATTTTTTAGTATTTCAGTACAGAAGTCCGTTTTGTCACTGTTCTCTATTGTTGAATTTATTCTTGAAGATGCGGCACTTTGGTCCTCCAGTGGAAAGAATGACCTCTTTAATTAATGAAGATTACACAGAAATTAAAGTACAGTGTTGATTAGCTGAATGTCATGGGGGTCACTGCATGATTTCAGATTGTCAAGAGAGTTTTCCATACACTTAATAGATATCATGACCCTGTATTAGTTGAAACAGAAGTTTGAACAAGGGAGCAAAGGGTACAACTTTCCAATCTAGTTATATGAACCATTGTGAAATACAAAAGTGTGTCCCCTTGAATAGGTAGGCATTATTTTAAAGAAATAGTGCTTCCACTGTTAAATAAAAATGTGATCTGTTGTGTCTGAACATTCTTCTAATCTATTTTGCAGGTCTAGCATTTTACTAGTATGGAGTATTGTGTGATTAGATTATGGGTCTAATGAGAATAGGGATGGCTCTTTTAAAAACATAACCAAATTTTATTTTTAAATTAGTTTTGTTGTTATAGAAGCGAGGAGTTGCCAAAACCAATTTCACCATAAAAGGTAGGAAAAGGTTTAAATTTAATTAGACTTATATATGTGTATCAAGGCTAGATAGAATGATTTGTCCTGAGGAGCATGTGGGGCAAACAATAACATAACTACTATGAACCAGATGATTTGGGGACCTTTGAGGAGTAGGACCTTGAAAGGCAAGTGGTGCCTAGGTAACTGTCAAAGCCCTGAGTGTGCTGCCAAAGGTGGGCTTCTTGGACCTGGGCATTCTCCCCTGGGACCCTTGCCTGTGTTTCTGTAGGCCCAGGAGCCCTACTTCAGCTCATCCTGGGGCCATCAGCCCACTGATACTGAAGTGGGACTGTCTGTAGCCCCATCACAGCTGTGCCTGTTGCCTAGCTGCGGATCTTGTTGTCCTGATCCGTGGATTCTTTTCCTGGCTTGACGTAGGACCTTCCTTATTGCTATTGACCTGTCTGACAGCCACTGAACTGTCTGAACCCTGACCTGATCCTGACTTCGCAGTTTCATGTCAGAGCTGCCTCATCAGGGACTCCCATGGAGATCCGGACTTGAGGCTGTGTGCCCTCCACTCAACTTGCCCTGCTCTCTTCCTGCTATGTGGAATGGGCACTAGGTGGCCAGGGCCATGCTCTGACAGACTAGAAATGCCCCTTGACTCCAAGGTTCCCAGTGCTTCAGGAGCAGCTGGCCCCTTGCTATGCCATTAAAGTAAATATAGCTGTATTTACTATATATCAGTAACATCATATAAAGCTGTGATTGACCAGGTAATGACACAAGAAACACAAGATTTATATACAGAAGTAGAAACACTAAAAAAACTACTTTGGGCCAGTTGTTTATTTGTTAGGGAACATAGTAGTACACGAAGTCAAAAATAAAGATCCAGAAATGGGGAAAAAACAGAGAAGGAGGTGTGAAGTCAGTTGATGAAAAACAGAGGAGGATTACATTCTGATGGTAGGAGTTCATTTTTTTGCAGAGACTGACCTACAGATCCAACCTCACCCTGAGGGAACCCTCTCTTGGTCAACCTACTAGACCATCAACACAGTCTGCTTTCAAAAGACCTGGTGTAGGAATCTAGATCAAAGAGAGTTAGGCCTCCACCCTCATATAAGAGAGATTTGTAGTACAATAGTGGTTGTGTGTGGTTCATAGGCTTTAAGATGGTATTTAGTACCTTTGTAGTTTTGTGTGATAGTGTGCACAATGACATAATGGCAAATTAAAAGTAGTGTTGTGTTTACTAGTTAATTAGGCTATTGGTTATTTGATTTATTAGTTTTGCAGTAATTTGTTGCTTAAGTAACAGGCTTCATGCTCTTCTGAACTGATCTTTTCAAACCTGCAGCTTAAAGAGAGAGAACTGTACCAGAAGGCGATATTATTAAACCTTGGAGAGACATCTATCTCTATTATTGATGGCTGTATATCACAGTATAGCGTACAGGAAGGTTGTGAAGTATTTTCTTCCCAACTTCCATTTGTAACATGTTCCAGGAGGAAGGAAAAAGTAGAGTTTCTTTCTTTACTTCATATCAAGTTCCTTTTCACTTTGATTTCAAAGGAAGAATTCAAATGTGATTCTGAACATTGTATCCTCCTTTTAATAAGAAATACAATTTTGTACTAAGACTATTTGTTTGCTTTAGTGGTATATTTTGGCCTTTAGGATCTTGTATACTTCTTGAACTTTTTTTTTTTTTAATTTAATTTAATTTTTTTATTCCTTTTGTCTTCTATGGTTGCCCAGAACATTTTAAACTAAGCTTTTTAGGTCCTCTAAACATTGTAGTTTGCACTGTGCATATGTCTTCCATAGATTTAGATGTATCAAGCAATTTGCCTAGCCTTTCTTTAATGGCTTTAAGGAAAAAAAGAGTTGAAGGAGCTGAACTTGGTACTCAGATTTTCAACTTCATACACACATTGCCAACCTAATTTAATACGTGACAAAGTAAAGGCCCTTGTACCGAATGTGTTTAGGTTTAGGCTGTTTAGTGATGTGGTAATTTGTGAATGTTGAAATACCTATCAAAAATAGGTTTGTGTTTTCAATTTATATACATTCAGAGGGGAGGGAAATAATGAACAACTAGTTTGAATGAAATTAATGGATCTCAATTTTATTGTGGACTTTTCCTTAATTTTTCAGTGTATATTTTATATATTTTAATTTCTTTACAGGTAAGGCTTGTGGAAAGTGACAGTATGACCAACGTCTTTTCAGATAAATTCTTGTCACAGTTGACTCTAGAACTTACAAATACTTTGCAAAGGTCAGTTATATGTTTTTAATCTTTAATGAGTATTACTGTTCATGGTTGTTGAATAGTCAAAGCTACAAAGAAGTGGTTTAAGTGTCTAGGAAACTAGGTTGTTGAGGAGTTGAAAATTTTTCTCCATTGATTTAAACATGCAAAACCCGTAAATGTTGAGTGGTGACGATGGAGCATTTTTCACTGTTGTAAGAACAACATCAAAAAGAGAAATGAATTGAAATTTTGTTTTACTTTTAATTCTTTGCATAATTTAATTTTATGACTAATTTGTTTTTCTCATAGTTTGTCCTCAGTAATAGCATTTAACTGCTAAAGTTTTTGATTAAGCCTGTTATTAATTCTTAACCATGAAGTAAGAACAAGACATTTTAGAAAGAGAAATAGAAAAATGTTGTTTGAAAACACACAGTCTATACATAATCTTCCCCAGTTGTTTAATGATTATTCAATATTGTTGTCTCTGCTGCTGTTCACATAATACATAAAAAATGAAGGAACATTAGTGTGAAGTTTTCAAGCCTAGCAAAACTGCTGTTTTATGTGAATTCTAATAGCCTCCAGAATGTAAAAGACATTTAAAGTAATTTCTGAATTCACAGTCTATACCCTCCAGGTATAGCTGTTTAATGCTGCTTGTATACATAATTCCTTTACACAAATATTTAAAGGTCTGTAGTGTATCTTTCAGAATATATTTTAAGCCTGACACCTTTCTTCTTTGCTTAGTTGCATTTTGAGTGTTGAATTTTTTAGGTGTGGATAAAATTGGAAAAATAGGGCAAAAATTAGGAAATGTTTGTTTGCTTCGTGTTGTTCTTGGAAATGTTGGCCTAGCCCGTGTGTCTTATTTTAGGAAATAGAGCAGTTCAAATAGATTTATGCTCAATAAAGTATTTAAAGACAGTAATTGACAATCACAAATGCATGAGTTGCAAACATTTCTTGTGCTAGTTTAACATCAAGTTGTTAGTAAACTAATGAAGATGAGGTAACCTATTTTATTTACTCTAAAGAATTCTCCCTACTTTAAGCATAAAGGCAAAGTAAATAAAACAAGGAAGTTGTTCTATTTTCCTGTCAACTTTAAATTTCTTGTTCATTAAATCTTTCTTCTCTCCATAGGTTCTCGCTTCACTTATAGTCTTTGGATTACAAATTCTCATCAATCAGGATTGGTTGGTTTTTTTGAGGGGGGAGGATGTGACATTTATGCTGAAAAGCTGATAGTATGATGTACACAAGCCTCACTAAAATTCAAACAAAACCAAGCACAATTGAGAAATATGTACAATCAGTTTAGTGGGGAGACTAACCAAAGATTAAAATATTGAACACCTCCCCTTATTCAACCTTCAGATGCAGGAAGGCCCAAAAAGACAAAAATGAATGCTACTTCTTGGTCTGTCTTTCAGATTTATTTTTTTTGTCTGATAGTAATGCTTAATACACTTGTGCAGAAGAGCTAGTAATCATTGCAAACAAGTTAAAAATCCTTTCCAAATAAACCCTACATGATTTTTGGAGATAACCTGAAACCTAAAAATAGTGCTTTTCAATAACAGCTTTAAGGGAAGATGAGTTCCCTAAGGTGCTATCGCAAAGGCAAAGACTGAATCTTTGAAGTGAAAAAGTTACGTGTAATTAGACAATTCACACTATAGCCATAATCCTCTGTTGACTGGCTTCTGCTTCAAAGAGTTCTGGTCACATGTCCTTGTTGGATGGAGAGCTGCAGGACTTAGGCGGCCAAGGTGATTCTAGATAGATGTCTTGTTTCTCACATGACCCTGGTGTCTTCTGTGACCTGTTTTCTCAGGCTTCCTATACAAAAGGTGTTTGCTTCCTTCTTGACTAGCCTTTGCTTGGAATTTAGGGAGAGCATTTTGATTAGGAAGGTTCAGCTCTTGCAGTCATAAATGATCATTTCCTTAAAATACCCACTCTTTTTTCCAAGATGACTTCTTTCCAGATCCTCTGGAATCTTTTCAAATTGCAATACTTAACCTCCTTCAAACAGCCCCTTTATGTGGGCTGTAATTAATATCACACCCTAGCTTTAAAAAATATTTCAGTCTATATAAGCTCATTACTGGGATCCTCTAGTTGTTTCTTTTGTTATAGGCATTGTTTTTATTTGCTTACTAATTGAGAAACACTCTCTTCTCCAAGATCGTAACTTTCTGGAGGAATGAGTATATCACCTAGACACTTCATATTTCTTCAAGTAGATGTTTCAAATTTCTTTCCAGTTCATCTTGCAGCTCGTATTCTTTATCCAGTTACCTTTTCTTTGGTATTGAACTATACCTCAATACTGTTAAATAGGTTTTCTATCAAAGTGACCTACGTCTACACAGATAAGGTGGATCATATTTGTTGTTTCTCCACTCAAGTTGAGAAGTGAAGTTTTAATTGTATTTTGAAATTTTTGACTCAAAGACTTCCCCTTTTTATTTACCCGTATTATTACAAGTGTTATTATAGATATTATTAACTCATTCATTTTGAATATAACACAAATTTTCTTCAACATTCTACCACTCTTTACGGTGGTCAACTAGGATATGCCTTTGTTAGTCTCCCATGTTTTGATTTAATTATTCTAGGATTTTTAAATTCCCATCATCTACCTTACTGCTTTCACTATCTTTTCATAAATGGTTGTCACAGGCTTCTGTTTCCTACCCATTTATCTTAGATATCTTGATCTCATCTAATAGTGCTCTCTCCTTTTTAAATAGTGTAGGTTTATTTTGAGGCTTATTTTGCTTCTACCTACAACTAGGTGTCTTTCAGCACCTAATTTTAGATGTAGTTTCCTTTGCTGTTCTTTTCATGTATCCCAACTGTGTTTTCATCTATCTACTCCTGTAAAAAAAGCCAAAGGCAGCAGTTTTGCTGGAATCCTCTGTTCTCTCAGGTCCCTGGCTTTCCAACAGTAAACAACGGATAGATACTGAAATTTACTCATGTCATTCTCATTCAGTTTTACCCCTTTTTAAAATGCCAATTTGGCAAAATCCAGCTGTCCAATAATTTAGTGCACCTTTTTGGGAAGGTGTTTTGCCAGCTTTCCTGTTCATAAAATACCACTGATTGAGCAGCTAGAGATTTGGTAACATTAAGCTGGTTTGCTAAATGGCAAAACTAAAAGTATTCAAAGGTAGTAGACTAAATAGAAGAAAAATGCCTTTAAGGAGTGGAAGAGAATACACAATAAACCTGGAATTTCTGATTTATTTTTACAAATTTTTAATATCTTTTTTTTTTTTTGAAAAAAAACAACATTACATTTCATGTTGTGTGATATAATCTGGATGAGGAGTGAATACTTTTCTGAGTTATGTTTATGGTATTACTCTGCATGCCAGTACGTTTGTGATTTAGAAGAAAAGTTCCTTCAAGATGAGTTGGTGCAATTTTGCTCCTGGAGAGTTAGCTAGTGCTAAGTACATGCAAATTATAGCAATCAAAATGTATGATTACTGAATTTTTGGAATAAACAAGTAGAACCAAGGCTAAAATCTATTTTAACAGGAGAGATATATATAGTGTAGGGATTTCCTGTCACATGTAATTTTTCTAGGTGAAAAGCCACAATATATTGTTTTAATATTTTCCTCTGTAAGCAACAATATGTACAATTAATGCCTAATTCAGTGTTATAGAATATTTTCCCAGGCTTAAAATAGCCAAGATGCTAAGTGTTTCATGAATACCAAACACTATCTTTGCTTGATAGATCAGGATTTAATCAGACAGCCTCAGACCATCTGTTTGTTCTTCAGTCTGGATAAAGGTTATTGTGTTGTTTTCCACATATAAGCTATAACTGAGATAAGGGCAAGGAACAATTATTTATTGCTTGTGACACTTCTGACGGATGTGCTGTGATCATCTCATAAAAGTGTATCAGACTTAATTTGTTAATATCCATAGAAGCAGTATCACCACTTCATGATGACTTGCTCCATCAAATACCCAAATTTCCTAATTATTCATTTTTAATTGCCTAATCATCAATTCTGGCCATCAATTCTTGCTTTCTGTTAAGCTGGAGTCCATTGTCCGAAGTCCATTTTCTCCCTGCAAAGGTGCTTCTGTGTTGTGTTTGTTTTGATTTTTAAGAACATGAACTTAATTATGTCTTGCCTGTGAGATTAAATCACCTTATTTGCACATCTAAGCACTCCCATCCTCTTTTTACCTACAACATATAACTAAGAACTCATTCAATTACACGTTCATTTGAACTTCCAGAGACAGGATTTTCTGGAAGATGACCCTTATTTTTTAGTATTTCACCTCATCTGCTGTTTATAGCATAGCTTAACTTAGCTGTGTTTAGGTAGCCTTTTTTCAAATACCTTCACTATGAAAAGAAACAAAATTCTGAACATTACCAACAAACAAATCATTTTTTGTTTCTCACAAGTCTTATCAAAATCTTATCAGAAGTGTTTTGTTCTTTCATGTTCTTGTCAGAAGAATCTATGTACTTACCTCAGGGGTTAGAAAGAAGAATGTAGTCCCTCTATTGTTGTCAGCCCTAGTTAGATAGCTGGATACAATATTTTCGTTCTTTTTCTTCTGCTTTTCCAGGACCACAAGCATGGGAAGCAGTAAACATGGGGCATGAAAGAGTCTATCATGGATGTGGGTTTTCTGAGGCTACTTAGTTCCAGAGTGGTTACTTTTCCAGTTTCTTTAACATGGAAATCTGTTACTTTCTGGGATTGTTGAATAGTAAACAAGGTATTAGTTAAATGTAAAGGACAGTATGTCTTTATGACTGTTGGACTACAGAAATAGCAGTGACTAATACAAGGTCTGCAAAATCCCGAATTATGAAACCAACATAGAGAGATGTGTAATTTCTGTAAGTAAGAGAGGGACAAAACATCAATGACCATCAAATGGCAGATAGCCATCTGCCGATTTCCTTCAGTTTCTGCTACTGCTTTAAAGCTGCTACACACCTAAGTGGCTGTTGGGGGTGGAGAGGCACAGTTGCTTCAAATTCATTGCATTCTTTCCCCTGCAAAATAGCTGCTAAAAAGTAATGTTTAACACTGCTCAAACATCTCTTCTGGAAATATTTAAGCACACAATGTTGAAGTGAATTTGAAATTTCCATCACCATTTTGACTGAGATGGAAATAAATAACAAGGAAAGAGAAATTTTCAATACCATCCTCTTCAGTGCATCAGGTTACACAAGCAGAAAAATTCCTTCTAAAGATTGTGATTTCTTACACATTAGTGGATTAAAGGGGAGTAAGGGTGGTCCTTCATTTGTCTAAATTCTTTGTGTTGCCACATTTTGATATACTGATGTAGACAGCTAGTGGAGGATGGTAGTAAAGGGGTCATTATATTATTTTTCCTCTGTGGATATAGCTGAGTTTTTGGCTAACTCTAAACAATTTTAATCCCTAATTGTGATTGAAACTACCCAGGAATTAAAATTACTGTCTCATGATTTAAGGAATTATTTACAGAATCATCCAAAAATCTCCCACTTGCCTAAAAAGACAATAAGAGCAGCATAAACATGGTGATATGACAGACATGCTTGAGTAAATTAAATTTACACTAGTTTACTATTAGTCTTATGTATTTGTATTGTGAACTGAATGCTGTGAATGACACATTGACTGTGTTATCACACAACATAAACAAATTCTGACAGCAGCAGTTTTAGGTTTGCCTCTTTAGCCTCCTTACTTGAGTTTGGATAATCAGATATGCTTTGGTGCATCTCCATTCCATCCTCAGACATAAAATTAGTTAAAACTCAACCTGATTCAATGTGATAATTTAAATAAACACTATGGCTACCAACTATTGCTATCTGGCTATACTTAAATCAGTTGAGTTTAATATATAAGGACAGAGTGGGTGCCTGCACTAAACCAGAAAGCCCCTAGCAGCAGTCCTCCCCACTGCTATCATCCAGCTAGGGG